>JASWHU010000321.1:0-113907 GCA_030819815.1 Strix occidentalis
ACATTTTATGTTGCCCTGGAGTGCTTGCAGAGCACTGGGGAAAGGCAGGCAGAGAATTCCCTGCTAGCACCTTCTCTGTGCCTGGGAAGGAGAAGTGTTCACATTGCTTCGCAGAATCGCGTTTGTGCAGAAAACACTAACACTTGTTCAGAAGGAAAGAAAGCACAGAGCCCCACATTTTATGTTGCCCTGGAGAGCTTGCAGAGCACTGGGGAAAGAAAGGCAGAGAATTCCCTGCTAGCACCTTCTCTGTGCCTGGGAAGGAGAAGTGTTCACATTGCTTCGCAGAATCGCGTTTGTGCAGAAAACACTAACACTTGTTCAGAAGGAAAGAAAGCACAGAGCCCCACATTTTATGTTGCCCTGCAGAGCTTGCAGAGCACTGGGGAAAGGCAGGCAGAGAATTCCCTGCTAGCACCTTCTCTGTGCCTGGGAAGGAGAAGTGTTCACATTGCTTCGCAGAATCGCGTTTGTGCAGAAAACACTAACACTTGTTCAGAAGGAAAGAAAGCACAGAGCCCCACATTTTATGTTCCCCTGGAGAGCTTGCAGAGCACTGGGGAAAGGCAGGCAGAGAATTCCCTGCTAGCACCTTCTCTGTGCCTGGGAAGCAAAAGTGTTCACATTGCTTCGCAGAATCGCGTTTGTGCAGAAAACACTAACACTTGTTCAGAAGGAAAGAAAGCACAGAGCCCCACATTTTATGTTGCCCTGGAGAGCTTGCAGAGCACTGGGGAAAGGCAGGCAGAGAATTCCCTGCTAGCACCTTCTCTGTGCCTGGGAAGCAAAAGTGTTCACATTGCTTCGCAGAATCGCGTTTGTGCAGAAAACACTAACACTTGTTCAGAAGGAAAGAAAGCACAGAGCCCCACATTTTATGTTGCCCTGGAGAGCTTGCAGAGCACTGGGGAAAGGCAGGCAGAGAATTCCCTGCTAGCACCTTCTCTGTGCCTGGGAAGGAGAAGTGTTCACATTGCTCCGCAGAATCGCGTTTGTGCAGAAAACACTAACACTTGTTCAGAAGGAAAGAAAGCACAGAGCCCCACATTTTATGTTGCCCTGCAGAGCTTGCAGAGCACTGGGGAAAGGCAGGCAGAGAATTCCCTGCTAGCACCTTCTCTGTGCCTGGGAAGGAGAAGTGTTCACATTGCTTCGCAGAATCGCGTTTGTGCAGAAAACACTAACACTTGTTCAGAAGGAAAGAAAGCACAGAGCCCCACATTTTATGTTCCCCTGGAGAGCTTGCAGAGCACTGGGGAAAGGCAGGCAGAGAATTCCCTGCTAGCACCTTCTCTGTGCCTGGGAAGCAAAAGTGTTCACATTGCTTCGCAGAATCGCGTTTGTGCAGAAAACACTAACACTTGTTCAGAAGGAAAGAAAGCACAGAGCCCCACATTTTATGTTGCCCTGGAGAGCTTGCAGAGCACTGGGGAAAGGCAGGCAGAGAATTCCCTGCTAGCACCTTCTCTGTGCCTGGGAAGCAAAAGTGTTCACATTGCTTCGCAGAATCGCGTTTGTGCAGAAAACACTAACACTTGTTCAGAAGGAAAGAAAGCACAGAGCCCCACATTTTATGTTGCCCTGGAGTGCTTGCAGAGCACTGGGGAAAGGCAGGCAGAGAATTCCCTGCTAGCACCTTCTCTGTGCCTGGGAAGGAGAAGTGTTCACATTGCTTCGCAGAATCGCGTTTGTGCAGAAAACACTAACACTTGTTCAGAAGGAAAGAAAGCACAGAGCCCCACATTTTATGTTGCCCTGCAGAGCTTGCAGAGCACTGGGGAAAGGCAGGCAGAGAATTCCCTGCTAGAACCTTCTCTGTGCCTGGGAAGCAAAAGTGTTCACATTGCTTCTCAGAATCGCGTTTGTGCAGAAAACACTAACACTTGTTCAGAAGGAAAGAAAGCACAGAGTCCCAGATTTTCTGTTGCCCTGGAGAGCTTGCAGAGCACTGGGGAAAGGCATGCAGAGAATTCCCTGCTAGAACCTTCTCTGTGCCTGGGAAGCAAAAGTGTTCACATTGCTTCTCAGAATCGCGTTTGTGCAGAAAACACTAACACTTGTTCAGAAGGAAAGAAAGCACAGAGCCCCAGATTTGATGTTGCCCTGGAGAGCTTGCAGAGCACTGGGGAAAGGCAGGCAGAGAATTCCCTGCTAGCACCTTCTCTGTGCCTGGGAAGGAGAAGTGTTCACATTGCTTCGCAGAATCGCGTTTGTGCAGAAAACACTAACACTTGTTCAGAAGGAAAGAAAGCACAGAGCCCCAGATTTTATGTTCCCCTGGAGAGCTTGCAGAGCACTGGGGAAAGGCAGGCAGAGAATTCCCTGCTAGCACCTTCTCTGTGCCTGGGAAGCAAAAGTGTTCACATTGCTTCGCAGAATCGCGTTTGTGCAGAAAACACTAACACTTGTTCAGAAGGAAAGAAAGCACAGAGCCCCACATTTTATGTTGCCCTGGAGAGCTTGCAGAGCACTGGGGAAAGGCAGGCAGAGAATTCCCTGCTAGCACCTTCTCTGTGCCTGGGAAGGAGAAGTGTTCACATTGCTTCGCAGAATCGCGTTTGTGCAGAAAACACTAACACTTGTTCAGAAGGAAAGAAAGCACAGAGCCCCACATTTTATGTTGCCCTGGAGTGCTTGCAGAGCACTGGGGAAAGGCAGGCAGAGAATTCCCTGCTAGCACCTTCTCTGTGCCTGGGAAGGAGAAGTGTTCACATTGCTTCGCAGAATCGCGTTTGTGCAGAAAACACTAACACTTGTTCAGAAGGAAAGAAAGCACAGAGCCCCAGATTTGATGTTGCCCTGGAGAGCTTGCAGAGCACTGGGGAAAGGCAGGCAGAGAATTCCCTGCTAGCACCTTCTCTGTGCCTGGGAAGGAGAAGTGTTCACATTGCTTCGCAGAATCGCGTTTGTGCAGAAAACACTAACACTTGTTCAGAAGGAAAGAAAGCACAGAGCCCCAGATTTTATGTTCCCCTGGAGAGCTTGCAGAGCACTGGGGAAAGGCAGGCAGAGAATTCCCTGCTAGCACCTTCTCTGTGCCTGGGAAGCAAAAGTGTTCACATTGCTTCGCAGAATCGCGTTTGTGCAGAAAACACTAACACTTGTTCAGAAGGAAAGAAAGCACAGAGCCCCACATTTTATGTTGCCCTGGAGAGCTTGCAGAGCACTGGGGAAAGGCAGGCAGAGAATTCCCTGCTAGCACCTTCTCTGTGCCTGGGAAGGAGAAGTGTTCACATTGCTTCGCAGAATCGCGTTTGTGCAGAAAACACTAACACTTGTTCAGAAGGAAAGAAAGCACAGAGCCCCACATTTTATGTTGCCCTGGAGTGCTTGCAGAGCACTGGGGAAAGGCAGGCAGAGAATTCCCTGCTAGCACCTTCTCTGTGCCTGGGAAGGAGAAGTGTTCACATTGCTTCGCAGAATCGCGTTTGTGCAGAAAACACTAACACTTGTTCAGAAGGAAAGAAAGCACAGAGCCCCACATTTTATGTTGCCCTGGAGAGCTTGCAGAGCACTGGGGAAAGAAAGGCAGAGAATTCCCTGCTAGCACCTTCTCTGTGCCTGGGAAGGAGAAGTGTTCACATTGCTTCGCAGAATCGCGTTTGTGCAGAAAACACTAACACTTGTTCAGAAGGAAAGAAAGCACAGAGCCCCACATTTTATGTTGCCCTGCAGAGCTTGCAGAGCACTGGGGAAAGGCAGGCAGAGAATTCCCTGCTAGCACCTTCTCTGTGCCTGGGAAGGAGAAGTGTTCACATTGCTTCGCAGAATCGCGTTTGTGCAGAAAACACTAACACTTGTTCAGAAGGAAAGAAAGCACAGAGCCCCACATTTTATGTTCCCCTGGAGAGCTTGCAGAGCACTGGGGAAAGGCAGGCAGAGAATTCCCTGCTAGCACCTTCTCTGTGCCTGGGAAGCAAAAGTGTTCACATTGCTTCGCAGAATCGCGTTTGTGCAGAAAACACTAACACTTGTTCAGAAGGAAAGAAAGCACAGAGCCCCACATTTTATGTTGCCCTGGAGAGCTTGCAGAGCACTGGGGAAAGGCAGGCAGAGAATTCCCTGCTAGCACCTTCTCTGTGCCTGGGAAGCAAAAGTGTTCACATTGCTTCGCAGAATCGCGTTTGTGCAGAAAACACTAACACTTGTTCAGAAGGAAAGAAAGCACAGAGCCCCACATTTTATGTTGCCCTGGAGAGCTTGCAGAGCACTGGGGAAAGGCAGGCAGAGAATTCCCTGCTAGCACCTTCTCTGTGCCTGGGAAGGAGAAGTGTTCACATTGCTCCGCAGAATCGCGTTTGTGCAGAAAACACTAACACTTGTTCAGAAGGAAAGAAAGCACAGAGCCCCACATTTTATGTTGCCCTGCAGAGCTTGCAGAGCACTGGGGAAAGGCAGGCAGAGAATTCCCTGCTAGCACCTTCTCTGTGCCTGGGAAGGAGAAGTGTTCACATTGCTTCGCAGAATCGCGTTTGTGCAGAAAACACTAACACTTGTTCAGAAGGAAAGAAAGCACAGAGCCCCAGATTTTATGTTCCCCTGGAGAGCTTGCAGAGCACTGGGGAAAGGCAGGCAGAGAATTCCCTGCTAGCACCTTCTCTGTGCCTGGGAAGCAAAAGTGTTCACATTGCTTCGCAGAATCGCGTTTGTGCAGAAAACACTAACACTTGTTCAGAAGGAAAGAAAGCACAGAGCCCCACATTTTATGTTGCCCTGGAGAGCTTGCAGAGCACTGGGGAAAGGCAGGCAGAGAATTCCCTGCTAGCACCTTCTCTGTGCCTGGGAAGCAAAAGTGTTCACATTGCTTCGCAGAATCGCGTTTGTGCAGAAAACACTAACACTTGTTCAGAAGGAAAGAAAGCACAGAGCCCCACATTTTATGTTGCCCTGGAGAGCTTGCAGAGCACTGGGGAAAGGCAGGCAGAGAATTCCCTGCTAGCACCTTCTCTGTGCCTGGGAAGGAGAAGTGTTCACATTGCTTCGCAGAATCGCGTTTGTGCAGAAAACACTAACACTTGTTCAGAAGGAAAGAAAGCACAGAGCCCCACATTTTATGTTGCCCTGGAGAGCTTGCAGAGCACTGGGGAAAGGCAGGCAGAGAATTCCCTGCTAGCACCTTCTCTGTGCCTGGGAAGCAAAAGTGTTCACATTGCTTCGCAGAATCGCGTTTGTGCAGAAAACACTAACACTTGTTCAGAAGGAAAGAAAGCACAGAGCCCCACATTTTCTGTTGCCCTGGAGAGCTTGCAGAGCACTGGGGAAAGGCAGGCAGAGAATTCCCTGCTAGCACCTTCTCTGTGCCTGGGAAGGAGAAGTGTTCACATTGCTTCGCAGAATCGCGTTTGTGCAGAAAACACTAACACTTGTTCAGAAGGAAAGAAAGCACAGAGCCCCACATTTTATGTTGCCCTGCAGAGCTTGCAGAGCACTGGGGAAAGAAAGGCAGAGAATTCCCTGCTAGCACCTTCTCTGTGCCTGGGAAGGAGAAGTGTTCACATTGCTTCGCAGAATCGCGTTTGTGCAGAAAACACTAACACTTGTTCAGAAGGAAAGAAAGCACAGAGCCCCAGATTTGATGTTGCCCTGGAGAGCTTGCAGAGCACTGGGGAAAGGCAGGCAGAGAATTCCCTGCTAGCACCTTCTCTGTGCCTGGGAAGGAGAAGTGTTCACATTGCTTCGCAGAATCGCGTTTGTGCAGAAAACACTGACACTTGTTCAGAAGGAAAGAAATCACAGAGCCCCACATTTTCTGTTGCCCTGGAGAGCTTGCAGAGCACTGGGGAAAAGCAGGCAGAGATATCCCTGCTAGCACCTTCTCTGTGCCTGGGAAGCAAAAGTGTTCACATTGCTTCGCAGAATCGCGTTTGTGCAGAAAACACTAACACTTGTTCAGAAGGAAAGAAAGCACAGAGCCCCACATTTTATGTTGCCCTGGAGAGCTTGCAGAGCACTGGGGAAAGGCAGGCAGAGAATTCCCTGCTAGCACCTTCTCTGTGCCTGGGAAGGAGAAGTGTTCACATTGCTCCGCAGAATCGCGTTTGTGCAGAAAACACTAACACTTGTTCAGAAGGAAAGAAAGCACAGAGCCCCACATTTTATGTTGCCCTGGAGTGCTTGCAGAGCACTGGGGAAAGGCAGGCAGAGAATTCCCTGCTAGCACCTTCTCTGTGCCTGGGAAGGAGAAGTGTTCACATTGCTTCGCAGAATCGCGTTTGTGCAGAAAACACTAACACTTGTTCAGAAGGAAAGAAAGCACAGAGCCCCACATTTTATGTTGCCCTGCAGAGCTTGCAGAGCACTGGGGAAAGGCAGGCAGAGAATTCCCTGCTAGAACCTTCTCTGTGCCTGGGAAGCAAAAGTGTTCACATTGCTTCTCAGAATCGCGTTTGTGCAGAAAACACTAACACTTGTTCAGAAGGAAAGAAAGCACAGAGTCCCAGATTTTCTGTTGCCCTGGAGAGCTTGCAGAGCACTGGGGAAAGGCATGCAGAGAATTCCCTGCTAGAACCTTCTCTGTGCCTGGGAAGCAAAAGTGTTCACATTGCTTCGCAGAATCGCGTTTGTGCAGAAAACACTAACACTTGTTCAGAAGGAAAGAAAGCACAGAGCCCCAGATTTGATGTTGCCCTGGAGAGCTTGCAGAGCACTGGGGAAAGGCAGGCAGAGAATTCCCTGCTAGCACCTTCTCTGTGCCTGGGAAGCAAAAGTGTTCACATTGCTTCGCAGAATCGCGTTTGTGCAGAAAACACTAACACTTGTTCAGAAGGAAAGAAAGCACAGAGCCCCAGATTTTATGTTCCCCTGGAGAGCTTGCAGAGCACTGGGGAAAGGCAGGCAGAGAATTCCCTGCTAGCACCTTCTCTGTGCCTGGGAAGCAAAAGTGTTCACATTGCTTCGCAGAATCGCGTTTGTGCAGAAAACACTAACACTTGTTCAGAAGGAAAGAAAGCACAGAGCCCCACATTTTATGTTGCCCTGGAGAGCTTGCAGAGCACTGGGGAAAGGCAGGCAGAGAATTCCCTGCTAGCACCTTCTCTGTGCCTGGGAAGGAGAAGTGTTCACATTGCTTCGCAGAATCGCGTTTGTGCAGAAAACACTAACACTTGTTCAGAAGGAAAGAAAGCACAGAGCCCCACATTTTATGTTGCCCTGGAGTGCTTGCAGAGCACTGGGGAAAGGCAGGCAGAGAATTCCCTGCTAGCACCTTCTCTGTGCCTGGGAAGGAGAAGTGTTCACATTGCTTCGCAGAATCGCGTTTGTGCAGAAAACACTAACACTTGTTCAGAAGGAAAGAAAGCACAGAGCCCCACATTTTATGTTGCCCTGGAGAGCTTGCAGAGCACTGGGGAAAGGCAGGCAGAGAATTCCCTGCTAGCACCTTCTCTGTGCCTGGGAAGCAAAAGTGTTCACATTGCTTCGCAGAATCGCGTTTGTGCAGAAAACACTAACACTTGTTCAGAAGGAAAGAAAGCACAGAGCCCCAGATTTGATGTTGCCCTGGAGAGCTTGCAGAGCACTGGGGAAAGGCAGGCAGAGAATTCCCTGCTAGCACCTTCTCTGTGCCTGGGAAGGAGAAGTGTTCACATTGCTTCGCAGAATCGCGTTTGTGCAGAAAACACTAACACTTGTTCAGAAGGAAAGAAAGCACAGAGCC
Organism: Strix occidentalis; assembly: GCA_030819815.1. Taxonomy (NCBI): domain Eukaryota; kingdom Metazoa; phylum Chordata; class Aves; order Strigiformes; family Strigidae; genus Strix; species Strix occidentalis. The sequence goes on from JASWHU010000321.1 coordinate 7,655, forward strand.
CCACATTTTATGTTGCCCTGGAGAGCTTGCAGAGCACTGGGGAAAGGCAGGCAGAGAATTCCCTGCTAGCACCTTCTCTGTGCCTGGGAAGGAGAAGTGTTCACATTGCTTCGCAGAATCGCGTTTGTGCAGAAAACACTAACACTTGTTCAGAAGGAAAGAAAGCACAGAGCCCCACATTTTATGTTGCCCTGCAGAGCTTGCAGAGCACTGGGGAAAGGCAGGCAGAGAATTCCCTGCTAGCACCTTCTCTGTGCCTGGGAAGCAAAAGTGTTCACATTGCTTCGCAGAATCGCGTTTGTGCAGAAAACACTAACACTTGTTCAGAAGGAAAGAAAGCACAGAGCCCCACATTTTATGTTGCCCTGGAGAGCTTGCAGAGCACTGGGGAAAGGCAGGCAGAGAATTCCCTGCTAGCACCTTCTCTGTGCCTGGGAAGGAGAAGTGTTCACATTGCTTCGCAGAATCGCGTTTGTGCAGAAAACACTAACACTTGTTCAGAAGGAAAGAAAGCACAGAGCCCCACATTTTATGTTGCCCTGGAGAGCTTGCAGAGCACTGGGGAAAGAAAGGCAGAGAATTCCCTGCTAGCACCTTCTCTGTGCCTGGGAAGGAGAAGTGTTCACATTGCTTCGCAGAATCGCGTTTGTGCAGAAAACACTAACACTTGTTCAGAAGGAAAGAAAGCACAGAGCCCCAGATTTTATGTTCCCCTGGAGAGCTTGCAGAGCACTGGGGAAAGGCAGGCAGAGAATTCCCTGCTAGCACCTTCTCTGTGCCTGGGAAGCAAAAGTGTTCACATTGCTTCGCAGAATCGCGTTTGTGCAGAAAACACTAACACTTGTTCAGAAGGAAAGAAAGCACAGAGCCCCACATTTTATGTTGCCCTGGAGAGCTTGCAGAGCACTGGGGAAAGGCAGGCAGAGAATTCCCTGCTAGCACCTTCTCTGTGCCTGGGAAGGAGAAGTGTTCACATTGCTTCGCAGAATCGCGTTTGTGCAGAAAACACTAACACTTGTTCAGAAGGAAAGAAAGCACAGAGCCCCACATTTTATGTTGCCCTGGAGTGCTTGCAGAGCACTGGGGAAAGGCAGGCAGAGAATTCCCTGCTAGCACCTTCTCTGTGCCTGGGAAGGAGAAGTGTTCACATTGCTTCGCAGAATCGCGTTTGTGCAGAAAACACTAACACTTGTTCAGAAGGAAAGAAAGCACAGAGCCCCACATTTTATGTTGCCCTGGAGAGCTTGCAGAGCACTGGGGAAAGGCAGGCAGAGAATTCCCTGCTAGCACCTTCTCTGTGCCTGGGAAGCAAAAGTGTTCACATTGCTTCGCAGAATCGCGTTTGTGCAGAAAACACTAACACTTGTTCAGAAGGAAAGAAAGCACAGAGCCCCACATTTTCTGTTGCCCTGGAGAGCTTGCAGAGCACTGGGGAAAGGCAGGCAGAGAATTCCCTGCTAGCACCTTCTCTGTGCCTGGGAAGGAGAAGTGTTCACATTGCTTCGCAGAATCGCGTTTGTGCAGAAAACACTAACACTTGTTCAGAAGGAAAGAAAGCACAGAGCCCCACATTTTATGTTGCCCTGGAGAGCTTGCAGAGCACTGGGGAAAGAAAGGCAGAGAATTCCCTGCTAGCACCTTCTCTGTGCCTGGGAAGGAGAAGTGTTCACATTGCTTCGCAGAATCGCGTTTGTGCAGAAAACACTAACACTTGTTCAGAAGGAAAGAAAGCACAGAGCCCCACATTTTATGTTGCCCTGGAGAGCTTGCAGAGCACTGGGGAAAAGCAGGCAGAGAATTCCCTGCTAGCACCTTCTCTGTGCCTGGGAAGCAGAAGTGTTCACATTGCTTCGCAGAATCGCGTTTGTGCAGAAAACACTAACACTTGTTCAGAAGGAAAGAAAGCACAGAGCCCCACATTTTATGTTGCCCTGCAGAGCTTGCAGAGCACTGGGGAAAGGCAGGCAGAGAATTCCCTGCTAGCACCTTCTCTGTGCCTGGGAAGGAGAAGTGTTCACATTGCTTCGCAGAATCGCGTTTGTGCAGAAAACACTAACACTTGTTCAGAAGGAAAGAAAGCACAGAGCCCCAGATTTTATGTTCCCCTGGAGAGCTTGCAGAGCACTGGGGAAAGGCAGGCAGAGAATTCCCTGCTAGCACCTTCTCTGTGCCTGGGAAGCAAAAGTGTTCACATTGCTTCGCAGAATCGCGTTTGTGCAGAAAACACTAACACTTGTTCAGAAGGAAAGAAAGCACAGAGCCCCACATTTTATGTTGCCCTGGAGAGCTTGCAGAGCACTGGGGAAAGGCAGGCAGAGAATTCCCTGCTAGCACCTTCTCTGTGCCTGGGAAGCAAAAGTGTTCACATTGCTTCGCAGAATCGCGTTTGTGCAGAAAACACTAACACTTGTTCAGAAGGAAAGAAAGCACAGAGCCCCACATTTTATGTTGCCCTGGAGTGCTTGCAGAGCACTGGGGAAAGGCAGGCAGAGAATTCCCTGCTAGCACCTTCTCTGTGCCTGGGAAGCAAAAGTGTTCACATTGCTTCGCAGAATCGCGTTTGTGCAGAAAACACTAACACTTGTTCAGAAGGAAAGAAAGCACAGAGTCCCAGATTTTCTGTTGCCCTGGAGAGCTTGCAGAGCACTGGGGAAAGGCATGCAGAGAATTCCCTGCTAGAACCTTCTCTGTGCCTGGGAAGCAAAAGTGTTCACATTGCTTCTCAGAATCGCGTTTGTGCAGAAAACACTAACACTTGTTCAGAAGGAAAGAAAGCACAGAGTCCCAGATTTTCTGTTGCCCTGGAGAGCTTGCAGAGCACTGGGGAAAGGCATGCAGAGAATTCCCTGCTAGAACCTTCTCTGTGCCTGGGAAGCAAAAGTGTTCACATTGCTTCTCAGAATCGCGTTTGTGCAGAAAACACTAACACTTGTTCAGAAGGAAAGAAAGCACAGAGCCCCAGATTTGATGTTGCCCTGGAGAGCTTGCAGAGCACTGGGGAAAGGCAGGCAGAGAATTCCCTGCTAGCACCTTCTCTGTGCCTGGGAAGGAGAAGTGTTCACATTGCTTCGCAGAATCGCGTTTGTGCAGAAAACACTAACACTTGTTCAGAAGGAAAGAAAGCACAGAGCCCCACATTTTATGTTGCCCTGGAGAGCTTGCAGAGCACTGGGGAAAGGCAGGCAGAGAATTCCCTGCTAGCACCTTCTCTGTGCCTGGGAAGGAGAAGTGTTCACATTGCTTCGCAGAATCGCGTTTGTGCAGAAAACACTAACACTTGTTCAGAAGGAAAGAAAGCACAGAGCCCCAGATTTGATGTTGCCCTGGAGAGCTTGCAGAGCACTGGGGAAAGGCAGGCAGAGAATTCCCTGCTAGCACCTTCTCTGTGCCTGGGAAGCAAAAGTGTTCACATTGCTTTGCAGAATCGCGTTTGTGCAGAAAACACTAACACTTGTTCAGAAGGAAAGAAAGCACAGAGCCCCACATTTTCTGTTGCCCTGGAGAGCTTGCAGAGCACTGGGGAAAGGCAGGCAGAGAATTCCCTGCTAGCACCTTCTCTGTGCCTGGGAAGGAGAAGTGTTCACATTGCTTCGCAGAATCGCGTTTGTGCAGAAAACACTAACACTTGTTCAGAAGGAAAGAAAGCACAGAGCCCCACATTTTATGTTGCCCTGGAGAGCTTGCAGAGCACTGGGGAAAGAAAGGCAGAGAATTCCCTGCTAGCACCTTCTCTGTGCCTGGGAAGGAGAAGTGTTCACATTGCTTCGCAGAATCGCGTTTGTGCAGAAAACACTAACACTTGTTCAGAAGGAAAGAAAGCACAGAGCCCCACATTTTATGTTGCCCTGCAGAGCTTGCAGAGCACTGGGGAAAGGCAGGCAGAGAATTCCCTGCTAGCACCTTCTCTGTGCCTGGGAAGGAGAAGTGTTCACATTGCTTCTCAGAATCGCGTTTGTGCAGAAAACACTAACACTTGTTCAGAAGGAAAGAAAGCACAGAGTCCCAGATTTTCTGTTGCCCTGGAGAGCTTGCAGAGCACTGGGGAAAGGCATGCAGAGAATTCCCTGCTAGAACCTTCTCTGTGCCTGGGAAGCAAAAGTGTTCACATTGCTTCGCAGAATCGCGTTTGTGCAGAAAACACTAACACTTGTTCAGAAGGAAAGAAAGCACAGAGCCCCAGATTTGATGTTGCCCTGGAGAGCTTGCAAGCACTGGGGAAAGGCAGGCAGAGAATTCCCTGCTAGCACCTTCTCTGTGCCTGGGAAGCAAAAGTGTTCACATTGCTTCGCAGAATCGCGTTTGTGCAGAAAACACTAACACTTGTTCAGAAGGAAAGAAAGCACAGAGCCCCACATTTTCTGTTGCCCTGGAGAGCTTGCAGAGCACTGGGGAAAGGCAGGCAGAGAATTCCCTGCTAGCACCTTCTCTGTGCCTGGGAAGGAGAAGTGTTCACATTGCTTCGCAGAATCGCGTTTGTGCAGAAAACACTAACACTTGTTCAGAAGGAAAGAAAGCACAGAGCCCCACATTTTATGTTGCCCTGGAGAGCTTGCAGAGCACTGGGGAAAAGCAGGCAGAGAATTCCCTGCTAGCACCTTCTCTGTGCCTGGGAAGGAGAAGTGTTCACATTGCTTCTCAGAATCGCGTTTGTGCAGAAAACACTAACACTTGTTCAGAAGGAAAGAAAGCACAGAGTCCCAGATTTTCTGTTGCCCTGGAGAGCTTGCAGAGCACTGGGGAAAGGCATGCAGAGAATTCCCTGCTAGAACCTTCTCTGTGCCTGGGAAGCAAAAGTGTTCACATTGCTTCGCAGAATCGCGTTTGTGCAGAAAACACTAACACTTGTTCAGAAGGAAAGAAAGCACAGAGCCCCAGATTTGATGTTGCCCTGGAGAGCTTGCAGAGCACTGGGGAAAGGCAGGCAGAGAATTCCCTGCTAGCACCTTCTCTGTGCCTGGGAAGGAGAAGTGTTCACATTGCTTCGCAGAATCGCGTTTGTGCAGAAAACACTAACACTTGTTCAGAAGGAAAGAAAGCACAGAGCCCCAGATTTTATGTTCCCCTGGAGAGCTTGCAGAGCACTGGGGAAAGGCAGGCAGAGAATTCCCTGCTAGCACCTTCTCTGTGCCTGGGAAGCAAAAGTGTTCACATTGCTTCGCAGAATCGCATTTGTGCAGAAAACACTAACACTTGTTCAGAAGGAAAGAAAGCACAGAGCCCCACATTTTATGTTGCCCTGGAGAGCTTGCAGAGCACTGGGGAAAGGCAGGCAGAGAATTCCCTGCTAGCACCTTCTCTGTGCCTGGGAAGGAGAAGTGTTCACATTGCTTCGCAGAATCGCGTTTGTGCAGAAAACACTAACACTTGTTCAGAAGGAAAGAAAGCACAGAGCCCCACATTTTATGTTGCCCTGGAGTGCTTGCAGAGCACTGGGGAAAGGCAGGCAGAGAATTCCCTGCTAGCACCTTCTCTGTGCCTGGGAAGGAGAAGTGTTCACATTGCTTCGCAGAATCGCGTTTGTGCAGAAAACACTAACACTTGTTCAGAAGGAAAGAAAGCACAGAGCCCCACATTTTATGTTGCCCTGGAGAGCTTGCAGAGCACTGGGGAAAGAAAGGCAGAGAATTCCCTGCTAGCACCTTCTCTGTGCCTGGGAAGGAGAAGTGTTCACATTGCTTCGCAGAATCGCGTTTGTGCAGAAAACACTAACACTTGTTCAGAAGGAAAGAAAGCACAGAGCCCCACATTTTATGTTCCCCTGGAGAGCTTGCAGAGCACTGGGGAAAGGCAGGCAGAGAATTCCCTGCTAGCACCTTCTCTGTGCCTGGGAAGCAAAAGTGTTCACATTGCTTCGCAGAATCGCGTTTGTGCAGAAAACACTAACACTTGTTCAGAAGGAAAGAAAGCACAGAGCCCCACATTTTATGTTGCCCTGGAGAGCTTGCAGAGCACTGGGGAAAGGCAGGCAGAGAATTCCCTGCTAGCACCTTCTCTGTGCCTGGGAAGCAAAAGTGTTCACATTGCTTCGCAGAATCGCGTTTGTGCAGAAAACACTAACACTTGTTCAGAAGGAAAGAAAGCACAGAGCCCCACATTTTATGTTGCCCTGGAGAGCTTGCAGAGCACTGGGGAAAGGCAGGCAGAGAATTCCCTGCTAGCACCTTCTCTGTGCCTGGGAAGGAGAAGTGTTCACATTGCTCCGCAGAATCGCGTTTGTGCAGAAAACACTAACACTTGTTCAGAAGGAAAGAAAGCACAGAGCCCCACATTTTATGTTGCCCTGCAGAGCTTGCAGAGCACTGGGGAAAGGCAGGCAGAGAATTCCCTGCTAGCACCTTCTCTGTGCCTGGGAAGGAGAAGTGTTCACATTGCTTCGCAGAATCGCGTTTGTGCAGAAAACACTAACACTTGTTCAGAAGGAAAGAAAGCACAGAGCCCCAGATTTTATGTTCCCCTGGAGAGCTTGCAGAGCACTGGGGAAAGGCAGGCAGAGAATTCCCTGCTAGCACCTTCTCTGTGCCTGGGAAGCAAAAGTGTTCACATTGCTTCGCAGAATCGCGTTTGTGCAGAAAACACTAACACTTGTTCAGAAGGAAAGAAAGCACAGAGCCCCACATTTTATGTTGCCCTGGAGAGCTTGCAGAGCACTGGGGAAAGGCAGGCAGAGAATTCCCTGCTAGCACCTTCTCTGTGCCTGGGAAGCAAAAGTGTTCACATTGCTTCGCAGAATCGCGTTTGTGCAGAAAACACTAACACTTGTTCAGAAGGAAAGAAAGCACAGAGCCCCACATTTTATGTTGCCCTGGAGTGCTTGCAGAGCACTGGGGAAAGGCAGGCAGAGAATTCCCTGCTAGCACCTTCTCTGTGCCTGGGAAGGAGAAGTGTTCACATTGCTTCGCAGAATCGCGTTTGTGCAGAAAACACTAACACTTGTTCAGAAGGAAAGAAAGCACAGAGCCCCACATTTTATGTTGCCCTGCAGAGCTTGCAGAGCACTGGGGAAAGGCAGGCAGAGAATTCCCTGCTAGAACCTTCTCTGTGCCTGGGAAGCAAAAGTGTTCACATTGCTTCTCAGAATCGCGTTTGTGCAGAAAACACTAACACTTGTTCAGAAGGAAAGAAAGCACAGAGTCCCAGATTTTCTGTTGCCCTGGAGAGCTTGCAGAGCACTGGGGAAAGGCATGCAGAGAATTCCCTGCTAGAACCTTCTCTGTGCCTGGGAAGCAAAAGTGTTCACATTGCTTCTCAGAATCGCGTTTGTGCAGAAAACACTAACACTTGTTCAGAAGGAAAGAAAGCACAGAGCCCCAGATTTGATGTTGCCCTGGAGAGCTTGCAGAGCACTGGGGAAAGGCAGGCAGAGAATTCCCTGCTAGCACCTTCTCTGTGCCTGGGAAGGAGAAGTGTTCACATTGCTTCGCAGAATCGCGTTTGTGCAGAAAACACTAACACTTGTTCAGAAGGAAAGAAAGCACAGAGCCCCAGATTTTATGTTCCCCTGGAGAGCTTGCAGAGCACTGGGGAAAGGCAGGCAGAGAATTCCCTGCTAGCACCTTCTCTGTGCCTGGGAAGCAAAAGTGTTCACATTGCTTCGCAGAATCGCGTTTGTGCAGAAAACACTAACACTTGTTCAGAAGGAAAGAAAGCACAGAGCCCCACATTTTATGTTGCCCTGGAGAGCTTGCAGAGCACTGGGGAAAGGCAGGCAGAGAATTCCCTGCTAGCACCTTCTCTGTGCCTGGGAAGGAGAAGTGTTCACATTGCTTCGCAGAATCGCGTTTGTGCAGAAAACACTAACACTTGTTCAGAAGGAAAGAAAGCACAGAGCCCCACATTTTATGTTGCCCTGGAGTGCTTGCAGAGCACTGGGGAAAGGCAGGCAGAGAATTCCCTGCTAGCACCTTCTCTGTGCCTGGGAAGGAGAAGTGTTCACATTGCTTCGCAGAATCGCGTTTGTGCAGAAAACACTAACACTTGTTCAGAAGGAAAGAAAGCACAGAGCCCCAGATTTGATGTTGCCCTGGAGAGCTTGCAGAGCACTGGGGAAAGGCAGGCAGAGAATTCCCTGCTAGCACCTTCTCTGTGCCTGGGAAGGAGAAGTGTTCACATTGCTTCGCAGAATCGCGTTTGTGCAGAAAACACTAACACTTGTTCAGAAGGAAAGAAAGCACAGAGCCCCAGATTTTATGTTGCCCTGGAGAGCTTGCAGAGCACTGGGGAAAGGCAGGCAGAGAATTCCCTGCTAGCACCTTCTCTGTGCCTGGGAAGCAAAAGTGTTCACATTGCTTCGCAGAATCGCGTTTGTGCAGAAAACACTAACACTTGTTCAGAAGGAAAGAAAGCACAGAGCCCCACATTTTATGTTGCCCTGGAGAGCTTGCAGAGCACTGGGGAAAGGCAGGCAGAGAATTCCCTGCTAGCACCTTCTCTGTGCCTGGGAAGGAGAAGTGTTCACATTGCTTCGCAGAATCGCGTTTGTGCAGAAAACACTAACACTTGTTCAGAAGGAAAGAAAGCACAGAGCCCCACATTTTATGTTGCCCTGGAGTGCTTGCAGAGCACTGGGGAAAGGCAGGCAGAGAATTCCCTGCTAGCACCTTCTCTGTGCCTGGGAAGGAGAAGTGTTCACATTGCTTCGCAGAATCGCGTTTGTGCAGAAAACACTAACACTTGTTCAGAAGGAAAGAAAGCACAGAGCCCCACATTTTATGTTGCCCTGGAGAGCTTGCAGAGCACTGGGGAAAGAAAGGCAGAGAATTCCCTGCTAGCACCTTCTCTGTGCCTGGGAAGGAGAAGTGTTCACATTGCTTCGCAGAATCGCGTTTGTGCAGAAAACACTAACACTTGTTCAGAAGGAAAGAAAGCACAGAGCCCCACATTTTATGTTGCCCTGCAGAGCTTGCAGAGCACTGGGGAAAGGCAGGCAGAGAATTCCCTGCTAGCACCTTCTCTGTGCCTGGGAAGGAGAAGTGTTCACATTGCTTCGCAGAATCGCGTTTGTGCAGAAAACACTAACACTTGTTCAGAAGGAAAGAAAGCACAGAGCCCCACATTTTATGTTCCCCTGGAGAGCTTGCAGAGCACTGGGGAAAGGCAGGCAGAGAATTCCCTGCTAGCACCTTCTCTGTGCCTGGGAAGCAAAAGTGTTCACATTGCTTCGCAGAATCGCGTTTGTGCAGAAAACACTAACACTTGTTCAGAAGGAAAGAAAGCACAGAGCCCCACATTTTATGTTGCCCTGGAGAGCTTGCAGAGCACTGGGGAAAGGCAGGCAGAGAATTCCCTGCTAGCACCTTCTCTGTGCCTGGGAAGCAAAAGTGTTCACATTGCTTCGCAGAATCGCGTTTGTGCAGAAAACACTAACACTTGTTCAGAAGGAAAGAAAGCACAGAGCCCCACATTTTATGTTGCCCTGGAGAGCTTGCAGAGCACTGGGGAAAGGCAGGCAGAGAATTCCCTGCTAGCACCTTCTCTGTGCCTGGGAAGGAGAAGTGTTCACATTGCTCCGCAGAATCGCGTTTGTGCAGAAAACACTAACACTTGTTCAGAAGGAAAGAAAGCACAGAGCCCCACATTTTATGTTGCCCTGCAGAGCTTGCAGAGCACTGGGGAAAGGCAGGCAGAGAATTCCCTGCTAGCACCTTCTCTGTGCCTGGGAAGGAGAAGTGTTCACATTGCTTCGCAGAATCGCGTTTGTGCAGAAAACACTAACACTTGTTCAGAAGGAAAGAAAGCACAGAGCCCCAGATTTTATGTTCCCCTGGAGAGCTTGCAGAGCACTGGGGAAAGGCAGGCAGAGAATTCCCTGCTAGCACCTTCTCTGTGCCTGGGAAGCAAAAGTGTTCACATTGCTTCGCAGAATCGCGTTTGTGCAGAAAACACTAACACTTGTTCAGAAGGAAAGAAAGCACAGAGCCCCACATTTTATGTTGCCCTGGAGAGCTTGCAGAGCACTGGGGAAAGGCAGGCAGAGAATTCCCTGCTAGCACCTTCTCTGTGCCTGGGAAGCAAAAGTGTTCACATTGCTTCGCAGAATCGCGTTTGTGCAGAAAACACTAACACTTGTTCAGAAGGAAAGAAAGCACAGAGCCCCACATTTTATGTTGCCCTGGAGTGCTTGCAGAGCACTGGGGAAAGGCAGGCAGAGAATTCCCTGCTAGCACCTTCTCTGTGCCTGGGAAGGAGAAGTGTTCACATTGCTTCGCAGAATCGCGTTTGTGCAGAAAACACTAACACTTGTTCAGAAGGAAAGAAAGCACAGAGCCCCACATTTTATGTTGCCCTGCAGAGCTTGCAGAGCACTGGGGAAAGGCAGGCAGAGAATTCCCTGCTAGAACCTTCTCTGTGCCTGGGAAGCAAAAGTGTTCACATTGCTTCTCAGAATCGCGTTTGTGCAGAAAACACTAACACTTGTTCAGAAGGAAAGAAAGCACAGAGTCCCAGATTTTCTGTTGCCCTGGAGAGCTTGCAGAGCACTGGGGAAAGGCATGCAGAGAATTCCCTGCTAGAACCTTCTCTGTGCCTGGGAAGCAAAAGTGTTCACATTGCTTCTCAGAATCGCGTTTGTGCAGAAAACACTAACACTTGTTCAGAAGGAAAGAAAGCACAGAGCCCCAGATTTGATGTTGCCCTGGAGAGCTTGCAGAGCACTGGGGAAAGGCAGGCAGAGAATTCCCTGCTAGCACCTTCTCTGTGCCTGGGAAGGAGAAGTGTTCACATTGCTTCGCAGAATCGCGTTTGTGCAGAAAACACTAACACTTGTTCAGAAGGAAAGAAAGCACAGAGCCCCAGATTTTATGTTCCCCTGGAGAGCTTGCAGAGCACTGGGGAAAGGCAGGCAGAGAATTCCCTGCTAGCACCTTCTCTGTGCCTGGGAAGCAAAAGTGTTCACATTGCTTCGCAGAATCGCGTTTGTGCAGAAAACACTAACACTTGTTCAGAAGGAAAGAAAGCACAGAGCCCCACATTTTATGTTGCCCTGGAGAGCTTGCAGAGCACTGGGGAAAGGCAGGCAGAGAATTCCCTGCTAGCACCTTCTCTGTGCCTGGGAAGGAGAAGTGTTCACATTGCTTCGCAGAATCGCGTTTGTGCAGAAAACACTAACACTTGTTCAGAAGGAAAGAAAGCACAGAGCCCCACATTTTATGTTGCCCTGGAGTGCTTGCAGAGCACTGGGGAAAGGCAGGCAGAGAATTCCCTGCTAGCACCTTCTCTGTGCCTGGGAAGGAGAAGTGTTCACATTGCTCCGCAGAATCGCGTTTGTGCAGAAAACACTAACACTTGTTCAGAAGGAAAGAAAGCACAGAGCCCCACATTTTATGTTGCCCTGGAGAGCTTGCAGAGCACTGGGGAAAGGCAGGCAGAGAATTCCCTGCTAGCACCTTCTCTGTGCCTGGGAAGGAGAAGTGTTCACATTGCTTCGCAGAATCGCGTTTGTGCAGAAAACACTAACACTTGTTCAGAAGGAAAGAAAGCACAGAGCCCCAGATTTGATGTTGCCCTGGAGAGCTTGCAGAGCACTGGGGAAAGGCAGGCAGAGAATTCCCTGCTAGCACCTTCTCTGTGCCTGGGAAGGAGAAGTGTTCACATTGCTTCGCAGAATCGCGTTTGTGCAGAAAACACTAACACTTGTTCAGAAGGAAAGAAAGCACAGAGCCCCACATTTTATGTTGCCCTGCAGAGCTTGCAGAGCACTGGGGAAAGGCAGGCAGAGAATTCCCTGCTAGCACCTTCTCTGTGCCTGGGAAGGAGAAGTGTTCACATTGCTTCGCAGAATCGCGTTTGTGCAGAAAACACTAACACTTGTTCAGAAGGAAAGAAAGCACAGAGCCCCAGATTTTATGTTCCCCTGGAGAGCTTGCAGAGCACTGGGGAAAGGCAGGCAGAGAATTCCCTGCTAGCACCTTCTCTGTGCCTGGGAAGCAAAAGTGTTCACATTGCTTCGCAGAATCGCGTTTGTGCAGAAAACACTAACACTTGTTCAGAAGGAAAGAAAGCACAGAGCCCCACATTTTATGTTGCCCTGGAGAGCTTGCAGAGCACTGGGGAAAGGCAGGCAGAGAATTCCCTGCTAGCACCTTCTCTGTGCCTGGGAAGCAAAAGTGTTCACATTGCTTCGCAGAATCGCGTTTGTGCAGAAAACACTAACACTTGTTCAGAAGGAAAGAAAGCACAGAGCCCCACATTTTATGTTGCCCTGGAGAGCTTGCAGAGCACTGGGGAAAGGCAGGCAGAGAATTCCCTGCTAGCACCTTCTCTGTGCCTGGGAAGCAAAAGTGTTCACATTGCTCCGCAGAATCGCGTTTGTGCAGAAAACACTAACACTTGTTCAGAAGGAAAGAAAGCACAGAGCCCCACATTTTATGTTGCCCTGCAGAGCTTGCAGAGCACTGGGGAAAGGCAGGCAGAGAATTCCCTGCTAGCACCTTCTCTGTGCCTGGGAAGGAGAAGTGTTCACATTGCTTCGCAGAATCGCGTTTGTGCAGAAAACACTAACACTTGTTCAGAAGGAAAGAAAGCACAGAGCCCCAGATTTTATGTTCCCCTGGAGAGCTTGCAGAGCACTGGGGAAAGGCAGGCAGAGAATTCCCTGCTAGCACCTTCTCTGTGCCTGGGAAGCAAAAGTGTTCACATTGCTTCGCAGAATCGCGTTTGTGCAGAAAACACTAACACTTGTTCAGAAGGAAAGAAAGCACAGAGCCCCACATTTTATGTTGCCCTGGAGAGCTTGCAGAGCACTGGGGAAAGGCAGGCAGAGAATTCCCTGCTAGCACCTTCTCTGTGCCTGGGAAGCAAAAGTGTTCACATTGCTTCGCAGAATCGCGTTTGTGCAGAAAACACTAACACTTGTTCAGAAGGAAAGAAAGCACAGAGCCCCACATTTTATGTTGCCCTGGAGTGCTTGCAGAGCACTGGGGAAAGGCAGGCAGAGAATTCCCTGCTAGCACCTTCTCTGTGCCTGGGAAGGAGAAGTGTTCACATTGCTTCGCAGAATCGCGTTTGTGCAGAAAACACTAACACTTGTTCAGAAGGAAAGAAAGCACAGAGCCCCACATTTTATGTTGCCCTGCAGAGCTTGCAGAGCACTGGGGAAAGGCAGGCAGAGAATTCCCTGCTAGCACCTTCTCTGTGCCTGGGAAGCAAAAGTGTTCACATTGCTTCTCAGAATCGCGTTTGTGCAGAAAACACTAACACTTGTTCAGAAGGAAAGAAAGCACAGAGTCCCAGATTTTCTGTTGCCCTGGAGAGCTTGCAGAGCACTGGGGAAAGGCATGCAGAGAATTCCCTGCTAGAACCTTCTCTGTGCCTGGGAAGCAAAAGTGTTCACATTGCTTCTCAGAATCGCGTTTGTGCAGAAAACACTAACACTTGTTCAGAAGGAAAGAAAGCACAGAGCCCCAGATTTTATGTTCCCCTGGAGAGCTTGCAGAGCACTGGGGAAAGGCAGGCAGAGAATTCCCTGCTAGCACCTTCTCTGTGCCTGGGAAGCAAAAGTGTTCACATTGCTTCGCAGAATCGCGTTTGTGCAGAAAACACTAACACTTGTTCAGAAGGAAAGAAAGCACAGAGCCCCACATTTTATGTTGCCCTGGAGAGCTTGCAGAGCACTGGGGAAAGGCAGGCAGAGAATTCCCTGCTAGCACCTTCTCTGTGCCTGGGAAGGAGAAGTGTTCACATTGCTTCGCAGAATCGCGTTTGTGCAGAAAACACTAACACTTGTTCAGAAGGAAAGAAAGCACAGAGCCCCACATTTTATGTTGCCCTGGAGTGCTTGCAGAGCACTGGGGAAAGGCAGGCAGAGAATTCCCTGCTAGCACCTTCTCTGTGCCTGGGAAGGAGAAGTGTTCACATTGCTTCGCAGAATCGCGTTTGTGCAGAAAACACTAACACTTGTTCAGAAGGAAAGAAAGCACAGAGCCCCACATTTTATGTTGCCCTGGAGAGCTTGCAGAGCACTGGGGAAAGGCAGGCAGAGAATTCCCTGCTAGCACCTTCTCTGTGCCTGGGAAGCAAAAGTGTTCACATTGCTTCGCAGAATCGCGTTTGTGCAGAAAACACTAACACTTGTTCAGAAGGAAAGAAAGCACAGAGCCCCAGATTTGATGTTGCCCTGGAGAGCTTGCAGAGCACTGGGGAAAGGCAGGCAGAGAATTCCCTGCTAGCACCTTCTCTGTGCCTGGGAAGGAGAAGTGTTCACATTGCTTCGCAGAATCGCGTTTGTGCAGAAAACACTAACACTTGTTCAGAAGGAAAGAAAGCACAGAGCCCCACATTTTATGTTGCCCTGGAGAGCTTGCAGAGCACTGGGGAAAGGCAGGCAGAGAATTCCCTGCTAGCACCTTCTCTGTGCCTGGGAAGGAGAAGTGTTCACATTGCTCCGCAGAATCGCGTTTGTGCAGAAAACACTAACACTTGTTCAGAAGGAAAGAAAGCACAGAGCCCCACATTTTATGTTGCCCTGGAGAGCTTGCAGAGCACTGGGGAAAGGCAGGCAGAGAATTCCCTGCTAGCACCTTCTCTGTGCCTGGGAAGCAAAAGTGTTCACATTGCTTCGCAGAATCGCGTTTGTGCAGAAAACACTAACACTTGTTCAGAAGGAAAGAAAGCACAGAGCCCCACATTTTCTGTTGCCCTGGAGAGCTTGCAGAGCACTGGGGAAAGGCAGGCAGAGAATTCCCTGCTAGCACCTTCTCTGTGCCTGGGAAGCAAAAGTGTTCACATTGCTTCGCAGAATCGCGTTTGTGCAGAAAACACTAACACTTGTTCAGAAGGAAAGAAAGCACAGAGCCCCACATTTTATGTTGCCCTGGAGAGCTTGCAGAGCACTGGGGAAAGGCATGCAGAGAATTCCCTGCTAGCACCTTCTCTGCGCCTGGGAAGGAGAAGTGTTCACATTGCTTCTCAGAATCGCGTTTGTGCAGAAAACACTAACACTTGTTCAGAAGGAAAGAAAGCACAGAGCCCCACATTTTATGTTGCCCTGGAGAGCTTGCAGAGCACTGGGGAAAAGCAGGCAGAGAATTCCCTGCTAGCACCTTCTCTGTGCCTGGGAAGGAGAAGTGTTCACATTGCTTCTCAGAATCGCGTTTGTGCAGAAAACACTAACACTTGTTCAGAAGGAAAGAAAGCACAGAGTCCCAGATTTTCTGTTGCCCTGGAGAGCTTGCAGAGCACTGGGGAAAGGCATGCAGAGAATTCCCTGCTAGAACCTTCTCTGTGCCTGGGAAGCAAAAGTGTTCACATTGCTTCGCAGAATCGCGTTTGTGCAGAAAACACTAACACTTGTTCAGAAGGAAAGAAAGCACAGAGCCCCAGATTTGATGTTGCCCTGGAGAGCTTGCAGAGCACTGGGGAAAGGCAGGCAGAGAATTCCCTGCTAGCACCTTCTCTGTGCCTGGGAAGCACAAGTGTTCACATTGCTTCGCAGAATCGCGTTTGTGCAGAAAACACTAACACTTGTTCAGAAGGAAAGAAAGCACAGAGCCCCACATTTTATGTTGCCCTGCAGAGCTTGCAGAGCACTGGGGAAAGGCAGGCAGAGAATTCCCTGCTAGCACCTTCTCTGTGCCTGGGAAGCAAAAGTGTTCACATTGCTTCGCAGAATCGCGTTTGTGCAGAAAACACTAACACTTGTTCAGAAGGAAAGAAAGCACAGAGTCCCAGATTTTCTGTTGCCCTGGAGAGCTTGCAGAGCACTGGGGAAAGGCATGCAGAGAATTCCCTGCTAGAACCTTCTCTGTGCCTGGGAAGCAAAAGTGTTCACATTGCTTCTCAGAATCGCGTTTGTGCAGAAAACACTAACACTTGTTCAGAAGGAAAGAAAGCACAGAGCCCCAGATTTTATGTTCCCCTGGAGAGCTTGCAGAGCACTGGGGAAAGGCAGGCAGAGAATTCCCTGCTAGCACCTTCTCTGTGCCTGGGAAGCAAAAGTGTTCACATTGCTTCGCAGAATCGCGTTTGTGCAGAAAACACTAACACTTGTTCAGAAGGAAAGAAAGCACAGAGCCCCACATTTTATGTTGCCCTGGAGAGCTTGCAGAGCACTGGGGAAAGGCAGGCAGAGAATTCCCTGCTAGCACCTTCTCTGTGCCTGGGAAGGAGAAGTGTTCACATTGCTTCGCAGAATCGCGTTTGTGCAGAAAACACTAACACTTGTTCAGAAGGAAAGAAAGCACAGAGCCCCACATTTTATGTTGCCCTGGAGTGCTTGCAGAGCACTGGGGAAAGGCAGGCAGAGAATTCCCTGCTAGCACCTTCTCTGTGCCTGGGAAGGAGAAGTGTTCACATTGCTTCGCAGAATCGCGTTTGTGCAGAAAACACTAACACTTGTTCAGAAGGAAAGAAAGCACAGAGCCCCACATTTTATGTTGCCCTGGAGAGCTTGCAGAGCACTGGGGAAAGGCAGGCAGAGAATTCCCTGCTAGCACCTTCTCTGTGCCTGGGAAGCAAAAGTGTTCACATTGCTTCGCAGAATCGCGTTTGTGCAGAAAACACTAACACTTGTTCAGAAGGAAAGAAAGCACAGAGCCCCAGATTTGATGTTGCCCTGGAGAGCTTGCAGAGCACTGGGGAAAGGCAGGCAGAGAATTCCCTGCTAGCACCTTCTCTGTGCCTGGGAAGGAGAAGTGTTCACATTGCTTCGCAGAATCGCGTTTGTGCAGAAAACACTAACACTTGTTCAGAAGGAAAGAAAGCACAGAGCCCCACATTTTATGTTGCCCTGGAGAGCTTGCAGAGCACTGGGGAAAGGCAGGCAGAGAATTCCCTGCTAGCACCTTCTCTGTGCCTGGGAAGGAGAAGTGTTCACATTGCTCCGCAGAATCGCGTTTGTGCAGAAAACACTAACACTTGTTCAGAAGGAAAGAAAGCACAGAGCCCCACATTTTATGTTGCCCTGGAGAGCTTGCAGAGCACTGGGGAAAGGCAGGCAGAGAATTCCCTGCTAGCACCTTCTCTGTGCCTGGGAAGCAAAAGTGTTCACATTGCTTCGCAGAATCGCGTTTGTGCAGAAAACACTAACACTTGTTCAGAAGGAAAGAAAGCACAGAGCCCCACATTTTCTGTTGCCCTGGAGAGCTTGCAGAGCACTGGGGAAAGGCAGGCAGAGAATTCCCTGCTAGCACCTTCTCTGTGCCTGGGAAGGAGAAGTGTTCACATTGCTTCGCAGAATCGCGTTTGTGCAGAAAACACTAACACTTGTTCAGAAGGAAAGAAAGCACAGAGCCCCACATTTTATGTTGCCCTGGAGAGCTTGCAGAGCACTGGGGAAAGGCATGCAGAGAATTCCCTGCTAGCACCTTCTCTGTGCCTGGGAAGGAGAAGTGTTCACATTGCTTCGCAGAATCGCGTTTGTGCAGAAAACACTAACACTTGTTCAGAAGGAAAGAAAGCACAGAGCCCCAGATTTTATGTTCCCCTGGAGAGCTTGCAGAGCACTGGGGAAAGGCAGGCAGAGAATTCCCTGCTAGCACCTTCTCTGTGCCTGGGAAGCAAAAGTGTTCACATTGCTTCGCAGAATCGCGTTTGTGCAGAAAACACTAACACTTGTTCAGAAGGAAAGAAAGCACAGAGCCCCACATTTTATGTTGCCCTGGAGAGCTTGCAGAGCACTGGGGAAAGGCAGGCAGAGAATTCCCTGCTAGCACCTTCTCTGTGCCTGGGAAGCAAAAGTGTTCACATTGCTTCGCAGAATCGCGTTTGTGCAGAAAACACTAACACTTGTTCAGAAGGAAAGAAAGCACAGAGCCCCACATTTTATGTTGCCCTGGAGAGCTTGCAGAGCACTGGGGAAAGGCAGGCAGAGAATTCCCTGCTAGCACCTTCTCTGTGCCTGGGAAGCAAAAGTGTTCACATTGCTTCGCAGAATCGCGTTTGTGCAGAAAACACTAACACTTGTTCAGAAGGAAAGAAAGCACAGAGCCCCAGATTTGATGTTGCCCTGGAGAGCTTGCAGAGCACTGGGGAAAGGCAGGCAGAGAATTCCCTGCTAGCACCTTCTCTGTGCCTGGGAAGCAAAAGTGTTCACATTGCTTCGCAGAATCGCGTTTGTGCAGAAAACACTAACACTTGTTCAGAAGGAAAGAAAGCACAGAGCCCCACATTTTATGTTGCCCTGGAGAGCTTGCAGAGCACTGGGGAAAGGCAGGCAGAGAATTCCCTGCTAGCACCTTCTCTGTGCCTGGGAAGGAGAAGTGTTCACATTGCTTCGCAGAATCGCGTTTGTGCAGAAAACACTAACACTTGTTCAGAAGGAAAGAAAGCACAGAGCCCCAGATTTTCTGTTGCCCTGGAGAGCTTGCAGAGCACTGGGGAAAGGCATGCAGAGAATTCCCTGCTAGAACCTTCTCTGTGCCTGGGAAGCAAAAGTGTTCACATTGCTTCGCAGAATCGCGTTTGTGCAGAAAACACTAACACTTGTTCAGAAGGAAAGAAAGCACAGAGCCCCAGATTTGATGTTGCCCTGGAGAGCTTGCAGAGCACTGGGGAAAGGCAGGCAGAGAATTCCCTGCTAGCACCTTCTCTGTGCCTGGGAAGGAGAAGTGTTCACATTGCTTCGCAGAATCGCGTTTGTGCAGAAAACACTAACACTTGTTCAGAAGGAAAGAAAGCACAGAGCCCCAGATTTTATGTTCCCCTGGAGAGCTTGCAGAGCACTGGGGAAAGGCAGGCAGAGAATTCCCTGCTAGCACCTTCTCTGTGCCTGGGAAGCAAAAGTGTTCACATTGCTTCGCAGAATCGCGTTTGTGCAGAAAACACTAACACTTGTTCAGAAGGAAAGAAAGCACAGAGCCCCACATTTTATGTTGCCCTGGAGAGCTTGCAGAGCACTGGGGAAAGGCAGGCAGAGAATTCCCTGCTAGCACCTTCTCTGTGCCTGGGAAGGAGAAGTGTTCACATTGCTTCGCAGAATCGCGTTTGTGCAGAAAACACTAACACTTGTTCAGAAGGAAAGAAAGCACAGAGCCCCACATTTTATGTTGCCCTGGAGTGCTTGCAGAGCACTGGGGAAAGGCAGGCAGAGAATTCCCTGCTAGCACCTTCTCTGTGCCTGGGAAGGAGAAGTGTTCACATTGCTTCGCAGAATCGCGTTTGTGCAGAAAACACTAACACTTGTTCAGAAGGAAAGAAAGCACAGAGCCCCACATTTTATGTTGCCCTGGAGAGCTTGCAGAGCACTGGGGAAAGGCAGGCAGAGAATTCCCTGCTAGCACCTTCTCTGTGCCTGGGAAGCAAAAGTGTTCACATTGCTTCGCAGAATCGCGTTTGTGCAGAAAACACTAACACTTGTTCAGAAGGAAAGAAAGCACAGAGCCCCAGATTTGATGTTGCCCTGGAGAGCTTGCAGAGCACTGGGGAAAGGCAGGCAGAGAATTCCCTGCTAGCACCTTCTCTGTGCCTGGGAAGGAGAAGTGTTCACATTGCTTCGCAGAATCGCGTTTGTGCAGAAAACACTAACACTTGTTCAGAAGGAAAGAAAGCACAGAGCCCCACATTTTATGTTGCCCTGGAGAGCTTGCAGAGCACTGGGGAAAGGCAGGCAGAGAATTCCCTGCTAGCACCTTCTCTGTGCCTGGGAAGGAGAAGTGTTCACATTGCTTCGCAGAATCGCGTTTGTGCAGAAAACACTAACACTTGTTCAGAAGGAAAGAAAGCACAGAGCCCCACATTTTATGTTGCCCTGGAGAGCTTGCAGAGCACTGGGGAAAGGCAGGCAGAGAATTCCCTGCTAGCACCTTCTCTGTGCCTGGGAAGCAAAAGTGTTCACATTGCTTCGCAGAATCGCGTTTGTGCAGAAAACACTAACACTTGTTCAGAAGGAAAGAAAGCACAGAGCCCCACATTTTCTGTTGCCCTGGAGAGCTTGCAGAGCACTGGGGAAAGGCAGGCAGAGAATTCCCTGCTAGCACCTTCTCTGTGCCTGGGAAGGAGAAGTGTTCACATTGCTTCGCAGAATCGCGTTTGTGCAGAAAACACTAACACTTGTTCAGAAGGAAAGAAAGCACAGAGCCCCACATTTTATGTTGCCCTGGAGAGCTTGCAGAGCACTGGGGAAAGAAAGGCAGAGAATTCCCTGCTAGCACCTTCTCTGTGCCTGGGAAGGAGAAGTGTTCACATTGCTTCGCAGAATCGCGTTTGTGCAGAAAACACTAACACTTGTTCAGAAGGAAAGAAAGCACAGAGCCCCACATTTTATGTTGCCCTGGAGAGCTTGCAGAGCACTGGGGAAAAGCAGGCAGAGAATTCCCTGCTAGCACCTTCTCTGTGCCTGGGAAGGAGAAGTGTTCACATTGCTTCTCAGAATCGCGTTTGTGCAGAAAACACTAACACTTGTTCAGAAGGAAAGAAAGCACAGAGTCCCAGATTTTCTGTTGCCCTGGAGAGCTTGCAGAGCACTGGGGAAAGGCATGCAGAGAATTCCCTGCTAGAACCTTCTCTGTGCCTGGGAAGCAAAAGTGTTCACATTGCTTCGCAGAATCGCGTTTGTGCAGAAAACACTAACACTTGTTCAGAAGGAAAGAAAGCACAGAGCCCCAGATTTGATGTTGCCCTGGAGAGCTTGCAGAGCACTGGGGAAAGGCAGGCAGAGAATTCCCTGCTAGCACCTTCTCTGTGCCTGGGAAGCAAAAGTGTTCACATTGCTTCGCAGAATCGCGTTTGTGCAGAAAACACTAACACTTGTTCAGAAGGAAAGAAAGCACAGAGCCCCACATTTTCTGTTGCCCTGGAGAGCTTGCAGAGCACTGGGGAAAGGCAGGCAGAGAATTCCCTGCTAGCACCTTCTCTGTGCCTGGGAAGGAGAAGTGTTCACATTGCTTCGCAGAATCGCGTTTGTGCAGAAAACACTAACACTTGTTCAGAAGGAAAGAAAGCACAGAGCCCCACATTTTATGTTGCCCTGGAGAGCTTGCAGAGCACTGGGGAAAGGCAGGCAGAGAATTCCCTGCTAGCACCTTCTCTGTGCCTGGGAAGCAAAAGTGTTCACATTGCTTCGCAGAATCGCGTTTGTGCAGAAAACACTAACACTTGTTCAGAAGGAAAGAAAGCACAGAGCCCCACATTTTATGTTGCCCTGGAGAGCTTGCAGAGCACTGGGGAAAAGCAGGCAGAGAATTCCCTGCTAGCACCTTCTCTGTGCCTGGGAAGGAGAAGTGTTCACATTGCTTCTCAGAATCGCGTTTGTGCAGAAAACACTAACACTTGTTCAGAAGGAAAGAAAGCACAGAGTCCCAGATTTTCTGTTGCCCTGGAGAGCTTGCAGAGCACTGGGGAAAGGCATGCAGAGAATTCCCTGCTAGAACCTTCTCTGTGCCTGGGAAGCAAAAGTGTTCACATTGCTTCGCAGAATCGCGTTTGTGCAGAAAACACTAACACTTGTTCAGAAGGAAAGAAAGCACAGAGCCCCAGATTTGATGTTGCCCTGGAGAGCTTGCAGAGCACTGGGGAAAGGCAGGCAGAGAATTCCCTGCTAGCACCTTCTCTGTGCCTGGGAAGGAGAAGTGTTCACATTGCTTCGCAGAATCGCGTTTGTGCAGAAAACACTAACACTTGTTCAGAAGGAAAGAAAGCACAGAGCCCCAGATTTTATGTTCCCCTGGAGAGCTTGCAGAGCACTGGGGAAAGGCAGGCAGAGAATTCCCTGCTAGCACCTTCTCTGTGCCTGGGAAGCAAAAGTGTTCACATTGCTTCGCAGAATCGCGTTTGTGCAGAAAACACTAACACTTGTTCAGAAGGAAAGAAAGCACAGAGCCCCACATTTTATGTTGCCCTGGAGAGCTTGCAGAGCACTGGGGAAAGGCAGGCAGAGAATTCCCTGCTAGCACCTTCTCTGTGCCTGGGAAGGAGAAGTGTTCACATTGCTTCGCAGAATCGCGTTTGTGCAGAAAACACTAACACTTGTTCAGAAGGAAAGAAAGCACAGAGCCCCACATTTTATGTTGCCCTGGAGTGCTTGCAGAGCACTGGGGAAAGGCAGGCAGAGAATTCCCTGCTAGCACCTTCTCTGTGCCTGGGAAGGAGAAGTGTTCACATTGCTTCGCAGAATCGCGTTTGTGCAGAAAACACTAACACTTGTTCAGAAGGAAAGAAAGCACAGAGCCCCACATTTTATGTTGCCCTGGAGAGCTTGCAGAGCACTGGGGAAAGGCAGGCAGAGAATTCCCTGCTAGCACCTTCTCTGTGCCTGGGAAGCAAAAGTGTTCACATTGCTTCGCAGAATCGCGTTTGTGCAGAAAACACTAACACTTGTTCAGAAGGAAAGAAAGCACAGAGCCCCACATTTTCTGTTGCCCTGGAGAGCTTGCAGAGCACTGGGGAAAGGCAGGCAGAGAATTCCCTGCTAGCACCTTCTCTGTGCCTGGCAAGGAGAAGTGTTCACATTGCTTCGCAGAATCGCGTTTGTGCAGAAAACACTAACACTTGTTCAGAAGGAAAGAAAGCACAGAGCCCCACATTTTATGTTGCCCTGCAGAGCTTGCAGAGCACTGGGGAAAGGCAGGCAGAGAATTCCCTGCTAGCACCTTCTCTGTGCCTGGGAAGGAGAAGTGTTCACATTGCTTCGCAGAATCGCGTTTGTGCAGAAAACACTAACACTTGTTCAGAAGGAAAGAAAGCACAGAGCCCCAGATTTTATGTTGCCCTGCAGAGCTTGCAGAGCACTGGGGAAAGGCAGGCAGAGAATTCCCTGCTAGCACCTTCTCTGTGCCTGGGAAGCAAAAGTGTTCACATTGCTTCGCAGAATCGCGTTTGTGCAGAAAACACTAACACTTGTTCAGAAGGAAAGAAAGCACAGAGCCCCACATTTTATGTTGCCCTGGAGAGCTTGCAGAGCACTGGGGAAAGGCAGGCAGAGAATTCCCTGCTAGCACCTTCTCTGTGCCTGGGAAGCAAAAGTGTTCACATTGCTTCGCAGAATCGCGTTTGTGCAGAAAACACTAACACTTGTTCAGAAGGAAAGAAAGCACAGAGCCCCACATTTTATGTTGCCCTGGAGTGCTTGCAGAGCACTGGGGAAAGGCAGGCAGAGAATTCCCTGCTAGCACCTTCTCTGTGCCTGGGAAGGAGAAGTGTTCACATTGCTTCGCAGAATCGCGTTTGTGCAGAAAACACTAACACTTGTTCAGAAGGAAAGAAAGCACAGAGCCCCACATTTTATGTTGCCCTGCAGAGCTTGCAGAGCACTGGGGAAAGGCAGGCAGAGAATTCCCTGCTAGAACCTTCTCTGTGCCTGGGAAGCAAAAGTGTTCACATTGCTTCTCAGAATCGCGTTTGTGCAGAAAACACTAACACTTGTTCAGAAGGAAAGAAAGCACAGAGTCCCAGATTTTCTGTTGCCCTGGAGAGCTTGCAGAGCACTGGGGAAAGGCATGCAGAGAATTCCCTGCTAGAACCTTCTCTGTGCCTGGGAAGCAAAAGTGTTCACATTGCTTCTCAGAATCGCGTTTGTGCAGAAAACACTAACACTTGTTCAGAAGGAAAGAAAGCACAGAGCCCCAGATTTGATGTTGCCCTGGAGAGCTTGCAGAGCACTGGGGAAAGGCAGGCAGAGAATTCCCTGCTAGCACCTTCTCTGTGCCTGGGAAGGAGAAGTGTTCACATTGCTTCGCAGAATCGCGTTTGTGCAGAAAACACTAACACTTGTTCAGAAGGAAAGAAAGCACAGAGCCCCAGATTTTATGTTCCCCTGGAGAGCTTGCAGAGCACTGGGGAAAGGCAGGCAGAGAATTCCCTGCTAGCACCTTCTCTGTGCCTGGGAAGCAAAAGTGTTCACATTGCTTCGCAGAATCGCGTTTGTGCAGAAAACACTAACACTTGTTCAGAAGGAAAGAAAGCACAGAGCCCCACATTTTATGTTGCCCTGGAGAGCTTGCAGAGCACTGGGGAAAGGCAGGCAGAGAATTCCCTGCTAGCACCTTCTCTGTGCCTGGGAAGGAGAAGTGTTCACATTGCTTCGCAGAATCGCGTTTGTGCAGAAAACACTAACACTTGTTCAGAAGGAAAGAAAGCACAGAGCCCCACATTTTATGTTGCCCTGGAGAGCTTGCAGAGCACTGGGGAAAGGCAGGCAGAGAATTCCCTGCTAGCACCTTCTCTGTGCCTGGGAAGGAGAAGTGTTCACATTGCTTCGCAGAATCGCGTTTGTGCAGAAAACACTAACACTTGTTCAGAAGGAAAGAAAGCACAGAGCCCCACATTTTATGTTGCCCTGCAGAGCTTGCAGAGCACTGGGGAAAGGCAGGCAGAGAATTCCCTGCTAGCACCTTCTCTGTGCCTGGGAAGGAGAAGTGTTCACATTGCTTCGCAGAATCGCGTTTGTGCAGAAAACACTAACACTTGTTCAGAAGGAAAGAAAGCACAGAGCCCCAGATTTGATGTTGCCCTGGAGAGCTTGCAGAGCACTGGGGAAAGGCAGGCAGAGAATTCCCTGCTAGCACCTTCTCTGTGCCTGGGAAGGAGAAGTGTTCACATTGCTTCGCAGAATCGCGTTTGTGCAGAAAACACTAACACTTGTTCAGAAGGAAAGAAAGCACAGAGCCCCACATTTTATGTTGCCCTGGAGAGCTTGCAGAGCACTGGGGAAAGGCAGGCAGAGAATTCCCTGCTAGCACCTTCTCTGTGCCTGGGAAGGAGAAGTGTTCACATTGCTTCGCAGAATCGCGTTTGTGCAGAAAACACTAACACTTGTTCAGAAGGAAAGAAAGCACAGAGCCCCACATTTTATGTTGCCCTGGAGAGCTTGCAGAGCACTGGGGAAAGGCAGGCAGAGAATTCCCTGCTAGCACCTTCTCTGTGCCTGGGAAGCAAAAGTGTTCACATTGCTTCGCAGAATCGCGTTTGTGCAGAAAACACTAACACTTGTTCAGAAGGAAAGAAAGCACAGAGCCCCACATTTTCTGTTGCCCTGGAGAGCTTGCAGAGCACTGGGGAAAGGCAGGCAGAGAATTCCCTGCTAGCACCTTCTCTGTGCCTGGGAAGGAGAAGTGTTCACATTGCTTCGCAGAATCGCGTTTGTGCAGAAAACACTAACACTTGTTCAGAAGGAAAGAAAGCACAGAGCCCCACATTTTATGTTGCCCTGGAGAGCTTGCAGAGCACTGGGGAAAGAAAGGCAGAGAATTCCCTGCTAGCACCTTCTCTGTGCCTGGGAAGGAGAAGTGTTCACATTGCTTCTCAGAATCGCGTTTGTGCAGAAAACACTAACACTTGTTCAGAAGGAAAGAAAGCACAGAGCCCCACATTTTATGTTGCCCTGGAGAGCTTGCAGAGCACTGGGGAAAAGCAGGCAGAGAATTCCCTGCTAGCACCTTCTCTGTGCCTGGGAAGGAGAAGTGTTCACATTGCTTCTCAGAATCGCGTTTGTGCAGAAAACACTAACACTTGTTCAGAAGGAAAGAAAGCACAGAGTCCCAGATTTTCTGTTGCCCTGGAGAGCTTGCAGAGCACTGGGGAAAGGCATGCAGAGAATTCCCTGCTAGAACCTTCTCTGTGCCTGGGAAGCAAAAGTGTTCACATTGCTTCGCAGAATCGCGTTTGTGCAGAAAACACTAACACTTGTTCAGAAGGAAAGAAAGCACAGAGCCCCAGATTTGATGTTGCCCTGGAGAGCTTGCAGAGCACTGGGGAAAGGCAGGCAGAGAATTCCCTGCTAGCACCTTCTCTGTGCCTGGGAAGGAGAAGTGTTCACATTGCTTCGCAGAATCGCGTTTGTGCAGAAAACACTAACACTTGTTCAGAAGGAAAGAAAGCACAGAGCCCCAGATTTTATGTTCCCCTGGAGAGCTTGCAGAGCACTGGGGAAAGGCAGGCAGAGAATTCCCTGCTAGCACCTTCTCTGTGCCTGGGAAGCAAAAGTGTTCACATTGCTTCGCAGAATCGCGTTTGTGCAGAAAACACTAACACTTGTTCAGAAGGAAAGAAAGCACAGAGCCCCACATTTTATGTTGCCCTGGAGAGCTTGCAGAGCACTGGGGAAAGGCAGGCAGAGAATTCCCTGCTAGCACCTTCTCTGTGCCTGGGAAGGAGAAGTGTTCACATTGCTTCGCAGAATCGCGTTTGTGCAGAAAACACTAACACTTGTTCAGAAGGAAAGAAAGCACAGAGCCCCACATTTTATGTTGCCCTGGAGTGCTTGCAGAGCACTGGGGAAAGGCAGGCAGAGAATTCCCTGCTAGCACCTTCTCTGTGCCTGGGAAGGAGAAGTGTTCACATTGCTTCGCAGAATCGCGTTTGTGCAGAAAACACTAACACTTGTTCAGAAGGAAAGAAAGCACAGAGCCCCACATTTTATGTTGCCCTGGAGAGCTTGCAGAGCACTGGGGAAAGGCAGGCAGAGAATTCCCTGCTAGCACCTTCTCTGTGCCTGGGAAGCAAAAGTGTTCACATTGCTTCGCAGAATCGCGTTTGTGCAGAAAACACTAACACTTGTTCAGAAGGAAAGAAAGCACAGAGCCCCACATTTTCTGTTGCCCTGGAGAGCTTGCAGAGCACTGGGGAAAGGCAGGCAGAGAATTCCCTGCTAGCACCTTCTCTGTGCCTGGGAAGCAAAAGTGTTCACATTGCTTCGCAGAATCGCGTTTGTGCAGAAAACACTAACACTTGTTCAGAAGGAAAGAAAGCACAGAGCCCCAGATTTTATGTTCCCCTGGAGAGCTTGCAGAGCACTGGGGAAAGGCAGGCAGAGAATTCCCTGCTAGCACCTTCTCTGTGCCTGGGAAGCAAAAG
The DNA here is from genome assembly GCA_030819815.1 of Strix occidentalis. Lineage (NCBI taxonomy): Eukaryota > Metazoa > Chordata > Aves > Strigiformes > Strigidae > Strix > Strix occidentalis. The sequence continues at coordinate 34,373 of JASWHU010000321.1, forward strand.
TGTTCACATTGCTTCGCAGAATCGCGTTTGTGCAGAAAACACTAACACTTGTTCAGAAGGAAAGAAAGCACAGAGCCCCAGATTTGATGTTGCCCTGGAGAGCTTGCAGAGCACTGGGGAAAGGCAGGCAGAGAATTCCCTGCTAGCACCTTCTCTGTGCCTGGGAAGGAGAAGTGTTCACATTGCTTCGCAGAATCGCGTTTGTGCAGAAAACACTAACACTTGTTCAGAAGGAAAGAAAGCACAGAGCCCCAGATTTTATGTTCCCCTGGAGAGCTTGCAGAGCACTGGGGAAAGGCAGGCAGAGAATTCCCTGCTAGCACCTTCTCTGTGCCTGGGAAGCAAAAGTGTTCACATTGCTTCGCAGAATCGCGTTTGTGCAGAAAACACTAACACTTGTTCAGAAGGAAAGAAAGCACAGAGCCCCACATTTTATGTTGCCCTGGAGAGCTTGCAGAGCACTGGGGAAAGGCATGCAGAGAATTCCCTGCTAGCACCTTCTCTGTGCCTGGGAAGGAGAAGTGTTCACATTGCTTCGCAGAATCGCGTTTGTGCAGAAAACACTAACACTTGTTCAGAAGGAAAGAAAGCACAGAGCCCCACATTTTATGTTGCCCTGGAGAGCTTGCAGAGCACTGGGGAAAGGCAGGCAGAGAATTCCCTGCTAGCACCTTCTCTGTGCCTGGGAAGCAAAAGTGTTCACATTGCTTCGCAGAATCGCGTTTGTGCAGAAAACACTAACACTTGTTCAGAAGGAAAGAAAGCACAGAGCCCCAGATTTGATGTTGCCCTGGAGAGCTTGCAGAGCACTGGGGAAAGGCAGGCAGAGAATTCCCTGCTAGCACCTTCTCTGTGCCTGGGAAGGAGAAGTGTTCACATTGCTTCGCAGAATCGCGTTTGTGCAGAAAACACTAACACTTGTTCAGAAGGAAAGAAAGCACAGAGCCCCACATTTTCTGTTGCCCTGGAGAGCTTGCAGAGCACTGGGGAAAGGCAGGCAGAGAATTCCCTGCTAGCACCTTCTCTGTGCCTGGGAAGGAGAAGTGTTCACATTGCTTCGCAGAATCGCGTTTGTGCAGAAAACACTAACACTTGTTCAGAAGGAAAGAAAGCACAGAGCCCCACATTTTATGTTGCCCTGGAGAGCTTGCAGAGCACTGGGGAAAGGCATGCAGAGAATTCCCTGCTAGCACCTTCTCTGTGCCTGGGAAGGAGAAGTGTTCACATTGCTTCGCAGAATCGCGTTTGTGCAGAAAACACTAACACTTGTTCAGAAGGAAAGAAAGCACAGAGCCCCACATTTTATGTTGCCCTGGAGAGCTTGCAGAGCACTGGGGAAAAGCAGGCAGAGAATTCCCTGCTAGCACCTTCTCTGTGCCTGGGAAGGAGAAGTGTTCACATTGCTTCGCAGAATCGCGTTTGTGCAGAAAACACTAACACTTGTTCAGAAGGAAAGAAAGCACAGAGTCCCAGATTTTCTGTTGCCCTGGAGAGCTTGCAGAGCACTGGGGAAAGGCATGCAGAGAATTCCCTGCTAGAACCTTCTCTGTGCCTGGGAAGCAAAAGTGTTCACATTGCTTCGCAGAATCGCGTTTGTGCAGAAAACACTAACACTTGTTCAGAAGGAAAGAAAGCACAGAGCCCCAGATTTGATGTTGCCCTGGAGAGCTTGCAGAGCACTGGGGAAAGGCAGGCAGAGAATTCCCTGCTAGCACCTTCTCTGTGCCTGGGAAGCAAAAGTGTTCACATTGCTTCGCAGAATCGCGTTTGTGCAGAAAACACTAACACTTGTTCAGAAGGAAAGAAAGCACAGAGCCCCACATTTTCTGTTGCCCTGGAGAGCTTGCAGAGCACTGGGGAAAGGCAGGCAGAGAATTCCCTGCTAGCACCTTCTCTGTGCCTGGGAAGGAGAAGTGTTCACATTGCTTCGCAGAATCGCGTTTGTGCAGAAAACACTAACACTTGTTCAGAAGGAAAGAAAGCACAGAGCCCCACATTTTATGTTGCCCTGGAGAGCTTGCAGAGCACTGGGGAAAGAAAGGCAGAGAATTCCCTGCTAGCACCTTCTCTGTGCCTGGGAAGGAGAAGTGTTCACATTGCTTCGCAGAATCGCGTTTGTGCAGAAAACACTAACACTTGTTCAGAAGGAAAGAAAGCACAGAGCCCCACATTTTATGTTGCCCTGGAGAGCTTGCAGAGCACTGGGGAAAAGCAGGCAGAGAATTCCCTGCTAGCACCTTCTCTGTGCCTGGGAAGGAGAAGTGTTCACATTGCTTCTCAGAATCGCGTTTGTGCAGAAAACACTAACACTTGTTCAGAAGGAAAGAAAGCACAGAGTCCCACATTTTATGTTGCCCTGCAGAGCTTGCAGAGCACTGGGGAAAGGCAGGCAGAGAATTCCCTGCTAGCACCTTCTCTGTGCCTGGGAAGCAAAAGTGTTCACATTGCTTCGCAGAATCGCGTTTGTGCAGAAAACACTAACACTTGTTCAGAAGGAAAGAAAGCACAGAGCCCCACATTTTATGTTGCCCTGGAGAGCTTGCAGAGCACTGGGGAAAGGCAGGCAGAGAATTCCCTGCTAGCACCTTCTCTGTGCCTGGGAAGGAGAAGTGTTCACATTGCTTCGCAGAATCGCGTTTGTGCAGAAAACACTAACACTTGTTCAGAAGGAAAGAAAGCACAGAGCCCCAGATTTTATGTTCCCCTGGAGAGCTTGCAGAGCACTGGGGAAAGGCAGGCAGAGAATTCCCTGCTAGCACCTTCTCTGTGCCTGGGAAGCAAAAGTGTTCACATTGCTTCGCAGAATCGCGTTTGTGCAGAAAACACTAACACTTGTTCAGAAGGAAAGAAAGCACAGAGCCCCACATTTTATGTTGCCCTGGAGAGCTTGCAGAGCACTGGGGAAAGGCAGGCAGAGAATTCCCTGCTAGCACCTTCTCTGTGCCTGGGAAGCAAAAGTGTTCACATTGCTTCGCAGAATCGCGTTTGTGCAGAAAACACTAACACTTGTTCAGAAGGAAAGAAAGCACAGAGCCCCACATTTTCTGTTGCCCTGGAGAGCTTGCAGAGCACTGGGGAAAGGCAGGCAGAGAATTCCCTGCTAGCACCTTCTCTGTGCCTGGGAAGGAGAAGTGTTCACATTGCTTCGCAGAATCGCGTTTGTGCAGAAAACACTAACACTTGTTCAGAAGGAAAGAAAGCACAGAGCCCCACATTTTCTGTTGCCCTGGAGAGCTTGCAGAGCACTGGGGAAAGAAAGGCAGAGAATTCCCTGCTAGCACCTTCTCTGTGCCTGGGAAGGAGAAGTGTTCACATTGCTTCGCAGAATCGCGTTTGTGCAGAAAACACTAACACTTGTTCAGAAGGAAAGAAAGCACAGAGCCCCACATTTTATGTTGCCCTGGAGAGCTTGCAGAGCACTGGGGAAAAGCAGGCAGAGAATTCCCTGCTAGCACCTTCTCTGTGCCTGGGAAGCAGAAGTGTTCACATTGCTTCGCAGAATCGCGTTTGTGCAGAAAACACTAACACTTGTTCAGAAGGAAAGAAAGCACAGAGCCCCACATTTTATGTTGCCCTGCAGAGCTTGCAGAGCACTGGGGAAAGGCAGGCAGAGAATTCCCTGCTAGCACCTTCTCTGTGCCTGGGAAGGAGAAGTGTTCACATTGCTTCGCAGAATCGCGTTTGTGCAGAAAACACTAACACTTGTTCAGAAGGAAAGAAAGCACAGAGCCCCAGATTTTATGTTCCCCTGGAGAGCTTGCAGAGCACTGGGGAAAGAAAGGCAGAGAATTCCCTGCTAGCACCTTCTCTGTGCCTGGGAAGCAAAAGTGTTCACATTGCTTCGCAGAATCGCGTTTGTGCAGAAAACACTAACACTTGTTCAGAAGGAAAGAAAGCACAGAGCCCCACATTTTATGTTGCCCTGGAGAGCTTGCAGAGCACTGGGGAAAGGCAGGCAGAGAATTCCCTGCTAGCACCTTCTCTGTGCCTGGGAAGCAAAAGTGTTCACATTGCTTCGCAGAATCGCGTTTGTGCAGAAAACACTAACACTTGTTCAGAAGGAAAGAAAGCACAGAGCCCCACATTTTATGTTGCCCTGGAGTGCTTGCAGAGCACTGGGGAAAGGCAGGCAGAGAATTCCCTGCTAGCACCTTCTCTGTGCCTGGGAAGGAGAAGTGTTCACATTGCTTCGCAGAATCGCGTTTGTGCAGAAAACACTAACACTTGTTCAGAAGGAAAGAAAGCACAGAGCCCCACATTTTATGTTGCCCTGCAGAGCTTGCAGAGCACTGGGGAAAGGCAGGCAGAGAATTCCCTGCTAGAACCTTCTCTGTGCCTGGGAAGCAAAAGTGTTCACATTGCTTCTCAGAATCGCGTTTGTGCAGAAAACACTAACACTTGTTCAGAAGGAAAGAAAGCACAGAGTCCCAGATTTTCTGTTGCCCTGGAGAGCTTGCAGAGCACTGGGGAAAGGCATGCAGAGAATTCCCTGCTAGAACCTTCTCTGTGCCTGGGAAGCAAAAGTGTTCACATTGCTTCTCAGAATCGCGTTTGTGCAGAAAACACTAACACTTGTTCAGAAGGAAAGAAAGCACAGAGCCCCAGATTTGATGTTGCCCTGGAGAGCTTGCAGAGCACTGGGGAAAGGCAGGCAGAGAATTCCCTGCTAGCACCTTCTCTGTGCCTGGGAAGCAAAAGTGTTCACATTGCTTCGCAGAATCGCGTTTGTGCAGAAAACACTAACACTTGTTCAGAAGGAAAGAAAGCACAGAGCCCCAGATTTTATGTTCCCCTGGAGAGCTTGCAGAGCACTGGGGAAAGGCAGGCAGAGAATTCCCTGCTAGCACCTTCTCTGTGCCTGGGAAGCAAAAGTGTTCACATTGCTTCGCAGAATCGCGTTTGTGCAGAAAACGCTAACACTTGTTCAGAAGGAAAGAAAGCACAGAGCCCCACATTTTATGTTGCCCTGGAGTGCTTGCAGAGCACTGGGGAAAGGCAGGCAGAGAATTCCCTGCTAGCACCTTCTCTGTGCCTGGGAAGGAGAAGTGTTCACATTGCTTCGCAGAATCGCGTTTGTGCAGAAAACACTAACACTTGTTCAGAAGGAAAGAAAGCACAGAGCCCCACATTTTATGTTGCCCTGGAGAGCTTGCAGAGCACTGGGGAAAGGCAGGCAGAGAATTCCCTGCTAGCACCTTCTCTGTGCCTGGGAAGCAAAAGTGTTCACATTGCTTCGCAGAATCGCGTTTGTGCAGAAAACACTAACACTTGTTCAGAAGGAAAGAAAGCACAGAGCCCCACATTTTATGTTGCCCTGGAGAGCTTGCAGAGCACTGGGGAAAGGCAGGCAGAGAATTCCCTGCTAGCACCTTCTCTGTGCCTGGGAAGGAGAAGTGTTCACATTGCTTCGCAGAATCGCGTTTGTGCAGAAAACACTAACACTTGTTCAGAAGGAAAGAAAGCACAGAGCCCCACATTTTATGTTGCCCTGGAGAGCTTGCAGAGCACTGGGGAAAGAAAGGCAGAGAATTCCCTGCTAGCACCTTCTCTGTGCCTGGGAAGGAGAGGTGTTCACATTGCTTCGCAGAATCGCGTTTGTGCAGAAAACACTAACACTTGTTCAGAAGGAAAGAAAGCACAGAGCCCCACATTTTAAGTTGCCCTGGAGAGCTTGCAGAGCACTGGGGAAAAGCAGGCAGAGAATTCCCTGCTAGCACCTTCTCTGTGCCTGGGAAGGAGAAGTGTTCACATTGCTTCTCAGAATCGCGTTTGTGCAGAAAACACTAACACTTGTTCAGAAGGAAAGAAAGCACAGAGTCCCACATTTTATGTTGCCCTGCAGAGCTTGCAGAGCACTGGGGAAAGGCAGGCAGAGAATTCCCTGCTAGCACCTTCTCTGTGCCTGGGAAGCAAAAGTGTTCACATTGCTTCGCAGAATCGCGTTTGTGCAGAAAACACTAACACTTGTTCAGAAGGAAAGAAAGCACAGAGCCCCACATTTTATGTTGCCCTGGAGAGCTTGCAGAGCACTGGGGAAAGGCAGGCAGAGAATTCCCTGCTAGCACCTTCTCTGTGCCTGGGAAGGAGAAGTGTTCACATTGCTTCGCAGAATCGCGTTTGTGCAGAAAACACTAACACTTGTTCAGAAGGAAAGAAAGCACAGAGCCCCAGATTTTATGTTCCCCTGGAGAGCTTGCAGAGCACTGGGGAAAGGCAGGCAGAGAATTCCCTGCTAGCACCTTCTCTGTGCCTGGGAAGCAAAAGTGTTCACATTGCTTCGCAGAATCGCGTTTGTGCAGAAAACACTAACACTTGTTCAGAAGGAAAGAAAGCACAGAGCCCCACATTTTCTGTTGCCCTGGAGAGCTTGCAGAGCACTGGGGAAAGGCAGGCAGAGAATTCCCTGCTAGCACCTTCTCTGTGCCTGGGAAGCAAAAGTGTTCACATTGCTTCGCAGAATCGCGTTTGTGCAGAAAACACTAACACTTGTTCAGAAGGAAAGAAAGCACAGAGCCCCACATTTTCTGTTGCCCTGGAGAGCTTGCAGAGCACTGGGGAAAGGCAGGCAGAGAATTCCCTGCTAGCACCTTCTCTGTGCCTGGGAAGGAGAAGTGTTCACATTGCTTCGCAGAATCGCGTTTGTGCAGAAAACACTAACACTTGTTCAGAAGGAAAGAAAGCACAGAGCCCCACATTTTCTGTTGCCCTGGAGAGCTTGCAGAGCACTGGGGAAAGAAAGGCAGAGAATTCCCTGCTAGCACCTTCTCTGTGCCTGGGAAGGAGAAGTGTTCACATTGCTTCGCAGAATCGCGTTTGTGCAGAAAACACTAACACTTGTTCAGAAGGAAAGAAAGCACAGAGCCCCACATTTTATGTTGCCCTGGAGAGCTTGCAGAGCACTGGGGAAAAGCAGGCAGAGAATTCCCTGCTAGCACCTTCTCTGTGCCTGGGAAGCAGAAGTGTTCACATTGCTTCGCAGAATCGCGTTTGTGCAGAAAACACTAACACTTGTTCAGAAGGAAAGAAAGCACAGAGCCCCACATTTTATGTTGCCCTGCAGAGCTTGCAGAGCACTGGGGAAAGGCAGGCAGAGAATTCCCTGCTAGCACCTTCTCTGTGCCTGGGAAGGAGAAGTGTTCACATTGCTTCTCAGAATCGCGTTTGTGCAGAAAACACTAACACTTGTTCAGAAGGAAAGAAAGCACAGAGCCCCAGATTTTATGTTCCCCTGGAGAGCTTGCAGAGCACTGGGGAAAGAAAGGCAGAGAATTCCCTGCTAGCACCTTCTCTGTGCCTGGGAAGCAAAAGTGTTCACATTGCTTCGCAGAATCGCGTTTGTGCAGAAAACACTAACACTTGTTCAGAAGGAAAGAAAGCACAGAGCCCCACATTTTATGTTGCCCTGGAGAGCTTGCAGAGCACTGGGGAAAGGCAGGCAGAGAATTCCCTGCTAGCACCTTCTCTGTGCCTGGGAAGCAAAAGTGTTCACATTGCTTCGCAGAATCGCGTTTGTGCAGAAAACACTAACACTTGTTCAGAAGGAAAGAAAGCACAGAGCCCCACATTTTATGTTGCCCTGGAGTGCTTGCAGAGCACTGGGGAAAGGCAGGCAGAGAATTCCCTGCTAGCACCTTCTCTGTGCCTGGGAAGGAGAAGTGTTCACATTGCTTCGCAGAATCGCGTTTGTGCAGAAAACACTAACACTTGTTCAGAAGGAAAGAAAGCACAGAGCCCCACATTTTATGTTGCCCTGCAGAGCTTGCAGAGCACTGGGGAAAGGCAGGCAGAGAATTCCCTGCTAGAACCTTCTCTGTGCCTGGGAAGCAAAAGTGTTCACATTGCTTCTCAGAATCGCGTTTGTGCAGAAAACACTAACACTTGTTCAGAAGGAAAGAAAGCACAGAGTCCCAGATTTTCTGTTGCCCTGGAGAGCTTGCAGAGCACTGGGGAAAGGCATGCAGAGAATTCCCTGCTAGAACCTTCTCTGTGCCTGGGAAGCAAAAGTGTTCACATTGCTTCTCAGAATCGCGTTTGTGCAGAAAACACTAACACTTGTTCAGAAGGAAAGAAAGCACAGAGCCCCAGATTTGATGTTGCCCTGGAGAGCTTGCAGAGCACTGGGGAAAGGCAGGCAGAGAATTCCCTGCTAGCACCTTCTCTGTGCCTGGGAAGCAAAAGTGTTCACATTGCTTCGCAGAATCGCGTTTGTGCAGAAAACACTAACACTTGTTCAGAAGGAAAGAAAGCACAGAGCCCCAGATTTTATGTTCCCCTGGAGAGCTTGCAGAGCACTGGGGAAAGGCAGGCAGAGAATTCCCTGCTAGCACCTTCTCTGTGCCTGGGAAGCAAAAGTGTTCACATTGCTTCGCAGAATCGCGTTTGTGCAGAAAACACTAACACTTGTTCAGAAGGAAAGAAAGCACAGAGCCCCACATTTTATGTTGCCCTGGAGTGCTTGCAGAGCACTGGGGAAAGGCAGGCAGAGAATTCCCTGCTAGCACCTTCTCTGTGCCTGGGAAGGAGAAGTGTTCACATTGCTTCGCAGAATCGCGTTTGTGCAGAAAACACTAACACTTGTTCAGAAGGAAAGAAAGCACAGAGCCCCACATTTTATGTTGCCCTGGAGAGCTTGCAGAGCACTGGGGAAAGGCAGGCAGAGAATTCCCTGCTAGCACCTTCTCTGTGCCTGGGAAGCAAAAGTGTTCACATTGCTTCGCAGAATCGCGTTTGTGCAGAAAACACTAACACTTGTTCAGAAGGAAAGAAAGCACAGAGCCCCACATTTTATGTTGCCCTGGAGAGCTTGCAGAGCACTGGGGAAAGGCAGGCAGAGAATTCCCTGCTAGCACCTTCTCTGTGCCTGGGAAGGAGAAGTGTTCACATTGCTTCGCAGAATCGCGTTTGTGCAGAAAACACTAACACTTGTTCAGAAGGAAAGAAAGCACAGAGCCCCACATTTTATGTTGCCCTGGAGAGCTTGCAGAGCACTGGGGAAAGGCAGGCAGAGAATTCCCTGCTAGCACCTTCTCTGTGCCTGGGAAGGAGAAGTGTTCACATTGCTTCGCAGAATCGCGTTTGTGCAGAAAACACTAACACTTGTTCAGAAGGAAAGAAAGCACAGAGCCCCACATTTTCTGTTGCCCTGGAGAGCTTGCAGAGCACTGGGGAAAGGCAGGCAGAGAATTCCCTGCTAGCACCTTCTCTGTGCCTGGGAAGCAAAAGTGTTCACATTGCTTCGCAGAATCGCGTTTGTGCAGAAAACACTAACACTTGTTCAGAAGGAAAGAAAGCACAGAGCCCCACATTTTCTGTTGCCCTGGAGAGCTTGCAGAGCACTGGGGAAAGGCAGGCAGAGAATTCCCTGCTAGCACCTTCTCTGTGCCTGGGAAGGAGAAGTGTTCACATTGCTTCGCAGAATCGCGTTTGTGCAGAAAACACTAACACTTGTTCAGAAGGAAAGAAAGCACAGAGCCCCACATTTTATGTTGCCCTGGAGAGCTTGCAGAGCACTGGGGAAAGAAAGGCAGAGAATTCCCTGCTAGCACCTTCTCTGTGCCTGGGAAGGAGAGGTGTTCACATTGCTTCGCAGAATCGCGTTTGTGCAGAAAACACTAACACTTGTTCAGAAGGAAAGAAAGCACAGAGCCCCACATTTTAAGTTGCCCTGGAGAGCTTGCAGAGCACTGGGGAAAAGCAGGCAGAGAATTCCCTGCTAGCACCTTCTCTGTGCCTGGGAAGGAGAAGTGTTCACATTGCTTCTCAGAATCGCGTTTGTGCAGAAAACACTAACACTTGTTCAGAAGGAAAGAAAGCACAGAGTCCCAGATTTTCTGTTGCCCTGGAGAGCTTGCAGAGCACTGGGGAAAGGCATGCAGAGAATTCCCTGCTAGAACCTTCTCTGTGCCTGGGAAGCAAAAGTGTTCACATTGCTTCGCAGAATCGCGTTTGTGCAGAAAACACTAACACTTGTTCAGAAGGAAAGAAAGCACAGAGCCCCACATTTTATGTTGCCCTGGAGAGCTTGCAGAGCACTGGGGAAAGGCAGGCAGAGAATTCCCTGCTAGCACCTTCTCTGTGCCTGGGAAGGAGAAGTGTTCACATTGCTTCGCAGAATCGCGTTTGTGCAGAAAACACTAACACTTGTTCAGAAGGAAAGAAAGCACAGAGCCCCACATTTTATGTTGCCCTGGAGTGCTTGCAGAGCACTGGGGAAAGGCAGGCAGAGAATTCCCTGCTAGCACCTTCTCTGTGCCTGGGAAGGAGAAGTGTTCACATTGCTTCGCAGAATCGCGTTTGTGCAGAAAACACTAACACTTGTTCAGAAGGAAAGAAAGCACAGAGCCCCACATTTTATGTTGCCCTGGAGAGCTTGCAGAGCACTGGGGAAAGGCAGGCAGAGAATTCCCTGCTAGCACCTTCTCTGTGCCTGGGAAGCAAAAGTGTTCACATTGCTTCGCAGAATCGCGTTTGTGCAGAAAACACTAACACTTGTTCAGAAGGAAAGAAAGCACAGAGCCCCACATTTTCTGTTGCCCTGGAGAGCTTGCAGAGCACTGGGGAAAGGCAGGCAGAGAATTCCCTGCTAGCACCTTCTCTGTGCCTGGGAAGGAGAAGTGTTCACATTGCTTCGCAGAATCGCGTTTGTGCAGAAAACACTAACACTTGTTCAGAAGGAAAGAAAGCACAGAGCCCCACATTTTATGTTGCCCTGGAGAGCTTGCAGAGCACTGGGGAAAGAAAGGCAGAGAATTCCCTGCTAGCACCTTCTCTGTGCCTGGGAAGGAGAAGTGTTCACATTGCTTCGCAGAATCGCGTTTGTGCAGAAAACACTAACACTTGTTCAGAAGGAAAGAAAGCACAGAGCCCCACATTTTATGTTGCCCTGGAGAGCTTGCAGAGCACTGGGGAAAAGCAGGCAGAGAATTCCCTGCTAGCACCTTCTCTGTGCCTGGGAAGGAGAAGTGTTCACATTGCTTCGCAGAATCGCGTTTGTGCAGAAAACACTAACACTTGTTCAGAAGGAAAGAAAGCACAGAGCCCCAGATTTTCTGTTGCCCTGGAGAGCTTGCAGAGCACTGGGGAAAGGCAGGCAGAGAATTCCCTGCTAGCACCTTCTCTGTGCCTGGGAAGGAGAAGTGTTCACATTGCTTCGCAGAATCGCGTTTGTGCAGAAAACACTAACACTTGTTCAGAAGGAAAGAAAGCACAGAGCCCCAGATTTGCTGTTGCCCTGGAGAGCTTGCAGAGCACTGGGGAAAGGCAGGCAGAGAATTCCCTGCTAGCACCTTCTCTGTGCCTGGGAAGGAGAAGTGTTCACATTGCTTCGCAGAATCGCGTTTGTGCAGAAAACACTGACACTTGTTCAGAAGGAAAGAAATCACAGAGCCCCACATTTTCTGTTGCCCTGGAGAGCTTGCAGAGCACTGGGGAAAAGCAGGCAGAGAATTCCCTGCTAGCACCTTCTCTGTGCCTGGGAAGCAAAAGTGTTCACATTGCTTCGCAGAATCGCGTTTGTGCAGAAAACACTAACACTTGTTGAGAAGGAAAGAAAGCACAGAGTCCCAGATTTTATGTTCCCCTGGAGAGCTTGCAGAGCACTGGGGAAAGGCAGGCAGAGAATTCCCTGCTAGCACCTTCTCTGTGCCTGGGAAGCAAAAGTGTTCACATTGCTTCGCAGAATCGCGTTTGTGCAGAAAACACTAACACTTGTTCAGAAGGAAAGAAAGCACAGAGCCCCACATTTTATGTTGCCCTGGAGAGCTTGCAGAGCACTGGGGAAAGGCAGGCAGAGAATTCCCTGCTAGCACCTTCTCTGTGCCTGGGAAGCAAAAGTGTTCACATTGCTTCTCAGAATCGCGTTTGTGCAGAAAACACTAACACTTGTTCAGAAGGAAAGAAAGCACAGAGCCCCAGATTTGATGTTGCCCTGGAGAGCTTGCAGAGCACTGGGGAAAGGCAGGCAGAGAATTCCCTGCTAGCACCTTCTCTGTGCCTGGGAAGGAGAAGTGTTCACATTGCTTCGCAGAATCGCGTTTGTGCAGAAAACACTAACACTTGTTCAGAAGGAAAGAAAGCACAGAGCCCCACATTTTATGTTGCCCTGGAGAGCTTGCAGAGCACTGGGGAAAGGCAGGCAGAGAATTCCCTGCTAGCACCTTCTCTGTGCCTGGGAAGCAAAAGTGTTCACATTGCTTCGCAGAATCGCGTTTGTGCAGAAAACACTAACACTTGTTCAGAAGGAAAGAAAGCACAGAGCCCCACATTTTATGTTGCCCTGCAGAGCTTGCAGAGCACTGGGGAAAGGCAGGCAGAGAATTCCCTGCTAGCACCTTCTCTGTGCCTGGGAAGGAGAAGTGTTCACATTGCTTCGCAGAATCGCGTTTGTGCAGAAAACACTAACACTTGTTCAGAAGGAAAGAAAGCACAGAGCCCCACATTTTATGTTGCCCTGGAGAGCTTGCAGAGCACTGGGGAAAGGCAGGCAGAGAATTCCCTGCTAGCACCTTCTCTGTGCCTGGGAAGCAAAAGTGTTCACATTGCTTCGCAGAATCGCGTTTGTGCAGAAAACACTAACACTTGTTCAGAAGGAAAGAAAGCACAGAGCCCCACATTTTCTGTTGCCCTGGAGAGCTTGCAGAGCACTGGGGAAAGGCAGGCAGAGAATTCCCTGCTAGCACCTTCTCTGTGCCTGGGAAGGAGAAGTGTTCACATTGCTTCGCAGAATCGCGTTTGTGCAGAAAACACTAACACTTGTTCAGAAGGAAAGAAAGCACAGAGCCCCACATTTTATGTTGCCCTGGAGAGCTTGCAGAGCACTGGGGAAAGAAAGGCAGAGAATTCCCTGCTAGCACCTTCTCTGTGCCTGGGAAGGAGAAGTGTTCACATTGCTTCGCAGAATCGCGTTTGTGCAGAAAACACTAACACTTGTTCAGAAGGAAAGAAAGCACAGAGCCCCACATTTTATGTTGCCCTGGAGAGCTTGCAGAGCACTGGGGAAAAGCAGGCAGAGAATTCCCTGCTAGCACCTTCTCTGTGCCTGGGAAGGAGAAGTGTTCACATTGCTTCGCAGAATCGCGTTTGTGCAGAAAACACTAACACTTGTTCAGAAGGAAAGAAAGCACAGAGCCCCAGATTTTCTGTTGCCCTGGAGAGCTTGCAGAGCACTGGGGAAAGGCAGGCAGAGAATTCCCTGCTAGCACCTTCTCTGTGCCTGGGAAGGAGAAGTGTTCACATTGCTTCGCAGAATCGCGTTTGTGCAGAAAACACTGACACTTGTTCAGAAGGAAAGAAATCACAGAGCCCCACATTTTCTGTTGCCCTGGAGAGCTTGCAGAGCACTGGGGAAAAGCAGGCAGAGATATCCCTGCTAGCACCTTCTCTGTGCCTGGGAAGCAAAAGTGTTCACATTGCTTCGCAGAATCGCGTTTGTGCAGAAAACACTAACACTTGTTCAGAAGGAAAGAAAGCACAGAGCCCCACATTTTATGTTGCCCTGGAGAGCTTGCAGAGCACTGGGGAAAGGCAGGCAGAGAATTCCCTGCTAGCACCTTCTCTGTGCCTGGGAAGGAGAAGTGTTCACATTGCTCCGCAGAATCGCGTTTGTGCAGAAAACACTAACACTTGTTCAGAAGGAAAGAAAGCACAGAGCCCCACATTTTATGTTGCCCTGCAGAGCTTGCAGAGCACTGGGGAAAGAAAGGCAGAGAATTCCCTGCTAGCACCTTCTCTGTGCCTGGGAAGCACAAGTGTTCACATTGCTTCGCAGAATCGCGTTTGTGCAGAAAACACTAACACTTGTTCAGAAGGAAAGAAAGCACAGAGTCCCAGATTTTATGTTCCCCTGGAGAGCTTGCAGAGCACTGGGGAAAGGCAGGCAGAGAATTCCCTGCTAGCACCTTCTCTGTGCCTGGGAAGCAAAAGTGTTCACATTGCTTCGCAGAATCGCGTTTGTGCAGAAAACACTAACACTTGTTCAGAAGGAAAGAAAGCACAGAGCCCCACATTTTATGTTGCCCTGGAGAGCTTGCAGAGCACTGGGGAAAGGCAGGCAGAGAATTCCCTGCTAGAACCTTCTCTGTGCCTGGGAAGCAAAAGTGTTCACATTGCTTCTCAGAATCGCGTTTGTGCAGAAAACACTAACACTTGTTCAGAAGGAAAGAAAGCACAGAGTCGCACATTTTATGTTGCCCTGGAGAGCTTGCAGAGCACTGGAGAAAGGCATGCAGAGAATTCCCTGCTAGAACCTTCTCTGTGCCTGGGAAGCAAAAGTGTTCACATTGCTTCTCAGAATCGCGTTTGTGCAGAAAACACTAACACTTGTTCAGAAGGAAAGAAAGCACAGAGCCCCAGATTTTATGTTCCCCTGGAGAGCTTGCAGAGCACTGGGGAAAGGCAGGCAGAGAATTCCCTGCTAGCACCTTCTCTGTGCCTGGGAAGCAAAAGTGTTCACATTGCTTCGCAGAATCGCGTTTGTGCAGAAAACACTAACACTTGTTCAGAAGGAAAGAAAGCACAGAGCCCCACATTTTCTGTTGCCCTGGAGAGCTTGCAGAGCACTGGGGAAAGGCAGGCAGAGAATTCCCTGCTAGCACCTTCTCTGTGCCTGGGAAGCAAAAGTGTTCACATTGCTTCGCAGAATCGCGTTTGTGCAGAAAACACTAACACTTGTTCAGAAGGAAAGAAAGCACAGAGCCCCACATTTTATGTTGCCCTGGAGAGCTTGCAGAGCACTGGGGAAAGGCAGGCAGAGAATTCCCTGCTAGCACCTTCTCTGTGCCTGGGAAGGAGAAGTGTTCACATTGCTTCGCAGAATCGCGTTTGTGCAGAAAACACTAACACTTGTTCAGAAGGAAAGAAAGCACAGAGCCCCACATTTTCTGTTGCCCTGGAGAGCTTGCAGAGCACTGGGGAAAGGCAGGCAGAGAATTCCCTGCTAGCACCTTCTCTGTGCCTGGGAAGGAGAAGTGTTCACATTGCTTCGCAGAATCGCGTTTGTGCAGAAAACACTAACACTTGTTCAGAAGGAAAGAAAGCACAGAGCCCCACATTTTATGTTGCCCTGGAGAGCTTGCAGAGCACTGGGGAAAGGCAGGCAGAGAATTCCCTGCTAGCACCTTCTCTGTGCCTGGGAAGGAGAAGTGTTCACATTGCTTCGCAGAATCGCGTTTGTGCAGAAAACACTAACACTTGTTCAGAAGGAAAGAAAGCACAGAGCCCCACATTTTATGTTGCCCTGCAGAGCTTGCAGAGCACTGGGGAAAGGCAGGCAGAGAATTCCCTGCTAGCACCTTCTCTGTGCCTGGGAAGGAGAAGTGTTCACATTGCTTCGCAGAATCGCGTTTGTGCAGAAAACACTAACACTTGTTCAGAAGGAAAGAAAGCACAGAGCCCCACATTTTCTGTTGCCCTGGAGAGCTTGCAGAGCACTGGGGAAAGGCAGGCAGAGAATTCCCTGCTAGCACCTTCTCTGTGCCTGGGAAGGAGAAGTGTTCACATTGCTTCGCAGAATCGCGTTTGTGCAGAAAACACTAACACTTGTTCAGAAGGAAAGAAAGCACAGAGCCCCACATTTTCTGTTGCCCTGGAGAGCTTGCAGAGCACTGGGGAAAGGCAGGCAGAGAATTCCCTGCTAGCACCTTCTCTGTGCCTGGGAAGGAGAAGTGTTCACATTGCTTCGCAGAATCGCGTTTGTGCAGAAAACACTAACACTTGTTCAGAAGGAAAGAAAGCACAGAGCCCCACATTTTCTGTTGCCCTGGAGAGCTTGCAGAGCACTGGGGAAAGGCAGGCAGAGAATTCCCTGCTAGCACCTTCTCTGTGCCTGGGAAGGAGAAGTGTTCACATTGCTTCGCAGAATCGCGTTTGTGCAGAAAACACTAACACTTGTTCAGAAGGAAAGAAAGCACAGAGCCCCACATTTTATGTTGCCCTGGAGAGCTTGCAGAGCACTGGGGAAAGGCATGCAGAGAATTCCCTGCTAGCACCTTCTCTGTGCCTGGGAAGGAGAAGTGTTCACATTGCTTCGCAGAATCGCGTTTGTGCAGAAAACACTAACACTTGTTCAGAAGGAAAGAAAGCACAGAGCCCCACATTTTATGTTGCCCTGGAGAGCTTGCAGAGCACTGGGGAAAGGCAGGCAGAGAATTCCCTGCTAGCACCTTCTCTGTGCCTGGGAAGGAGAAGTGTTCACATTGCTTCGCAGAATCGCGTTTGTGCAGAAAACACTAACACTTGTTCAGAAGGAAAGAAAGCACAGAGCCCCACATTTTATGTTGCCCTGCAGAGCTTGCAGAGCACTGGGGAAAGGCAGGCAGAGAATTCCCTGCTAGCACCTTCTCTGTGCCTGGGAAGGAGAAGTGTTCACATTGCTTCGCAGAATCGCGTTTGCGCAGAAAACACTAACACTTGTTCAGAAGGAAAGAAAACACAGAGCCCCACATTTTATGTTGCCCTGCAGAGCTTGCAGAGCACTGGGGAAAGGCAGGCAGAGAATTCCCTGCTAGCACCTTCTCTGTGCCTGGGAAGGAGAAGTGTTCACATTGCTTCGCAGAATCGCGTTTGTGCAGAAAACACTAACAGTTGTTCAGAAGGAAAGAAAACACAGAGCCCCACATTTTCTGTTGCCCTGCAGAGCTTGCAGAGCACTGGGGAAAGGCAGGCAGAGAATTCCCTGCTAGCACCTTCTCTGTGCCTGGGAAGCAAAAGTGTTCACATTGCTTCTCAGAATCGCGTTTGTGCAGAAAACACTAACACTTGTTCAGAAGGAAAGAAAGCACAGAGCCCCACATTTTATGTTGCCCTGGAGAGCTTGCAGAGCACTGGGGAAAGGCAGGCAGAGAATTCCCTGCTAGCACCTTCTCTGTGCCTGGGAAGGAGAAGTGTTCACATTGCTTCGCAGAATCGCGTTTGTGCAGAAAACACTAACACTTGTTCAGAAGGAAAGAAAGCACAGAGCCCCACATTTTATGTTGCCCTGGAGAGCTTGCAGAGCACTGGGGAAAGGCAGGCAGAGAATTCCCTGCTAGCACCTTCTCTGTGCCTGGGAAGGAGAAGTGTTCACATTGCTTCGCAGAATCGCGTTTGTGCAGAAAACACTAACACTTGTTCAGAAGGAAAGAAAGCACAGAGCCCCACATTTTATGTTGCCCTGCAGAGCTTGCAGAGCACTGCGGAAAGGCAGGCAGAGAATTCCCTGCTAGCACCTTCTCTGTGCCTGGGAAGGAGAAGTGTTCACATTGCTTCGCAGAATCGCGTTTGTGCAGAAAACACTAACACTTGTTCAGAAGGAAAGAAAGCACAGAGCCCCACATTTTATGTTGCCCTGGAGAGCTTGCAGAGCACTGGGGAAAGGCAGGCAGAGAATTCCCTGCTAGCACCTTCTCTGTGCCTGGGAAGGAGAAGTGTTCACATTGCTTCGCAGAATCGCGTTTGTGCAGAAAACACTAACACTTGTTCAGAAGGAAAGAAAGCACAGAGCCCCACATTTTATGTTGCCCTGGAGAGCTTGCAGAGCACTGGGGAAAGGCAGGCAGAGAATTCCCTGCTAGCACCTTCTCTGTGCCTGGGAAGGAGAAGTGTTCACATTGCTTCGCAGAATCGCGTTTGTGCAGAAAACACTAACACTTGTTCAGAAGGAAAGAAAGCACAGAGCCCCACATTTTATGTTGCCCTGGAGAGCTTGCAGAGCACTGGGGAAAGGCAGGCAGAGAATTCCCTGCTAGCACCTTCTCTGTGCCTGGGAAGGAGAAGTGTTCACATTGCTTCGCAGAATCGCGTTTGTGCAGAAAACACTAACACTTGTTCAGAAGGAAAGAAAGCACAGAGCCCCACATTTTATGTTGCCCTGGAGAGCTTGCAGAGCACTGGGGAAAGGCAGGCAGAGAATTCCCTGCTAGCACCTTCTCTGTGCCTGGGAAGCAAAAGTGTTCACATTGCTTCACAGAATCGCGTTTGTGCAGAAAACACTAACACTTGTTCAGAAGGAAAGAAATCACAGAGCCCCACATTTTCTGTTGCCCTGGAGAGCTTGCAGAGCACTGGGGAAAGGCAGGCAGAGAATTCCCTGCTAGCACCTTCTCTGTGCCTGGGAAGGAGAAGTGTTCACATTGCTTCGCAGAATCGCGTTTGTGCAGAAAACACTAACACTTGTTCAGAAGGAAAGAAAGCACAGAGCCCCACATTTTATGTTGCCCTGCAGAGCTTGCAGAGCACTGGGGAAAGGCAGGCAGAGAATTCCCTGCTAGCACCTTCTCTGTGCCTGGGAAGGAGAAGTGTTCACATTGCTTCGCAGAATCGCGTTTGTGCAGAAAACACTAACACTTGTTCAGAAGGAAAGAAAGCACAGAGCCCCACATTTTCTGTTGCCCTGGAGAGCTTGCAGAGCACTGGGGAAAGGCAGGCAGAGAATTCCCTGCTAGCACCTTCTCTGTGCCTGGGAAGGAGAAGTGTTCACATTGCTTCGCAGAATCGCGTTTGTGCAGAAAACACTAACACTTGTTCAGAAGGAAAGAAAGCACAGAGCCCCACATTTTATGTTGCCCTGGAGAGCTTGCAGAGCACTGGGGAAAGGCAGGCAGAGAATTCCCTGCTAGCACCTTCTCTGTGCCTGGGAAGCAAAAGTGTTCACATTGCTTCGCAGAATCGCGTTTGTGCAGAAAACACTAACACTTGTTCAGAAGGAAAGAAAGCACAGAGCCCCACATTTTATGTTGCCCTGCAGAGCTTGCAGAGCACTGGGGAAAGGCAGGCAGAGAATTCCCTGCTAGCACCTTCTCTGTGCCTGGGAAGGAGAAGTGTTCACATTGCTTCGCAGAATCGCGTTTGTGCAGAAAACACTAACACTTGTTCAGAAGGAAAGAAAGCACAGAGCCCCACATTTTATGTTGCCCTGGAGAGCTTGCAGAGCACTGGGGAAAGGCAGGCAGAGAATTCCCTGCTAGCACCTTCTCTGTGCCTGGGAAGGAGAAGTGTTCACATTGCTTCGCAGAATCGCGTTTGTGCAGAAAACACTAACACTTGTTCAGAAGGAAAGAAAGCACAGAGCCCCACATTTTATGTTGCCCTGGAGAGCTTGCAGAGCACTGGGGAAAGGCAGGCAGAGAATTCCCTGCTAGCACCTTCTCTGTGCCTGGGAAGGAGAAGTGTTCACATTGCTTCGCAGAATCGCGTTTGTGCAGAAAACACTAACACTTGTTCAGAAGGAAAGAAAGCACAGAGCCCCACATTTTATGTTGCCCTGGAGAGCTTGCAGAGCACTGGGGAAAGGCATGCAGAGAATTCCCTGCTAGCACCTTCTCTGTGCCTGGGAAGGAGAAGTGTTCACATTGCTTCGCAGAATCGCGTTTGTGCAGAAAACACTAACACTTGTTCAGAAGGAAAGAAAGCACAGAGCCCCACATTTTATGTTGCCCTGGAGAGCTTGCAGAGCACTGGGGAAAGGCAGGCAGAGAATTCCCTGCTAGCACCTTCTCTGTGCCTGGGAAGGAGAAGTGTTCACATTGCTTCGCAGAATCGCGTTTGTGCAGAAAACACTAACACTTGTTCAGAAGGAAAGAAAGCACAGAGCCCCACATTTTATGTTGCCCTGCAGAGCTTGCAGAGCACTGGGGAAAGAAAGGCAGAGAATTCCCTGCTAGCACCTTCTCTGTGCCTGGGAAGGAGAAGTGTTCACATTGCTTCGCAGAATCGCGTTTGCGCAGAAAACACTAACACTTGTTCAGAAGGAAAGAAAACACAGAGCCCCACATTTTATGTTGCCCTGCAGAGCTTGCAGAGCACTGGGGAAAGGCAGGCAGAGAATTCCCTGCTAGCACCTTCTCTGTGCCTGGGAAGGAGAAGTGTTCACATTGCTTCGCAGAATCGCGTTTGTGCAGAAAACACTAACAGTTGTTCAGAAGGAAAGAAAACACAGAGCCCCACATTTTCTGTTGCCCTGCAGAGCTTGCAGAGCACTGGGGAAAGGCAGGCAGAGAATTCCCTGCTAGCACCTTCTCTGTGCCTGGGAAGCAAAAGTGTTCACATTGCTTCGCAGAATCGCGTTTGTGCAGAAAACACTAACACTTGTTCAGAAGGAAAGAAAGCACAGAGCCCCACATTTTATGTTGCCCTGCAGAGCTTGCAGAGCACTGGGGAAAGGCAGGCAGAGAATTCCCTGCTAGCACCTTCTCTGTGCCTGGGAAGGAGAAGTGTTCACATTGCTTCGCAGAATCGCGTTTGTGCAGAAAACACTAACACTTGTTCAGAAGGAAAGAAAGCACAGAGCCCCACATTTTATGTTGCCCTGGAGAGCTTGCAGAGCACTGGGGAAAGGCAGGCAGAGAATTCCCTGCTAGAACCTTCTCTGTGCCTGGGAAGCAAAAGTGTTCACATTGCTTCTCAGAATCGCGTTTGTGCAGAAAACACTAACACTTGTTCAGAAGGAAAGAAAGCACAGAGTCCCACATTTTATGTTGCCCTGGAGAGCTTGCAGAGCACTGGAGAAAGGCATGCAGAGAATTCCCTGCTAGAACCTTCTCTGTGCCTGGGAAGCAAAAGTGTTCACATTGCTTCTCAGAATCGCGTTTGTGCAGAAAACACTAACACTTGTTCAGAAGGAAAGAAAGCACAGAGCCCCACATTTTATGTTGCCCTGGAGAGCTTGCAGAGCACTGGGGAAAGGCAGGCAGAGAATTCCCTGCTAGCACCTTCTCTGTGCCTGGGAAGCAAAAGTGTTCACATTGCTTCGCAGAATCGCGTTTGTGCAGAAAACACTAACACTTGTTCAGAAGGAAAGAAAGCACAGAGCCCCACATTTTCTGTTGCCCTGGAGAGCTTGCAGAGCACTGGGGAAAGGCAGGCAGAGAATTCCCTGCTAGCACCTTCTCTGTGCCTGGGAAGCAAAAGTGTTCACATTGCTTCGCAGAATCGCGTTTGTGCAGAAAACACTAACACTTGTTCAGAAGGAAAGAAAGCACAGAGCCCCACATTTTATGTTGCCCTGGAGAGCTTGCAGAGCACTGGGGAAAGGCAGGCAGAGAATTCCCTGCTAGCACCTTCTCTGTGCCTGGGAAGGAGAAGTGTTCACATTGCTTCGCAGAATCGCGTTTGTGCAGAAAACACTAACACTTGTTCAGAAGGAAAGAAAGCACAGAGCCCCACATTTTATGTTGCCCTGGAGTGCTTGCAGAGCACTGGGGAAAGGCAGGCAGAGAATTCCCTGCTAGCACCTTCTCTGTGCCTGGGAAGGAGAAGTGTTCACATTGCTTCGCAGAATCGCGTTTGTGCAGAAAACACTAACACTTGTTCAGAAGGAAAGAAAGCACAGAGCCCCACATTTTATGTTGCCCTGGAGAGCTTGCAGAGCACTGGGGAAAGGCAGGCAGAGAATTCCCTGCTAGCACCTTCTCTGTGCCTGGGAAGGAGAAGTGTTCACATTGCTTCGCAGAATCGCGTTTGTGCAGAAAACACTAACACTTGTTCAGAAGGAAAGAAAGCACAGAGCCCCACATTTTATGTTGCCCTGCAGAGCTTGCAGAGCACTGGGGAAAGGCAGGCAGAGAATTCCCTGCTAGCACCTTCTCTGTGCCTGGGAAGGAGAAGTGTTCACATTGCTTCGCAGAATCACGTTTGTGCAGAAAACACTAACACTTGTTCAGAAGGAAAGAAAGCACAGAGCCCCACATTTTATGTTGCCCTGGAGAGCTTGCAGAGCACTGGGGAAAGGCAGGCAGAGAATTCCCTGCTAGCACCTTCTCTGTGCCTGGGAAGGAGAAGTGTTCACATTGCTTCGCAGAATCGCGTTTGTGCAGAAAACACTAACACTTGTTCAGAAGGAAAGAAAGCACAGAGCCCCACATTTTCTGTTGCCCTGGAGAGCTTGCAGAGCACTGGGGAAAGGCAGGCAGAGAATTCCCTGCTAGCACCTTCTCTGTGCCTGGGAAGGAGAAGTGTTCACATTGCTTCGCAGAATCGCGTTTGTGCAGAAAACACTAACACTTGTTCAGAAGGAAAGAAAGCACAGAGCCCCACATTTTCTGTTGCCCTGGAGAGCTTGCAGAGCACTGGGGAAAGGCAGGCAGAGAATTCCCTGCTAGCACCTTCTCTGTGCCTGGGAAGGAGAAGTGTTCACATTGCTTCGCAGAATCGCGTTTGTGCAGAAAACACTAACACTTGTTCAGAAGGAAAGAAAGCACAGAGCCCCACATTTTATGTTGCCCTGGAGAGCTTGCAGAGCACTGGGGAAAGGCATGCAGAGAATTCCCTGCTAGCACCTTCTCTGTGCCTGGGAAGGAGAAGTGTTCACATTGCTTCGCAGAATCGCGTTTGTGCAGAAAACACTAACACTTGTTCAGAAGGAAAGAAAGCACAGAGCCCCACATTTTATGTTGCCCTGGAGAGCTTGCAGAGCACTGGGGAAAGGCAGGCAGAGAATTCCCTGCTAGCACCTTCTCTGTGCCTGGGAAGGAGAAGTGTTCACATTGCTTCGCAGAATCGCGTTTGTGCAGAAAACACTAACACTTGTTCAGAAGGAAAGAAAGCACAGAGCCCCACATTTTATGTTGCCCTGCAGAGCTTGCAGAGCACTGGGGAAAGGCAGGCAGAGAATTCCCTGCTAGCACCTTCTCTGTGCCTGGGAAGGAGAAGTGTTCACATTGCTTCGCAGAATCGCGTTTGCGCAGAAAACACTAACACTTGTTCAGAAGGAAAGAAAACACAGAGCCCCACATTTTATGTTGCCCTGCAGAGCTTGCAGAGCACTGGGGAAAGGCAGGCAGAGAATTCCCTGCTAGCACCTTCTCTGTGCCTGGGAAGCAAAAGTGTTCACATTGCTTCTCAGAATCGCGTTTGTGCAGAAAACACTAACACTTGTTCAGAAGGAAAGAAAGCACAGAGCCCCACATTTTATGTTGCCCTGGAGAGCTTGCAGAGCACTGGGGAAAGGCAGGCAGAGAATTCCCTGCTAGCACCTTCTCTGTGCCTGGGAAGGAGAAGTGTTCACATTGCTTCGCAGAATCGCGTTTGTGCAGAAAACACTAACACTTGTTCAGAAGGAAAGAAAGCACAGAGCCCCACATTTTATGTTGCCCTGGAGAGCTTGCAGAGCACTGGGGAAAGGCAGGCAGAGAATTCCCTGCTAGCACCTTCTCTGTGCCTGGGAAGGAGAAGTGTTCACATTGCTTCGCAGAATCGCGTTTGTGCAGAAAACACTAACACTTGTTCAGAAGGAAAGAAAGCACAGAGCCCCACATTTTATGTTGCCCTGGAGAGCTTGCAGAGCACTGCGGAAAGGCAGGCAGAGAATTCCCTGCTAGCACCTTCTCTGTGCCTGGGAAGGAGAAGTGTTCACATTGCTTCGCAGAATCGCGTTTGTGCAGAAAACACTAACACTTGTTCAGAAGGAAAGAAAGCACAGAGCCCCACATTTTATGTTGCCCTGGAGAGCTTGCAGAGCACTGGGGAAAGGCAGGCAGAGAATTCCCTGCTAGCACCTTCTCTGTGCCTGGGAAGGAGAAGTGTTCACATTGCTTCGCAGAATCGCGTTTGTGCAGAAAACACTAACACTTGTTCAGAAGGAAAGAAAGCACAGAGCCCCACATTTTATGTTGCCCTGGAGAGCTTGCAGAGCACTGGGGAAAGGCAGGCAGAGAATTCCCTGCTAGCACCTTCTCTGTGCCTGGGAAGGAGAAGTGTTCACATTGCTTCGCAGAATCGCGTTTGTGCAGAAAACACTAACACTTGTTCAGAAGGAAAGAAAGCACAGAGCCCCACATTTTATGTTGCCCTGGAGAGCTTGCAGAGCACTGGGGAAAGGCAGGCAGAGAATTCCCTGCTAGCACCTTCTCTGTGCCTGGGAAGGAGAAGTGTTCACATTGCTTCGCAGAATCGCGTTTGTGCAGAAAACACTAACACTTGTTCAGAAGGAAAGAAAGCACAGAGCCCCACATTTTATGTTGCCCTGGAGAGCTTGCAGAGCACTGGGGAAAGGCAGGCAGAGAATTCCCTGCTAGCACCTTCTCTGTGCCTGGGAAGCAAAAGTGTTCACATTGCTTCACAGAATCGCGTTTGTGCAGAAAACACTAACACTTGTTCAGAAGGAAAGAAATCACAGAGCCCCACATTTTCTGTTGCCCTGGAGAACTTGCAGAGCACTGGGGAAAGGCAGGCAGAGAATTCCCTGCTAGCACCTTCTCTGTGCCTGGGAAGGAGAAGTGTTCACATTGCTTCGCAGAATCGCGTTTGTGCAGAAAACACTAACACTTGTTCAGAAGGAAAGAAAGCACAGAGCCCCACATTTTATGTTGCCCTGCAGAGCTTGCAGAGCACTGGGGAAAGGCAGGCAGAGAATTCCCTGCTAGCACCTTCTCTGTGCCTGGGAAGGAGAAGTGTTCACATTGCTTCGCAGAATCGCGTTTGTGCAGAAAACACTAACACTTGTTCAGAAGGAAAGAAAGCACAGAGCCCCACATTTTCTGTTGCCCTGGAGAGCTTGCAGAGCACTGGGGAAAGGCAGGCAGAGAATTCCCTGCTAGCACCTTCTCTGTGCCTGGGAAGGAGAAGTGTTCACATTGCTTCGCAGAATCGCGTTTGTGCAGAAAACACTAACACTTGTTCAGAAGGAAAGAAAGCACAGAGCCCCACATTTTATGTTGCCCTGGAGAGCTTGCAGAGCACTGGGGAAAGGCAGGCAGAGAATTCCCTGCTAGCACCTTCTCTGTGCCTGGGAAGCAAAAGTGTTCACATTGCTTCGCAGAATCGCGTTTGTGCAGAAAACACTAACACTTGTTCAGAAGGAAAGAAAGCACAGAGCCCCACATTTTATGTTGCCCTGGAGAGCTTGCAGAGCACTGGGGAAAGGCAGGCAGAGAATTCCCTGCTAGCACCTTCTCTGTGCCTGGGAAGGAGAAGTGTTCACATTGCTTCGCAGAATCGCGTTTGTGCAGAAAACACTAACACTTGTTCAGAAGGAAAGAAAGCACAGAGCCCCACATTTTATGTTGCCCTGGAGAGCTTGCAGAGCACTGGGGAAAGGCAGGCAGAGAATTCCCTGCTAGCACCTTCTCTGTGCCTGGGAAGGAGAAGTGTTCACATTGCTTCGCAGAATCGCGTTTGTGCAGAAAACACTAACACTTGTTCAGAAGGAAAGAAAGCACAGAGCCCCACATTTTATGTTGCCCTGGAGAGCTTGCAGAGCACTGGGGAAAGGCAGGCAGAGAATTCCCTGCTAGCACCTTCTCTGTGCCTGGGAAGGAGAAGTGTTCACATTGCTTCGCAGAATCGCGTTTGTGCAGAAAACACTAACACTTGTTCAGAAGGAAAGAAAGCACAGAGCCCCACATTTTATGTTGCCCTGGAGAGCTTGCAGAGCACTGGGGAAAGGCATGCAGAGAATTCCCTGCTAGCACCTTCTCTGTGCCTGGGAAGGAGAAGTGTTCACATTGCTTCGCAGAATCGCGTTTGTGCAGAAAACACTAACACTTGTTCAGAAGGAAAGAAAGCACAGAGCCCCACATTTTATGTTGCCCTGGAGAGCTTGCAGAGCACTGGGGAAAGGCAGGCAGAGAATTCCCTGCTAGCACCTTCTCTGTGCCTGGGAAGGAGAAGTGTTCACATTGCTTCGCAGAATCGCGTTTGTGCAGAAAACACTAACACTTGTTCAGAAGGAAAGAAAGCACAGAGCCCCACATTTTATGTTGCCCTGCAGAGCTTGCAGAGCACTGGGGAAAGGCAGGCAGAGAATTCCCTGCTAGCACCTTCTTTGTGCCTGGGAAGGAGAAGTGTTCACATTGCTTCGCAGAATCGCGTTTGCGCAGAAAACACTAACACTTGTTCAGAAGGAAAGAAAACACAGAGCCCCACATTTTATGTTGCCCTGCAGAGCTTGCAGAGCACTGGGGAAAGGCAGGCAGAGAATTCCCTGCTAGCACCTTCTCTGTGCCTGGGAAGGAGAAGTGTTCACATTGCTTCGCAGAATCGCGTTTGTGCAGAAAACACTAACAGTTGTTCAGAAGGAAAGAAAACACAGAGCCCCACATTTTCTGTTGCCCTGCAGAGCTTGCAGAGCACTGGGGAAAGGCAGGCAGAGAATTCCCTGCTAGCACCTTCTCTGTGCCTGGGAAGCAAAAGTGTTCACATTGCTTCGCAGCATCGCGTTTGTGCAGAAAACACTAACACTTGTTCAGAAGGAAAGAAAGCACAGAGCCCCACATTTTATGTTGCCCTGCAGAGCTTGCAGAGCACTGGGGAAAGGCAGGCAGAGAATTCCCTGCTAGCACCTTCTCTGTGCCTGGGAAGGAGAAGTGTTCACATTGCTTCGCAGAATCGCGTTTGTGCAGAAAACACTAACACTTGTTCAGAAGGAAAGAAAGCACAGAGCCCCACATTTTCTGTTGCCCTGGAGAGCTTGCAGAGCACTGGGGAAAGGCAGGCAGAGAATTCCCTGCTAGCACCTTCTCTGTGCCTGGGAAGGAGAAGTGTTCACATTGCTTCGCAGAATCGCGTTTGTGCAGAAAACACTAACACTTGTTCAGAAGGAAAGAAAGCACAGAGCCCCACATTTTATGTTGCCCTGGAGAGCTTGCAGAGCACTGGGGAAAGGCAGGCAGAGAATTCCCTGCTAGCACCTTCTCTGTGCCTGGGAAGGAGAAGTGTTCACATTGCTTCGCAGAATCGCGTTTGTGCAGAAAACACTAACACTTGTTCAGAAGGAAAGAAAGCACAGAGCCCCACATTTTATGTTGCCCTGGAGAGCTTGCAGAGCACTGCGGAAAGGCAGGCAGAGAATTCCCTGCTAGCACCTTCTCTGTGCCTGGGAAGGAGAAGTGTTCACATTGCTTCGCAGAATCGCGTTTGTGCAGAAAACACTAACACTTGTTCAGAAGGAAAGAAAGCACAGAGCCCCACATTTTATGTTGCCCTGGAGAGCTTGCAGAGCACTGGGGAAAGGCAGGCAGAGAATTCCCTGCTAGCACCTTCTCTGTGCCTGGGAAGGAGAAGTGTTCACATTGCTTCGCAGAATCGCGTTTGTGCAGAAAACACTAACACTTGTTCAGAAGGAAAGAAAGCACAGAGCCCCACATTTTATGTTGCCCTGGAGAGCTTGCAGAGCACTGGGGAAAGGCAGGCAGAGAATTCCCTGCTAGCACCTTCTCTGTGCCTGGGAAGGAGAAGTGTTCACATTGCTTCGCAGAATCGCGTTTGTGCAGAAAACACTAACACTTGTTCAGAAGGAAAGAAAGCACAGAGCCCCACATTTTATGTTGCCCTGGAGAGCTTGCAGAGCACTGCGGAAAGGCAGGCAGAGAATTCCCTGCTAGCACCTTCTCTGTGCCTGGGAAGGAGAAGTGTTCACATTGCTTCGCAGAATCGCGTTTGTGCAGAAAACACTAACACTTGTTCAGAAGGAAAGAAAGCACAGAGCCCCACATTTTCTGTTGCCCTGGAGAGCTTGCAGAGCACTGGGGAAAGGCAGGCAGAGAATTCCCTGCTAGCACCTTCTCTGTGCCTGGGAAGCAAAAGTGTTCACATTGCTTCGCAGAATCGCGTTTGTGCAGAAAACACTAACACTTGTTCAGAAGGAAAGAAAGCACAGAGCCCCACATTTTATGTTGCCCTGGAGTGCTTGCAGAGCACTGGGGAAAGGCAGGCAGAGAATTCCCTGCTAGCACCTTCTCTGTGCCTGGGAAGGAGAAGTGTTCACATTGCTTCGCAGAATCGCGTTTGTGCAGAAAACACTAACACTTGTTCAGAAGGAAAGAAAGCACAGAGCCCCACATTTTATGTTGCCCTGGAGAGCTTGCAGAGCACTGGGGAAAGGCAGGCAGAGAATTCCCTGCTAGCACCTTCTCTGTGCCTGGGAAGGAGAAGTGTTCACATTGCTTCGCAGAATCGCGTTTGTGCAGAAAACACTAACACTTGTTCAGAAGGAAAGAAAGCACAGAGCCCCACATTTTATGTTGCCCTGCAGAGCTTGCAGAGCACTGGGGAAAGGCAGGCAGAGAATTCCCTGCTAGCACCTTCTCTGTGCCTGGGAAGCAAAAGTGTTCACATTGCTTCACAGAATCGCGTTTGTGCAGAAAACACTAACACTTGTTCAGAAGGAAAGAAATCACAGAGCCCCACATTTTCTGTTGCCCTGGAGAGCTTGCAGAGCACTGGGGAAAGGCAGGCAGAGAATTCCCTGCTAGCACCTTCTCTGTGCCTGGGAAGGAGAAGTGTTCACATTGCTTCGCAGAATCGCGTTTGTGCAGAAAACACTAACACTTGTTCAGAAGGAAAGAAAGCACAGAGCCCCACATTTTATGTTGCCCTGGAGAGCTTGCAGAGCACTGGGGAAAGGCAGGCAGAGAATTCCCTGCTAGCACCTTCTCTGTGCCTGGGAAGGAGAAGTGTTCACATTGCTTCGCAGAATCGCGTTTGTGCAGAAAACACTAACACTTGTTCAGAAGGAAAGAAAGCACAGAGCCCCACATTTTATGTTGCCCTGGAGAGCTTGCAGAGCACTGGGGAAAGGCAGGCAGAGAATTCCCTGCTAGCACCTTCTCTGTGCCTGGGAAGGAGAAGTGTTCACATTGCTTGGCAGAATCGCGTTTGTGCAGAAAACACTAACACTTGTTCAGAAGGAAAGAAAGCACAGAGCCCCACATTTTATGTTGCCCTGGAGAGCTTGCAGAGCACTGGGGAAAGGCAGGCAGAGAATTCCCTGCTAGCACCTTCTCTGTGCCTGGGAAGCAAAAGTGTTCACATTGCTTCGCAGAATCGCGTTTGTGCAGAAAACACTAACACTTGTTCAGAAGGAAAGAAAGCACAGAGCCCCACATTTTCTGTTGCCCTGGAGAGCTTGCAGAGCACTGGGGAAAGGCGGGCAGAGAATTCCCTGCTAGCACCTTCTCTGTGCCTGGGAAGGAGAAGTGTTCACATTGCTTCGCAGAATCGCGTTTGTGCAGAAAACACTAACACTTGTTCAGAAGGAAAGAAAGCACAGAGCCCCAGATTTGATGTTGCCCTGGAGAGCTTGCAGAGCACTGGGGAAAGGCAGGCAGAGAATTCCCTGCTAGCACCTTCTCTGTGCCTGGGAAGGAGAAGTGTTCACATTGCTTCGCAGAATCGCGTTTGTGCAGAAAACACTAACACTTGTTCAGAAGGAAAGAAAGCACAGAGCCCCACATTTTATGTTGCCCTGGAGAGCTTGCAGAGCACTGGGGAAAGGCAGGCAGAGAATTCCCTGCTAGCACCTTCTCTGTGCCTGGGAAGCAAAAGTGTTCACATTGCTTCGCAGAATCGCGTTTGTGCAGAAAACACTAACACTTGTTCAGAAGGAAAGAAAGCACAGAGCCCCACATTTTATGTTGCCCTGGAGAGCTTGCAGAGCACTGGGGAAAGGCATGCAGAGAATTCCCTGCTAGCACCTTCTCTGTGCCTGGGAAGGAGAAGTGTTCACATTGCTTCGCAGAATCGCGTTTGTGCATAAAACACTAACACTTGTTCAGAAGGAAAGAAAGCACAGAGCCCCACATTTTATGTTGCCCTGCAGAGCTTGCAGAGCACTGGGGAAAGGCAGGCAGAGAATTCCCTGCTAGCACCTTCTCTGTGCCTGGGAAGGAGAAGTGTTCAGATTGCTTCGCAGAATCGCGTTTGTGCAGAAAACACTAACACTTGTTCAGAAGGAAAGAAAGCACAGAGCCCCACATTTTATGTTGCCCTGCAGAGCTTGCAGAGCACTGGGGAAAGGCAGGCAGAGAATTCCCTGCTAGCACCTTCTCTGTGCCTGGGAAGGAGAAGTGTTCACATTGCTTCGCAGAATCGCGTTTGCGCAGAAAACACTAACACTTGTTCAGAAGGAAAGAAAGCACAGAGCCCCACATTTTATGTTGCCCTGCAGAGCTTGCAGAGCACTGGGGAAAGGCAGGCAGAGAATTCCCTGCTAGCACCTTCTCTGTGCCTGGGAAGGAGAAGTGTTCACATTGCTTCGCAGAATCGCGTTTGTGCAGAAAACACTAACACTTGTTCAGAAGGAAAGAAAGCACAGAGCCCCACATTTTATGTTGCCCTGGAGAGCTTGCAGAGCACTGGGGAAAGGCAGGCAGAGAATTCCCTGCTAGCACCTTCTCTGTGCCTGGGAAGGAGAAGTGTTCACATTGCTTCGCAGAATCGCGTTTGTGCAGAAAACACTAACACTTGTTCAGAAGGAAAGAAAGCACAGAGCCCCACATTTTATGTTGCCCTGGAGAGCTTGCAGAGCACTGCGGAAAGGCAGGCAGAGAATTCCCTGCTAGCACCTTCTCTGTGCCTGGGAAGGAGAAGTGTTCACATTGCTTCGCAGAATCGCGTTTGTGCAGAAAACACTAACACTTGTTCAGAAGGAAAGAAAGCACAGAGCCCCACATTTTATGTTCCCCTGGAGAGCTTGCAGAGCACTGGGGAAAGGCAGGCAGAGAATTCCCTGCTAGCACCTTCTCTGTGCCTGGGAAGGAGAAGTGTTCACATTGCTTCGCAGAATCGCGTTTGTGCAGAAAACACTAACACTTGTTCAGAAGGAAAGAAAGCACAGAGCCCCACATTTTATGTTGCCCTGGAGAGCTTGCAGAGCACTGGGGAAAGGCATGCAGAGAATTCCCTGCTAGAACCTTCTCTGTGCCTGGGAAGCAAAAGTGTTCACATTGCTTCGCAGAATCGCGTTTGTGCAGAAAACACTAACACTTGTTCAGAAGGAAAGAAAGCACAGAGCCCCACATTTTATGTTGCCCTGCAGAGCTTGCAGAGCACTGGGGAAAGGCAGGCAGAGAATTCCCTGCTAGCACCTTCTCTGTGCCTGGGAAGCAAAAGTGTTCACATTGCTTCGCAGAATCGCGTTTGTGCAGAAAACACTAACACTTGTTCAGAAGGAAAGAAATCACAGAGCCCCACATTTTATGTTGCCCTGGAGAGCTTGCAGAGCACTGGGGAAAGGCAGGCAGAGAATTCCCTGCTAGCACCTTCTCTGTGCCTGGGAAGGAGAAGTGTTCACATTGCTTCGCAGAATCGCGTTTGTGCAGAAAACACTAACACTTGTTCAGAAGGAAAGAAAGCACAGAGCCCCAGATTTTATGTTGCCCTGGAGAGCTTGCAGAGCACTGGGGAAAGGCAGGCAGAGAATTCCCTGCTAGCACCTTCTCTGTGCCTGGGAAGCAAAAGTGTTCACATTGCTTCGCAGAATCGCGTTTGTGCAGAAAACACTAACACTTGTTCAGAAGGAAAGAAAGCACAGAGCCCCACATTTTCTGTTGCCCTGGAGAGCTTGCAGAGCACTGGGGAAAGGCAGGCAGAGAATTCCCTGCTAGCACCTTCTCTGTGCCTGGGAAGCAAAAGTGTTCACATTGCTTCGCAGAATCGCGTTTGTGCAGAAAACACTAACACTTGTTCAGAAGGAAAGAAAGCACAGAGCCCCACATTTTATGTTGCCCTGGAGAGCTTGCAGAGCACTGGGGAAAGGCAGGCAGAGAATTCCCTGCTAGCACCTTCTCTGTGCCTGGGAAGGAGAAGTGTTCACATTGCTTCGCAGAATCGCGTTTGTGCAGAAAACACTAACACTTGTTCAGAAGGAAAGAAAGCACAGAGCCCCACATTTTATGTTGCCCTGGAGAGCTTGCAGAGCACTGGGGAAAGGCAGGCAGAGAATTCCCTGCTAGCACCTTCTCTGTGCCTGGGAAGGAGAAGTGTTCACATTGCTTCGCAGAATCGCGTTTGTGCAGAAAACACTAACACTTGTTCAGAAGGAAAGAAAGCACAGAGCCCCACATTTTATGTTGCCCTGGAGAGCTTGCAGAGCACTGGGGAAAGGCAGGCAGAGAATTCCCTGCTAGCACCTTCTCTGTGCCTGGGAAGGAGAAGTGTTCACATTGCTTCGCAGAATCGCGTTTGTGCAGAAAACACTAACACTTGTTCAGAAGGAAAGAAAGCACAGAGCCCCAGATTTGATGTTGCCCTGGAGAGCTTGCAGAGCACTGGGGAAAGGCAGGCAGAGAATTCCCTGCTAGCACCTTCTCTGTGCCTGGGAAGGAGAAGTGTTCACATTGCTTCGCAGAATCGCGTTTGTGCAGAAAACACTAACACTTGTTCAGAAGGAAAGAAAGCACAGAGCCCCACATTTTATGTTGCCCTGGAGAGCTTGCAGAGCACTGGGGAAAGGCAGGCAGAGAATTCCCTGCTAGCACCTTCTCTGTGCCTGGGAAGGAGAAGTGTTCACATTGCTTCGCAGAATCGCGTTTGTGCAGAAAACACTAACACTTGTTCAGAAGGAAAGAAAGCACAGAGCCCCACATTTTATGTTGCCCTGCAGAGCTTGCAGAGCACTGGGGAAAGGCAGGCAGAGAATTCCCTGCTAGCACCTTCTCTGTGCCTGGGAAGGAGAAGTGTTCACATTGCTTCGCAGAATCGCGTTTGCGCAGAAAACACTAACACTTGTTCAGAAGGAAAGAAAGCACAGAGCCCCACATTTTATGTTGCCCTGCAGAGCTTGCAGAGCACTGGGGAAAGGCAGGCAGAGAATTCCCTGCTAGCACCTTCTCTGTGCCTGGGAAGGAGAAGTGTTCACATTGCTTCGCAGAATCGCGTTTGTGCAGAAAACACTAACAGTTGTTCAGAAGGAAAGAAAACACAGAGCCCCACATTTTCTGTTGCCCTGCAGAGCTTGCAGAGCACTGGGGAAAGGCAGGCAGAGAATTCCCTGCTAGCACCTTCTCTGTGCCTGGGAAGCAAAAGTGTTCACATTGCTTCGCAGAATCGCGTTTGTGCAGAAAACACTAACACTTGTTCAGAAGGAAAGAAAGCACAGAGCCCCACATTTTATGTTGCCCTGCAGAGCTTGCAGAGCACTGGGGAAAGGCAGGCAGAGAATTCCCTGCTAGCACCTTCTCTGTGCCTGGGAAGGAGAAGTGTTCACATTGCTTCGCAGAATCGCGTTTGTGCAGAAAACACTAACACTTGTTCAGAAGGAAAGAAAGCACAGAGCCCCACATTTTATGTTGCCCTGGAGAGCTTGCAGAGCACTGGGGAAAGGCAGGCAGAGAATTCCCTGCTAGAACCTTCTCTGTGCCTGGGAAGCAAAAGTGTTCACATTGCTTCTCAGAATCGCGTTTGTGCAGAAAACACTAACACTTGTTCAGAAGGAAAGAAAGCACAGAGTCCCACATTTTATGTTGCCCTGGAGAGCTTGCAGAGCACTGGAGAAAGGCATGCAGAGAATTCCCTGCTAGAACCTTCTCTGTGCCTGGGAAGCAAAAGTGTTCACATTGCTTCTCAGAATCGCGTTTGTGCAGAAAACACTAACACTTGTTCAGAAGGAAAGAAAGCACAGAGCCCCACATTTTATGTTGCCCTGGAGAGCTTGCAGAGCACTGGGGAAAGGCAGGCAGAGAATTCCCTGCTAGCACCTTCTCTGTGCCTGGGAAGCAAAAGTGTTCACATTGCTTCGCAGAATCGCGTTTGTGCAGAAAACACTAACACTTGTTCAGAAGGAAAGAAAGCACAGAGCCCCACATTTTCTGTTGCCCTGGAGAGCTTGCAGAGCACTGGGGAAAGGCAGGCAGAGAATTCCCTGCTAGCACCTTCTCTGTGCCTGGGAAGCAAAAGTGTTCACATTGCTTCGCAGAATCGCGTTTGTGCAGAAACCACTAACACTTGTTCAGAAGGAAAGAAAGCACAGAGCCCCACATTTTATGTTGCCCTGGAGAGCTTGCAGAGCACTGGGGAAAGGCAGGCAGAGAATTCCCTGCTAGCACCTTCTCTGTGCCTGGGAAGGAGAAGTGTTCACATTGCTTCGCAGAATCGCGTTTGTGCAGAAAACACTAACACTTGTTCAGAAGGAAAGAAAGCACAGAGCCCCACATTTTATGTTGCCCTGGAGTGCTTGCAGAGCACTGGGGAAAGGCAGGCAGAGAATTCCCTGCTAGCACCTTCTCTGTGCCTGGGAAGGAGAAGTGTTCACATTGCTTCGCAGAATCGCGTTTGTGCAGAAAACACTAACACTTGTTCAGAAGGAAAGAAAGCACAGAGCCCCACATTTTATGTTGCCCTGGAGAGCTTGCAGAGCACTGGGGAAAGGCAGGCAGAGAATTCCCTGCTAGCACCTTCTCTGTGCCTGGGAAGGAGAAGTGTTCACATTGCTTCGCAGAATCGCGTTTGTGCAGAAAACACTAACACTTGTTCAGAAGGAAAGAAAGCACAGAGCCCCACATTTTATGTTGCCCTGCAGAGCTTGCAGAGCACTGGGGAAAGGCAGGCAGAGAATTCCCTGCTAGCACCTTCTCTGTGCCTGGGAAGGAGAAGTGTTCACATTGCTTCGCAGAATCACGTTTGTGCAGAAAACACTAACACTTGTTCAGAAGGAAAGAAAGCACAGAGCCCCACATTTTATGTTGCCCTGGAGAGCTTGCAGAGCACTGGGGAAAGGCAGGCAGAGAATTCCCTGCTAGCACCTTCTCTGTGCCTGGGAAGGAGAAGTGTTCACATTGCTTCGCAGAATCGCGTTTGTGCAGAAAACACTAACACTTGTTCAGAAGGAAAGAAAGCACAGAGCCCCACATTTTCTGTTGCCCTGGAGAGCTTGCAGAGCACTGGGGAAAGGCAGGCAGAGAATTCCCTGCTAGCACCTTCTCTGTGCCTGGGAAGGAGAAGTGTTCACATTGCTTCGCAGAATCGCGTTTGTGCAGAAAACACTAACACTTGTTCAGAAGGAAAGAAAGCACAGAGCCCCACATTTTCTGTTGCCCTGGAGAGCTTGCAGAGCACTGGGGAAAGGCAGGCAGAGAATTCCCTGCTAGCACCTTCTCTGTGCCTGGGAAGGAGAAGTGTTCACATTGCTTCGCAGAATCGCGTTTGTGCAGAAAACACTAACACTTGTTCAGAAGGAAAGAAAGCACAGAGCCCCACATTTTATGTTGCCCTGGAGAGCTTGCAGAGCACTGGGGAAAGGCATGCAGAGAATTCCCTGCTAGCACCTTCTCTGTGCCTGGGAAGGAGAAGTGTTCACATTGCTTCGCAGAATCGCGTTTGTGCAGAAAACACTAACACTTGTTCAGAAGGAAAGAAAGCACAGAGCCCCACATTTTATGTTGCCCTGGAGAGCTTGCAGAGCACTGGGGAAAGGCAGGCAGAGAATTCCCTGCTAGCACCTTCTCTGTGCCTGGGAAGGAGAAGTGTTCACATTGCTTCGCAGAATCGCGTTTGTGCAGAAAACACTAACACTTGTTCAGAAGGAAAGAAAGCACAGAGCCCCACATTTTATGTTGCCCTGCAGAGCTTGCAGAGCACTGGGGAAAGGCAGGCAGAGAATTCCCTGCTAGCACCTTCTCTGTGCCTGGGAAGGAGAAGTGTTCACATTGCTTCGCAGAATCGCGTTTGCGCAGAAAACACTAACACTTGTTCAGAAGGAAAGAAAACACAGAGCCCCACATTTTATGTTGCCCTGCAGAGCTTGCAGAGCACTGGGGAAAGGCAGGCAGAGAATTCCCTGCTAGCACCTTCTCTGTGCCTGGGAAGCAAAAGTGTTCACATTGCTTCTCAGAATCGCGTTTGTGCAGAAAACACTAACACTTGTTCAGAAGGAAAGAAAGCACAGAGCCCCACATTTTATGTTGCCCTGGAGAGCTTGCAGAGCACTGGGGAAAGGCAGGCAGAGAATTCCCTGCTAGCACCTTCTCTGTGCCTGGGAAGGAGAAGTGTTCACATTGCTTCGCAGAATCGCGTTTGTGCAGAAAACACTAACACTTGTTCAGAAGGAAAGAAAGCACAGAGCCCCACATTTTATGTTGCCCTGGAGAGCTTGCAGAGCACTGGGGAAAGGCAGGCAGAGAATTCCCTGCTAGCACCTTCTCTGTGCCTGGGAAGGAGAAGTGTTCACATTGCTTCGCAGAATCGCGTTTGTGCAGAAAACACTAACACTTGTTCAGAAGGAAAGAAAGCACAGAGCCCCACATTTTATGTTGCCCTGGAGAGCTTGCAGAGCACTGCGGAAAGGCAGGCAGAGAATTCCCTGCTAGCACCTTCTCTGTGCCTGGGAAGGAGAAGTGTTCACATTGCTTCGCAGAATCGCGTTTGTGCAGAAAACACTAACACTTGTTCAGAAGGAAAGAAAGCACAGAGCCCCACATTTTATGTTGCCCTGGAGAGCTTGCAGAGCACTGGGGAAAGGCAGGCAGAGAATTCCCTGCTAGCACCTTCTCTGTGCCTGGGAAGGAGAAGTGTTCACATTGCTTCGCAGAATCGCGTTTGTGCAGAAAACACTAACACTTGTTCAGAAGGAAAGAAAGCACAGAGCCCCACATTTTATGTTGCCCTGGAGAGCTTGCAGAGCACTGGGGAAAGGCAGGCAGAGAATTCCCTGCTAGCACCTTCTCTGTGCCTGGGAAGGAGAAGTGTTCACATTGCTTCGCAGAATCGCGTTTGTGCAGAAAACACTAACACTTGTTCAGAAGGAAAGAAAGCACAGAGCCCCACATTTTATGTTGCCCTGGAGAGCTTGCAGAGCACTGGGGAAAGGCAGGCAGAGAATTCCCTGCTAGCACCTTCTCTGTGCCTGGGAAGGAGAAGTGTTCACATTGCTTCGCAGAATCGCGTTTGTGCAGAAAACACTAACACTTGTTCAGAAGGAAAGAAAGCACAGAGCCCCACATTTTATGTTGCCCTGGAGAGCTTGCAGAGCACTGGGGAAAGGCAGGCAGAGAATTCCCTGCTAGCACCTTCTCTGTGCCTGGGAAGCAAAAGTGTTCACATTGCTTCACAGAATCGCGTTTGTGCAGAAAACACTAACACTTGTTCAGAAGGAAAGAAATCACAGAGCCCCACATTTTCTGTTGCCCTGGAGAACTTGCAGAGCACTGGGGAAAGGCAGGCAGAGAATTCCCTGCTAGCACCTTCTCTGTGCCTGGGAAGGAGAAGTGTTCACATTGCTTCGCAGAATCGCGTTTGTGCAGAAAACACTAACACTTGTTCAGAAGGAAAGAAAGCACAGAGCCCCACATTTTATGTTGCCCTGCAGAGCTTGCAGAGCACTGGGGAAAGGCAGGCAGAGAATTCCCTGCTAGCACCTTCTCTGTGCCTGGGAAGGAGAAGTGTTCACATTGCTTCGCAGAATCGCGTTTGTGCAGAAAACACTAACACTTGTTCAGAAGGAAAGAAAGCACAGAGCCCCACATTTTCTGTTGCCCTGGAGAGCTTGCAGAGCACTGGGGAAAGGCAGGCAGAGAATTCCCTGCTAGCACCTTCTCTGTGCCTGGGAAGGAGAAGTGTTCACATTGCTTCGCAGAATCGCGTTTGTGCAGAAAACACTAACACTTGTTCAGAAGGAAAGAAAGCACAGAGCCCCACATTTTATGTTGCCCTGGAGAGCTTGCAGAGCACTGGGGAAAGGCAGGCAGAGAATTCCCTGCTAGCACCTTCTCTGTGCCTGGGAAGCAAAAGTGTTCACATTGCTTCGCAGAATCGCGTTTGTGCAGAAAACACTAACACTTGTTCAGAAGGAAAGAAAGCACAGAGCCCCACATTTTATGTTGCCCTGGAGAGCTTGCAGAGCACTGGGGAAAGGCAGGCAGAGAATTCCCTGCTAGCACCTTCTCTGTGCCTGGGAAGGAGAAGTGTTCACATTGCTTCGCAGAATCGCGTTTGTGCAGAAAACACTAACACTTGTTCAGAAGGAAAGAAAGCACAGAGCCCCACATTTTATGTTGCCCTGGAGAGCTTGCAGAGCACTGGGGAAAGGCAGGCAGAGAATTCCCTGCTAGCACCTTCTCTGTGCCTGGGAAGGAGAAGTGTTCACATTGCTTCGCAGAATCGCGTTTGTGCAGAAAACACTAACACTTGTTCAGAAGGAAAGAAAGCACAGAGCCCCACATTTTATGTTGCCCTGGAGAGCTTGCAGAGCACTGGGGAAAGGCAGGCAGAGAATTCCCTGCTAGCACCTTCTCTGTGCCTGGGAAGGAGAAGTGTTCACATTGCTTCGCAGAATCGCGTTTGTGCAGAAAACACTAACACTTGTTCAGAAGGAAAGAAAGCACAGAGCCCCACATTTTATGTTGCCCTGGAGAGCTTGCAGAGCACTGGGGAAAGGCATGCAGAGAATTCCCTGCTAGCACCTTCTCTGTGCCTGGGAAGGAGAAGTGTTCACATTGCTTCGCAGAATCGCGTTTGTGCAGAAAACACTAACACTTGTTCAGAAGGAAAGAAAGCACAGAGCCCCACATTTTATGTTGCCCTGGAGAGCTTGCAGAGCACTGGGGAAAGGCAGGCAGAGAATTCCCTGCTAGCACCTTCTCTGTGCCTGGGAAGGAGAAGTGTTCACATTGCTTCGCAGAATCGCGTTTGTGCAGAAAACACTAACACTTGTTCAGAAGGAAAGAAAGCACAGAGCCCCACATTTTATGTTGCCCTGCAGAGCTTGCAGAGCACTGGGGAAAGGCAGGCAGAGAATTCCCTGCTAGCACCTTCTTTGTGCCTGGGAAGGAGAAGTGTTCACATTGCTTCGCAGAATCGCGTTTGCGCAGAAAACACTAACACTTGTTCAGAAGGAAAGAAAACACAGAGCCCCACATTTTATGTTGCCCTGCAGAGCTTGCAGAGCACTGGGGAAAGGCAGGCAGAGAATTCCCTGCTAGCACCTTCTCTGTGCCTGGGAAGGAGAAGTGTTCACATTGCTTCGCAGAATCGCGTTTGTGCAGAAAACACTAACAGTTGTTCAGAAGGAAAGAAAACACAGAGCCCCACATTTTCTGTTGCCCTGCAGAGCTTGCAGAGCACTGGGGAAAGGCAGGCAGAGAATTCCCTGCTAGCACCTTCTCTGTGCCTGGGAAGCAAAAGTGTTCACATTGCTTCGCAGAATCGCGTTTGTGCAGAAAACACTAACACTTGTTCAGAAGGAAAGAAAGCACAGAGCCCCACATTTTATGTTGCCCTGCAGAGCTTGCAGAGCACTGGGGAAAGGCAGGCAGAGAATTCCCTGCTAGCACCTTCTCTGTGCCTGGGAAGGAGAAGTGTTCACATTGCTTCGCAGAATCGCGTTTGTGCAGAAAACACTAACACTTGTTCAGAAGGAAAGAAAGCACAGAGCCCCACATTTTCTGTTGCCCTGGAGAGCTTGCAGAGCACTGGGGAAAGGCAGGCAGAGAATTCCCTGCTAGCACCTTCTCTGTGCCTGGGAAGGAGAAGTGTTCACATTGCTTCGCAGAATCGCGTTTGTGCAGAAAACACTAACACTTGTTCAGAAGGAAAGAAAGCACAGAGCCCCACATTTTCTGTTGCCCTGGAGAGCTTGCAGAGCACTGGGGAAAGGCAGGCAGAGAATTCCCTGCTAGCACCTTCTCTGTGCCTGGGAAGGAGAAGTGTTCACATTGCTTCGCAGAATCGCGTTTGTGCAGAAAACACTAACACTTGTTCAGAAGGAAAGAAAGCACAGAGCCCCACATTTTATGTTGCCCTGGAGAGCTTGCAGAGCACTGCGGAAAGGCAGGCAGAGAATTCCCTGCTAGCACCTTCTCTGTGCCTGGGAAGGAGAAGTGTTCACATTGCTTCGCAGAATCGCGTTTGTGCAGAAAACACTAACACTTGTTCAGAAGGAAAGAAAGCACAGAGCCCCACATTTTATGTTGCCCTGGAGAGCTTGCAGAGCACTGGGGAAAGGCAGGCAGAGAATTCCCTGCTAGCACCTTCTCTGTGCCTGGGAAGGAGAAGTGTTCACATTGCTTCGCAGAATCGCGTTTGTGCAGAAAACACTAACACTTGTTCAGAAGGAAAGAAAGCACAGAGCCCCACATTTTATGTTGCCCTGGAGAGCTTGCAGAGCACTGGGGAAAGGCAGGCAGAGAATTCCCTGCTAGCACCTTCTCTGTGCCTGGGAAGGAGAAGTGTTCACATTGCTTCGCAGAATCGCGTTTGTGCAGAAAACACTAACACTTGTTCAGAAGGAAAGAAAGCACAGAGCCCCACATTTTATGTTGCCCTGGAGAGCTTGCAGAGCACTGCGGAAAGGCAGGCAGAGAATTCCCTGCTAGCACCTTCTCTGTGCCTGGGAAGGAGAAGTGTTCACATTGCTTCGCAGAATCGCGTTTGTGCAGAAAACACTAACACTTGTTCAGAAGGAAAGAAAGCACAGAGCCCCACATTTTCTGTTGCCCTGGAGAGCTTGCAGAGCACTGGGGAAAGGCAGGCAGAGAATTCCCTGCTAGCACCTTCTCTGTGCCTGGGAAGCAAAAGTGTTCACATTGCTTCGCAGAATCGCGTTTGTGCAGAAAACACTAACACTTGTTCAGAAGGAAAGAAAGCACAGAGCCCCACATTTTATGTTGCCCTGGAGTGCTTGCAGAGCACTGGGGAAAGGCAGGCAGAGAATTCCCTGCTAGCACCTTCTCTGTGCCTGGGAAGGAGAAGTGTTCACATTGCTTCGCAGAATCGCGTTTGTGCAGAAAACACTAACACTTGTTCAGAAGGAAAGAAAGCACAGAGCCCCACATTTTATGTTGCCCTGGAGAGCTTGCAGAGCACTGGGGAAAGGCAGGCAGAGAATTCCCTGCTAGCACCTTCTCTGTGCCTGGGAAGGAGAAGTGTTCACATTGCTTCGCAGAATCGCGTTTGTGCAGAAAACACTAACACTTGTTCAGAAGGAAAGAAAGCACAGAGCCCCACATTTTATGTTGCCCTGCAGAGCTTGCAGAGCACTGGGGAAAGGCAGGCAGAGAATTCCCTGCTAGCACCTTCTCTGTGCCTGGGAAGCAAAAGTGTTCACATTGCTTCACAGAATCGCGTTTGTGCAGAAAACACTAACACTTGTTCAGAAGGAAAGAAATCACAGAGCCCCACATTTTCTGTTGCCCTGGAGAGCTTGCAGAGCACTGGGGAAAGGCAGGCAGAGAATTCCCTGCTAGCACCTTCTCTGTGCCTGGGAAGGAGAAGTGTTCACATTGCTTCGCAGAATCGCGTTTGTGCAGAAAACACTAACACTTGTTCAGAAGGAAAGAAAGCACAGAGCCCCACATTTTATGTTGCCCTGGAGAGCTTGCAGAGCACTGGGGAAAGGCAGGCAGAGAATTCCCTGCTAGCACCTTCTCTGTGCCTGGGAAGGAGAAGTGTTCACATTGCTTCGCAGAATCGCGTTTGTGCAGAAAACACTAACACTTGTTCAGAAGGAAAGAAAGCACAGAGCCCCACATTTTATGTTGCCCTGGAGAGCTTGCAGAGCACTGGGGAAAGGCAGGCAGAGAATTCCCTGCTAGCACCTTCTCTGTGCCTGGGAAGGAGAAGTGTTCACATTGCTTGGCAGAATCGCGTTTGTGCAGAAAACACTAACACTTGTTCAGAAGGAAAGAAAGCACAGAGCCCCACATTTTATGTTGCCCTGGAGAGCTTGCAGAGCACTGGGGAAAGGCAGGCAGAGAATTCCCTGCTAGCACCTTCTCTGTGCCTGGGAAGCAAAAGTGTTCACATTGCTTCGCAGAATCGCGTTTGTGCAGAAAACACTAACACTTGTTCAGAAGGAAAGAAAGCACAGAGCCCCACATTTTCTGTTGCCCTGGAGAGCTTGCAGAGCACTGGGGAAAGGCGGGCAGAGAATTCCCTGCTAGCACCTTCTCTGTGCCTGGGAAGCAAAAGTGTTCACATTGCTTCGCAGAATCGCGTTTGTGCAGAAAACACTAACACTTGTTCAGAAGGAAAGAAAGCACAGAGCCCCAGATTTGATGTTGCCCTGGAGAGCTTGCAGAGCACTGGGGAAAGGCAGGCAGAGAATTCCCTGCTAGCACCTTCTCTGTGCCTGGGAAGGAGAAGTGTTCACATTGCTTCGCAGAATCGCGTTTGTGCAGAAAACACTAACACTTGTTCAGAAGGAAAGAAAGCACAGAGCCCCACATTTTATGTTGCCCTGGAGAGCTTGCAGAGCACTGGGGAAAGGCAGGCAGAGAATTCCCTGCTAGCACCTTCTCTGTGCCTGGGAAGCAAAAGTGTTCACATTGCTTCGCAGAATCGCGTTTGTGCAGAAAACACTAACACTTGTTCAGAAGGAAAGAAAGCACAGAGCCCCACATTTTATGTTGCCCTGGAGAGCTTGCAGAGCACTGGGGAAAGGCATGCAGAGAATTCCCTGCTAGCACCTTCTCTGTGCCTGGGAAGGAGAAGTGTTCACATTGCTTCGCAGAATCGCGTTTGTGCATAAAACACTAACACTTGTTCAGAAGGAAAGAAAGCACAGAGCCCCACATTTTATGTTGCCCTGCAGAGCTTGCAGAGCACTGGGGAAAGGCAGGCAGAGAATTCCCTGCTAGCACCTTCTCTGTGCCTGGGAAGGAGAAGTGTTCAGATTGCTTCGCAGAATCGCGTTTGTGCAGAAAACACTAACACTTGTTCAGAAGGAAAGAAAGCACAGAGCCCCACATTTTATGTTGCCCTGCAGAGCTTGCAGAGCACTGGGGAAAGGCAGGCAGAGAATTCCCTGCTAGCACCTTCTCTGTGCCTGGGAAGGAGAAGTGTTCACATTGCTTCGCAGAATCGCGTTTGCGCAGAAAACACTAACACTTGTTCAGAAGGAAAGAAAGCACAGAGCCCCACATTTTATGTTGCCCTGCAGAGCTTGCAGAGCACTGGGGAAAGGCAGGCAGAGAATTCCCTGCTAGCACCTTCTCTGTGCCTGGGAAGGAGAAGTGTTCACATTGCTTCGCAGAATCGCGTTTGTGCAGAAAACACTAACACTTGTTCAGAAGGAAAGAAAGCACAGAGCCCCACATTTTATGTTGCCCTGGAGAGCTTGCAGAGCACTGGGGAAAGGCAGGCAGAGAATTCCCTGCTAGCACCTTCTCTGTGCCTGGGAAGGAGAAGTGTTCACATTGCTTCGCAGAATCGCGTTTGTGCAGAAAACACTAACACTTGTTCAGAAGGAAAGAAAGCACAGAGCCCCACATTTTATGTTGCCCTGGAGAGCTTGCAGAGCACTGCGGAAAGGCAGGCAGAGAATTCCCTGCTAGCACCTTCTCTGTGCCTGGGAAGGAGAAGTGTTCACATTGCTTCGCAGAATCGCGTTTGTGCAGAAAACACTAACACTTGTTCAGAAGGAAAGAAAGCACAGAGCCCCACATTTTATGTTCCCCTGGAGAGCTTGCAGAGCACTGGGGAAAGGCAGGCAGAGAATTCCCTGCTAGCACCTTCTCTGTGCCTGGGAAGGAGAAGTGTTCACATTGCTTCGCAGAATCGCGTTTGTGCAGAAAACACTAACACTTGTTCAGAAGGAAAGAAAGCACAGAGCCCCACATTTTATGTTGCCCTGGAGAGCTTGCAGAGCACTGGGGAAAGGCATGCAGAGAATTCCCTGCTAGAACCTTCTCTGTGCCTGGGAAGCAAAAGTGTTCACATTGCTTCGCAGAATCGCGTTTGTGCAGAAAACACTAACACTTGTTCAGAAGGAAAGAAAGCACAGAGCCCCACATTTTATGTTGCCCTGCAGAGCTTGCAGAGCACTGGGGAAAGGCAGGCAGAGAATTCCCTGCTAGCACCTTCTCTGTGCCTGGGAAGCAAAAGTGTTCACATTGCTTCGCAGAATCGCGTTTGTGCAGAAAACACTAACACTTGTTCAGAAGGAAAGAAATCACAGAGCCCCACATTTTATGTTGCCCTGGAGAGCTTGCAGAGCACTGGGGAAAGGCAGGCAGAGAATTCCCTGCTAGCACCTTCTCTGTGCCTGGGAAGGAGAAGTGTTCACATTGCTTCGCAGAATCGCGTTTGTGCAGAAAACACTAACACTTGTTCAGAAGGAAAGAAAGCACAGAGCCCCAGATTTTATGTTGCCCTGGAGAGCTTGCAGAGCACTGGGGAAAGGCAGGCAGAGAATTCCCTGCTAGCACCTTCTCTGTGCCTGGGAAGCAAAAGTGTTCACATTGCTTCGCAGAATCGCGTTTGTGCAGAAAACACTAACACTTGTTCAGAAGGAAAGAAAGCACAGAGCCCCACATTTTCTGTTGCCCTGGAGAGCTTGCAGAGCACTGGGGAAAGGCAGGCAGAGAATTCCCTGCTAGCACCTTCTCTGTGCCTGGGAAGCAAAAGTGTTCACATTGCTTCGCAGAATCGCGTTTGTGCAGAAAACACTAACACTTGTTCAGAAGGAAAGAAAGCACAGAGCCCCACATTTTATGTTGCCCTGGAGAGCTTGCAGAGCACTGGGGAAAGGCAGGCAGAGAATTCCCTGCTAGCACCTTCTCTGTGCCTGGGAAGGAGAAGTGTTCACATTGCTTCGCAGAATCGCGTTTGTGCAGAAAACACTAACACTTGTTCAGAAGGAAAGAAAGCACAGAGCCCCACATTTTATGTTGCCCTGGAGAGCTTGCAGAGCACTGGGGAAAGGCAGGCAGAGAATTCCCTGCTAGCACCTTCTCTGTGCCTGGGAAGGAGAAGTGTTCACATTGCTTCGCAGAATCGCGTTTGTGCAGAAAACACTAACACTTGTTCAGAAGGAAAGAAAGCACAGAGCCCCACATTTTATGTTGCCCTGGAGAGCTTGCAGAGCACTGGGGAAAGGCAGGCAGAGAATTCCCTGCTAGCACCTTCTCTGTGCCTGGGAAGGAGAAGTGTTCACATTGCTTCGCAGAATCGCGTTTGTGCAGAAAACACTAACACTTGTTCAGAAGGAAAGAAAGCACAGAGCCCCACATTTTATGTTGCCCTGCAGAGCTTGCAGAGCACTGGGGAAAGGCAGGCAGAGAATTCCCTGCTAGCACCTTCTCTGTGCCTGGGAAGGAGAAGTGTTCACATTGCTTCGCAGAATCGCGTTTGTGCAGAAAACACTAACACT
Source organism: Strix occidentalis (assembly GCA_030819815.1). Lineage (NCBI taxonomy): Eukaryota > Metazoa > Chordata > Aves > Strigiformes > Strigidae > Strix > Strix occidentalis. The sequence continues at coordinate 79,140 of JASWHU010000321.1, forward strand.
TGTTCAGAAGGAAAGAAAGCACAGAGCCCCACATTTTATGTTGCCCTGGAGAGCTTGCAGAGCACTGGGGAAAGGCAGGCAGAGAATTCCCTGCTAGCACCTTCTCTGTGCCTGGGAAGGAGAAGTGTTCACATTGCTTCGCAGAATCGCGTTTGTGCAGAAAACACTAACACTTGTTCAGAAGGAAAGAAAGCACAGAGCCCCACATTTTATGTTGCCCTGCAGAGCTTGCAGAGCACTGGGGAAAGGCAGGCAGAGAATTCCCTGCTAGCACCTTCTCTGTGCCTGGGAAGGAGAAGTGTTCACATTGCTTCGCAGAATCGCGTTTGCGCAGAAAACACTAACACTTGTTCAGAAGGAAAGAAAGCACAGAGCCCCACATTTTATGTTGCCCTGCAGAGCTTGCAGAGCACTGGGGAAAGGCAGGCAGAGAATTCCCTGCTAGCACCTTCTCTGTGCCTGGGAAGCAGAAGTGTTCACATTGCTTCGCAGAATCGCGTTTGTGCAGAAAACACTAACACTTGTTCAGAAGGAAAGAAAGCACAGAGCCCCACATTTTATGTTGCCCTGGAGAGCTTGCAGAGCACTGGGGAAAGGCAGGCAGAGAATTCCCTGCTAGCACCTTCTCTGTGCCTGGGAAGCAAAAGTGTTCACATTGCTTCGCAGAATCGCGTTTGTGCAGAAAACACTAACACTTGTTCAGAAGGAAAGAAAGCACAGAGCCCCACATTTTATGTTGCCCTGGAGAGCTTGCAGAGCACTGCGGAAAGGCAGGCAGAGAATTCCCTGCTAGCACCTTCTCTGTGCCTGGGAAGGAGAAGTGTTCACATTGCTTCGCAGAATCGCGTTTGTGCAGAAAACACTAACACTTGTTCAGAAGGAAAGAAAGCACAGAGCCCCACATTTTATGTTCCCCTGGAGAGCTTGCAGAGCACTGGGGAAAGGCAGGCAGAGAATTCCCTGCTAGCACCTTCTCTGTGCCTGGGAACGAGAAGTGTTCACATTGCTTCGCAGAATCGCGTTTGTGCAGAAAACACTAACACTTGTTCAGAAGGAAAGAAAGCACAGAGCCCCACATTTTATGTTGCCCTGGAGAGCTTGCAGAGCACTGGGGAAAGGCATGCAGAGAATTCCCTGCTAGAACCTTCTCTGTGCCTGGGAAGCAAAAGTGTTCACATTGCTTCGCAGAATCGCGTTTGTGCAGAAAACACTAACACTTGTTCAGAAGGAAAGAAAGCACAGAGCCCCACATTTTATGTTGCCCTGCAGAGCTTGCAGAGCACTGGGGAAAGGCAGGCAGAGAATTCCCTGCTAGCACCTTCTCTGTGCCTGGGAAGGAGAAGTGTTCACATTGCCTCGCAGAATCGCGTTTGTGCAGAAAACACTAACACTTGTTCAGAAGGAAAGAAAGCACAGAGCCCCACATTTTATGTTGCCCTGGAGAGCTTGCAGAGCACTGGGGAAAGGCAGGCAGAGAATTCCCTGCTAGCACCTTCTCTGTGCCTGGGAAGGAGAAGTGTTCACATTGCTTCGCAGAATCGCGTTTGTGCAGAAAACACTAACACTTGTTCAGAAGGAAAGAAAGCACAGAGCCCCAGATTTTATGTTGCCCTGGAGAGCTTGCAGAGCACTGGGGAAAGGCAGGCAGAGAATTCCCTGCTAGCACCTTCTCTGTGCCTGGGAAGCAAAAGTGTTCACATTGCTTCGCAGAATCGCGTTTGTGCAGAAAACACTAACACTTGTTCAGAAGGAAAGAAAGCACAGAGCCCCACATTTTATGTTGCCCTGGAGTGCTTGCAGAGCACTGGGGAAAGGCAGGCAGAGAATTCCCTGCTAGCACCTTCTCTGTGCCTGGGAAGCAAAAGTGTTCACATTGCTTCGCAGAATCGCGTTTGTGCAGAAAACACTAACACTTGTTCAGAAGGAAAGAAAGCACAGAGCCCCACATTTTATGTTGCCCTGGAGAGCTTGCAGAGCACTGGGGAAAGGCAGGCAGAGAATTCCCTGCTAGCACCTTCTCTGTGCCTGGGAAGGAGAAGTGTTCACATTGCTTCTAAGAATCGCGTTTGTGCAGAAAACACTAACACTTGTTCAGAAGGAAAGAAAGCACAGAGCCCCAGATTTGCTGTTGCCCTGGAGAGCTTGCAGAGCACTGGGGAAAGGCAGGCAGAGAATTCCCTGCTAGCACCTTCTCTGTGCCTGGGAAGGAGAAGTGTTCACATTGCTTCTCAGAATCGCGTTCGTGCAGAAAACACTAACACTTGTTCAGAAGGAAAGAAAGCACAGAGCCCCACATTTTATGTTGCCCTGGAGAGCTTGCAGAGCACTGGGGAAAGGCAGGCAGAAAATTCCCTGCTAGCACCTTCTCTGTGCCTGGGAAGCAGAAGTGTTCACATTGCTTCGCAGTATCGCGTTTGTGCAGAAAACACTAACACTTGTTCAGAAGGAAAGAAAGCACAGAGCCCCACATTTTATGTTGCCCTGCAGAGCTTGCAGAGCACTGGGGAAAGGCAGGCAGAGAATTCCCTGCTAGCACCTTCTCTGTGCCTGGGAAGGAGAAGTGTTCACATTGCTTCGCAGAATCGCGTTTGTGCAGAAAACACTAACACTTGTTCAGAAGGAAAGAAAGCACAGAGCCCCACATTTTATGTTGCCCTGGAGAGCTTGCAGAGCACTGGGGAAAGGCAGGCAGAGAATTCCCTGCTAGCACCTTCTCTGTGCCTGGGAAGGAGAAGTGTTCACATTGCTTCGCAGAATCGCGTTTGTGCAGAAAACACTAACACTTGTTCAGAAGGAAAGAAAGCACAGAGCCCCACATTTTATGTTGCCCTGGAGAGCTTGCAGAGCACTGGGGAAAGGCAGGCAGAGAATTCCCTGCTAGCACCTTCTCTGTGCCTGGGAAGGAGAAGTGTTCACATTGCTTCGCAGAATCGCGTTTGTGCAGAAAACACTAACACTTGTTCAGAAGGAAAGAAAGCACAGAGCCCCAGATTTTATGTTGCCCTGGAGAGCTTGCAGAGCACTGGGGAAAGGCAGGCAGAGAATTCCCTGCTAGCACCTTCTCTGTGCCTGGGAAGCAAAAGTGTTCACATTGCTTCGCAGAATCGCGTTTGTGCAGAAAACACTAACACTTGTTCAGAAGGAAAGAAAGCACAGAGCCCCACATTTTATGTTGCCCTGGAGAGCTTGCAGAGCACTGGGGAAAGGCAGGCAGAGAATTCCCTGCTAGCACCTTCTCTGTGCCTGGGAAGCAAAAGTGTTCACATTGCTTCTCAGAATCGCGTTTGTGCAGAAAACACTAACACTTGTTCAGAAGGAAAGAAAGCACAGAGCCCCACATTTTATGTTGCCCTGGAGTGCTTGCAGAGCACTGGGGAAAGGCAGGCAGAGAATTCCCTGCTAGCACCTTCTCTGTGCCTGGGAAGCAGAAGTGTTCACATTGCTTCGCAGAATCGCGTTTGTGCAGAAAACACTAACACTTGTTCAGAAGGAAAGAAAGCACAGAGCCCCACATTTTATGTTGCCCTGCAGAGCTTGCAGAGCACTGGGGAAAGGCAGGCAGAGAATTCCCTGCTAGCACCTTCTCTGTGCCTGGGAAGGAGAAGTGTTCACATTGCTTCGCAGAATCGCGTTTGTGCAGAAAACACTAACACTTGTTCAGAAGGAAAGAAAGCACAGAGCCCCACATTTTATGTTGCCCTGGAGAGCTTGCAGAGCACTGGGGAAAGGCAGGCAGAGAATTCCCTGCTAGCACCTTCTCTGTGCCTGGGAAGCAGAAGTGTTCACATTGCTTCGCAGAATCGCGTTTGTGCAGAAAACACTAACACTTGTTCAGAAGGAAAGAAAGCACAGAGCCCCACATTTTATGTTGCCCTGGAGAGCTTGCAGAGCACTGGGGAAAGGCAGGCAGAGAATTCCCTGCTAGCACCTTCTCTGTGCCTGGGAAGGAGAAGTGTTCACATTGCTTCGCAGAATCGCGTTTGTGCAGAAAACACTAACACTTGTTCAGAAGGAAAGAAAGCACAGAGCCCCAGATTTTATGTTGCCCTGGAGAGCTTGCAGAGCACTGGGGAAAGGCAGGCAGAGAATTCCCTGCTAGCACCTTCTCTGTGCCTGGGAAGCAAAAGTGTTCACATTGCTTCGCAGAATCGCGTTTGTGCAGAAAACACTAACACTTGTTCAGAAGGAAAGAAAGCACAGAGCCCCACATTTTATGTTGCCCTGGAGAGCTTGCAGAGCACTGGGGAAAGGCAGGCAGAGAATTCCCTGCTAGCACCTTCTCTGTGCCTGGGAAGGAGAAGTGTTCACATTGCTTCGCAGAATCGCGTTTGTGCAGAAAACACTAACACTTGTTCAGAAGGAAAGAAAGCACAGAGCCCCACATTTTATGTTGCCCTGGAGAGCTTGCAGAGCACTGGGGAAAGGCAGGCAGAGAATTCCCTGCTAGCACCTTCTCTGTGCCTGGGAAGCAGAAGTGTTCACATTGCTTCTCAGAATCGCGTTTGTGCAGAAAACACTAACACTTGTTCAGAAGGAAAGAAAGCACAGAGCCCCACATTTTATGTTGCCCTGGAGAGCTTGCAGAGCACTGGGGAAAGGCAGGCAGAGAATTCCCTGCTAGCACCTTCTCTGTGCCTGGGAAGGAGAAGTGTTCACATTGCTTCGCAGAATCGCGTTTGTGCAGAAAACACTAACACTTGTTCAGAAGGAAAGAAAGCACAGAGCCCCAGATTTGATGTTGCCCTGGAGAGCTTGCAGAGCACTGCGGAAAGGCAGGCAGAGAATTCCCTGCTAGCACCTTCTCTGTGCCTGGGAAGGAGAAGTGTTCACATTGCTTCTAAGAATCGCGTTTGTGCAGAAAACACTAACACTTGTTCAGAAGGAAAGAAAGCACAGAGCCCCACATTTTATGTTGCCCTGGAGAGCTTGCAGAGCACTGGGGAAAGAAAGGCAGAGAATTCCCTGCTAGCACCTTCTCTGTGCCTGGGAAGGAGAAGTGTTCACATTGCTTCGCAGAATCGCGTTTGTGCAGAAAACACTAACACTTGTTCAGAAGGAAAGAAAGCACAGAGCCCCACATTTTATGTTGCCCTGGAGAGCTTGCAGAGCACTGGGGAAAGGCAGGCAGAGAATTCCCTGCTAGCACCTTCTCTGTGCCTGGGAAGCAGAAGTGTTCACATTGCTTCTCAGAATCGCGTTTGTGCAGAAAACACTAACACTTGTTCAGAAGGAAAGAAAGCACAGAGCCCCACATTTTATGTTGCCCTGGAGAGCTTGCAGAGCACTGGGGAAAGGCAGGCAGAGAATTCCCTGCTAGCACCTTCTCTGTGCCTGGGAAGGAGAAGTGTTCACATTGCTTCGCAGAATCGCGTTTGTGCAGAAAACACTAACACTTGTTCAGAAGGAAAGAAAGCACAGAGCCCCACATTTTCTGTTGCCCTGGAGAGCTTGCAGAGCACTGGGGAAAGGCAGGCAGAGAATTCCCTGCTAGCACCTTCTCTGTGCCTGGGAAGGAGAAGTGTTCACATTGCTTCGCAGAATCGCGTTTGTGCAGAAAACACTAACACTTGTTCAGAAGGAAAGAAAGCACAGAGCCCCACATTTTATGTTGCCCTGGAGAGCTTGCAGAGCACTGGGGAAAGGCAGGCAGAGAATTCCCTGCTAGCACCTTCTCTGTGCCTGGGAAGCAGAAGTGTTCACATTGCTTCTCAGAATCGCGTTTGTGCAGAAAACACTAACACTTGTTCAGAAGGAAAGAAAGCACAGAGCCCCACATTTTATGTTGCCCTGGAGAGCTTGCAGAGCACTGGGGAAAGGCAGGCAGAAAATTCCCTGCTAGCACCTTCTCTGCGCCTGGGAAGGAGAAGTGTTCACATTGCTTCGCAGAATCGCGTTTGTGCAGAAAACACTAACACTTGTTCAGAAGGAAAGAAAGCACAGAGCCCCACATTTTATGTTGCCCTGGAGAGCTTGCAGAGCACTGGGGAAAGGCAGGCAGAGAATTCCCTGCTAGCACCTTCTCTGTGCCTGGGAAGGAGAAGTGTTCACATTGCTTCGCAGAATCGCGTTTGTGCAGAAAACACTAACACTTGTTCAGAAGGAAAGAAAGCACAGAGCCCCACATTTTATGTTGCCCTGGAGAGCTTGCAGAGCACTGGGGAAAGGCAGGCAGAGAATTCCCTGCTAGCACCTTCTCTGTGCCTGGGAAGCAGAAGTGTTCACATTGCTTCTCAGAATCGCGTTTGTGCAGAAAACACTAACACTTGTTCAGAAGGAAAGAAAGCACAGAGCCCCACATTTTATGTTGCCCTGGAGAGCTTGCAGAGCACTGGGGAAAGGCAGGCAGAAAATTCCCTGCTAGCACCTTCTCTGTGCCTGGGAAGCAGAAGTGTTCACATTGCTTCGCAGAATCGCGTTTGTGCAGAAAACACTAACACTTGTTCAGAAGGAAAGAAAGCACAGAGCCCCACATTTTATGTTGCCCTGCAGAGCTTGCAGAGCACTGGGGAAAGGCAGGCAGAGAATTCCCTGCTAGCACCTTCTCTGTGCCTGGGAAGGAGAAGTGTTCACATTGCTTCGCAGAATCGCGTTTGTGCAGAAAACACTAACACTTGTTCAGAAGGAAAGAAAGCACAGAGCCCCAGATTTGATGTTGCCCTGGAGAGCTTGCAGAGCACTGCGGAAAGGCAGGCAGAGAATTCCCTGCTAGCACCTTCTCTGTGCCTGGGAAGGAGAAGTGTTCACATTGCTTCTAAGAATCGCGTTTGTGCAGAAAACACTAACACTTGTTCAGAAGGAAAGAAAGCACAGAGCCCCACATTTTATGTTGCCCTGGAGAGCTTGCAGAGCACTGGGGAAAGAAAGGCAGAGAATTCCCTGCTAGCACCTTCTCTGTGCCTGGGAAGGAGAAGTGTTCACATTGCTTCGCAGAATCGCGTTTGTGCAGAAAACACTAACACTTGTTCAGAAGGAAAGAAAGCACAGAGCCCCACATTTTATGTTGCCCTGGAGAGCTTGCAGAGCACTGGGGAAAGGCAGGCAGAGAATTCCCTGCTAGCACCTTCTCTGTGCCTGGGAAGCAGAAGTGTTCACATTGCTTCTCAGAATCGCGTTTGTGCAGAAAACACTAACACTTGTTCAGAAGGAAAGAAAGCACAGAGCCCCACATTTTATGTTGCCCTGGAGAGCTTGCAGAGCACTGGGGAAAGGCAGGCAGAGAATTCCCTGCTAGCACCTTCTCTGTGCCTGGGAAGGAGAAGTGTTCACATTGCTTCGCAGAATCGCGTTTGTGCAGAAAACACTAACACTTGTTCAGAAGGAAAGAAAGCACAGAGCCCCACATTTTCTGTTGCCCTGGAGAGCTTGCAGAGCACTGGGGAAAGGCAGGCAGAGAATTCCCTGCTAGCACCTTCTCTGTGCCTGGGAAGGAGAAGTGTTCACATTGCTTCGCAGAATCGCGTTTGTGCAGAAAACACTAACACTTGTTCAGAAGGAAAGAAAGCACAGAGCCCCACATTTTATGTTGCCCTGGAGAGCTTGCAGAGCACTGGGGAAAGGCAGGCAGAGAATTCCCTGCTAGCACCTTCTCTGTGCCTGGGAAGCAGAAGTGTTCACATTGCTTCTCAGAATCGCGTTTGTGCAGAAAACACTAACACTTGTTCAGAAGGAAAGAAAGCACAGAGCCCCACATTTTATGTTGCCCTGGAGAGCTTGCAGAGCACTGGGGAAAGGCAGGCAGAAAATTCCCTGCTAGCACCTTCTCTGCGCCTGGGAAGGAGAAGTGTTCACATTGCTTCGCAGAATCGCGTTTGTGCAGAAAACACTAACACTTGTTCAGAAGGAAAGAAAGCACAGAGCCCCACATTTTATGTTGCCCTGGAGAGCTTGCAGAGCACTGGGGAAAGGCAGGCAGAGAATTCCCTGCTAGCACCTTCTCTGTGCCTGGGAAGGAGAAGTGTTCACATTGCTTCGCAGAATCGCGTTTGTGCAGAAAACACTAACACTTGTTCAGAAGGAAAGAAAGCACAGAGCCCCACATTTTATGTTGCCCTGGAGAGCTTGCAGAGCACTGGGGAAAGGCAGGCAGAGAATTCCCTGCTAGCACCTTCTCTGTGCCTGGGAAGCAGAAGTGTTCACATTGCTTCTCAGAATCGCGTTTGTGCAGAAAACACTAACACTTGTTCAGAAGGAAAGAAAGCACAGAGCCCCACATTTTATGTTGCCCTGGAGAGCTTGCAGAGCACTGGGGAAAGGCAGGCAGAAAATTCCCTGCTAGCACCTTCTCTGTGCCTGGGAAGCAGAAGTGTTCACATTGCTTCGCAGAATCGCGTTTGTGCAGAAAACACTAACACTTGTTCAGAAGGAAAGAAAGCACAGAGCCCCACATTTTATGTTGCCCTGCAGAGCTTGCAGAGCACTGGGGAAAGGCAGGCAGAGAATTCCCTGCTAGCACCTTCTCTGTGCCTGGGAAGGAGAAGTGTTCACATTGCTTCGCAGAATCGCGTTTGTGCAGAAAACACTAACACTTGTTCAGAAGGAAAGAAAGCACAGAGCCCCACATTTTATGTTGCCCTGGAGAGCTTGCAGAGCACTGGGGAAAGGCAGGCAGAGAATTCCCTGCTAGCACCTTCTCTGTGCCTGGGAAGCAGAAGTGTTCACATTGCTTCTCAGAATCGCGTTTGTGCAGAAAACACTAACACTTGTTCAGAAGGAAAGAAAGCACAGAGCCCCACATTTTATGTTGCCCTGGAGAGCTTGCAGAGCACTGGGGAAAGGCAGGCAGAAAATTCCCTGCTAGCACCTTCTCTGTGCCTGGGAAGCAGAAGTGTTCACATTGCTTCGCAGAATCGCGTTTGTGCAGAAAACACTAACACTTGTTCAGAAGGAAAGAAAGCACAGAGCCCCACATTTTATGTTGCCCTGCAGAGCTTGCAGAGCACTGGGGAAAGGCAGGCAGAGAATTCCCTGCTAGCACCTTCTCTGTGCCTGGGAAGGAGAAGTGTTCACATTGCTTCGCAGAATCGCGTTTGTGCAGAAAACACTAACACTTGTTCAGAAGGAAAGAAAGCACAGAGCCCCACATTTTATGTTGCCCTGGAGAGCTTGCAGAGCACTGGGGAAAGGCAGGCAGAGAATTCCCTGCTAGCACCTTCTCTGTGCCTGGGAAGCAGAAGTGTTCACATTGCTTCGCAGAATCGCGTTTGTGCAGAAAACACTAACACTTGTTCAGAAGGAAAGAAAGCACAGAGCCCCACATTTTATGTTGCCCTGGAGAGCTTGCAGAGCACTGCGGAAAGGCAGGCAGAGAATTCCCTGCTAGCACCTTCTCTGTGCCTGGGAAGGAGAAGTGTTCACATTGCTTCGCAGAATCGCGTTTGTGCAGAAAACACTAACACTTGTTCAGAAGGAAAGAAAGCACAGAGCCCCACATTTTATGTTGCCCTGGAGAGCTTGCAGAGCACTGGGGAAAGGCAGGCAGAGAATTCCCTGCTAGCACCTTCTCTGTGCCTGGGAAGGAGAAGTGTTCACATTGCTTCGCAGAATCGCGTTTGTGCAGAAAACACTAACACTTGTTCAGAAGGAAAGAAAGCACAGAGCCCCAGATTTTATGTTGCCCTGGAGAGCTTGCAGAGCACTGGGGAAAGGCAGGCAGAGAATTCCCTGCTAGCACCTTCTCTGTGCCTGGGAAGCAAAAGTGTTCACATTGCTTCGCAGAATCGCGTTTGTGCAGAAAACACTAACACTTGTTCAGAAGGAAAGAAAGCACAGAGCCCCACATTTTATGTTGCCCTGGAGAGCTTGCAGAGCACTGGGGAAAGGCAGGCAGAGAATTCCCTGCTAGCACCTTCTCTGTGCCTGGGAAGGAGAAGTGTTCACATTGCTTCGCAGAATCGCGTTTGTGCAGAAAACACTAACACTTGTTCAGAAGGAAAGAAAGCACAGAGCCCCACATTTTATGTTGCCCTGGAGAGCTTGCAGAGCACTGGGGAAAGGCAGGCAGAGAATTCCCTGCTAGCACCTTCTCTGTGCCTGGGAAGGAGAAGTGTTCACATTGCTTCGCAGAATCGCGTTTGTGCAGAAAACACTAACACTTGTTCAGAAGGAAAGAAAGCACAGAGCCCCACATTTTATGTTGCCCTGGAGAGCTTGCAGAGCACTGGGGAAAGGCAGGCAGAAAATTCCCTGCTAGCACCTTCTCTGTGCCTGGGAAGCAAAAGTGTTCACATTGCTTCGCAGAATCGCGTTTGTGCAGAAAACACTAACACTTGTTCAGAAGGAAAGAAAGCACAGAGCCCCACATTTTATGTTGCCCTGCAGAGCTTGCAGAGCACTGGGGAAAGGCAGGCAGAGAATTCCCTGCTAGCACCTTCTCTGTGCCTGGGAAGGAGAAGTGTTCACATTGCTTCGCAGAATCGCGTTTGTGCAGAAAACACTAACACTTGTTCAGAAGGAAAGAAAGCACAGAGCCCCACATTTTATGTTGCCCTGGAGAGCTTGCAGAGCACTGGGGAAAGGCAGGCAGAGAATTCCCTGCTAGCACCTTCTCTGTGCCTGGGAAGCAGAAGTGTTCACATTGCTTCGCAGAATCGCGTTTGTGCAGAAAACACTAACACTTGTTCAGAAGGAAAGAAAGCACAGAGCCCCACATTTTATGTTGCCCTGCAGAGCTTGCAGAGCACTGGGGAAAGGCAGGCAGAGAATTCCCTGCTAGCACCTTCTCTGTGCCTGGGAAGGAGAAGTGTTCACATTGCTTCGCAGAATCGCGTTTGTGCAGAAAACACTAACACTTGTTCAGAAGGAAAGAAAGCACAGAGCCCCACATTTTATGTTGCCCTGGAGAGCTTGCAGAGCACTGGGGAAAGGCAGGCAGAGAATTCCCTGCTAGCACCTTCTCTGTGCCTGGGAAGGAGAAGTGTTCACATTGCTTCGCAGAATCGCGTTTGTGCAGAAAACACTAACACTTGTTCAGAAGGAAAGAAAGCACAGAGCCCCAGATTTTATGTTGCCCTGGAGAGCTTGCAGAGCACTGGGGAAAGGCAGGCAGAGAATTCCCTGCTAGCACCTTCTCTGTGCCTGGGAAGGAGAAGTGTTCACATTGCTTCGCAGAATCGCGTTTGTGCAGAAAACACTAACACTTGTTCAGAAGGAAAGAAAGCACAGAGCCCCACATTTTATGTTGCCCTGGAGAGCTTGCAGAGCACTGGGGAAAGGCAGGCAGAGAATTCCCTGCTAGCACCTTCTCTGTGCCTGGGAAGGAGAAGTGTTCACATTGCTTCGCAGAATCGCGTTTGTGCAGAAAACACTAACACTTGTTCAGAAGGAAAGAAAGCACAGAGCCCCACATTTTATGTTGCCCTGGAGAGCTTGCAGAGCACTGGGGAAAGGCAGGCAGAGAATTCCCTGCTAGCACCTTCTCTGTGCCTGGGAAGGAGAAGTGTTCACATTGCTTCGCAGAATCGCGTTTGTGCAGAAAACACTAACACTTGTTCAGAAGGAAAGAAAGCACAGAGCCCCACATTTTCTGTTGCCCTGGAGAGCTTGCAGAGCACTGGGGAAAGGCAGGCAGAGAATTCCCTGCTAGCACCTTCTCTGTGCCTGGGAAGCAAAAGTGTTCACATTGCTTCGCAGAATCGCGTTTGTGCAGAAAACACTAACACTTGTTCAGAAGGAAAGAAAGCACAGAGCCCCACATTTTATGTTGCCCTGGAGTGCTTGCAGAGCACTGGGGAAAGGCAGGCAGAGAATTCCCTGCTAGCACCTTCTCTGTGCCTGGGAAGCAGAAGTGTTCACATTGCTTCGCAGAATCGCGTTTGTGCAGAAAACACTAACACTTGTTCAGAAGGAAAGAAAGCACAGAGCCCCACATTTTATGTTGCCCTGCAGAGCTTGCAGAGCACTGGGGAAAGGCAGGCAGAGAATTCCCTGCTAGCACCTTCTCTGTGCCTGGGAAGGAGAAGTGTTCACATTGCTTCGCAGAATCGCGTTTGTGCAGAAAACACTAACACTTGTTCAGAAGGAAAGAAAGCACAGAGCCCCACATTTTATGTTGCCCTGGAGAGCTTGCAGAGCACTGGGGAAAGGCAGGCAGAGAATTCCCTGCTAGCACCTTCTCTGTGCCTGGGAAGCAAAAGTGTTCACATTGCTTCGCAGAATCGCGTTTGTGCAGAAAACACTAACACTTGTTCAGAAGGAAAGAAAGCACAGAGCCCCACATTTTATGTTGCCCTGGAGAGCTTGCAGAGCACTGGGGAAAGGCAGGCAGAGAATTCCCTGCTAGCACCTTCTCTGTGCCTGGGAAGGAGAAGTGTTCACATTGCTTCGCAGAATCGCGTTTGTGCAGAAAACACTAACACTTGTTCAGAAGGAAAGAAAACACAGAGCCCCAGATTTGATGTTGCCCTGGAGAGCTTGCAGAGCACTGCGGAAAGGCAGGCAGAGAATTCCCTGCTAGCACCTTCTCTGTGCCTGGGAAGGAGAAGTGTTCACATTGCTTCTAAGAATCGCGTTTGTGCAGAAAACACTAACACTTGTTCAGAAGGAAAGAAAGCACAGAGCCCCACATTTTATGTTGCCCTGGAGAGCTTGCAGAGCACTGGGGAAAGAAAGGCAGAGAATTCCCTGCTAGCACCTTCTCTGTGCCTGGGAAGGAGAAGTGTTCACATTGCTTCGCAGAATCGCGTTTGTGCAGAAAACACTAACACTTGTTCAGAAGGAAAGAAAGCACAGAGCCCCACATTTTATGTTGCCCTGGAGAGCTTGCAGAGCACTGGGGAAAGGCAGGCAGAGAATTCCCTGCTAGCACCTTCTCTGTGCCTGGGAAGCAAAAGTGTTCACATTGCTTCGCAGAATCGCGTTTGTGCAGAAAACACTAACACTTGTTCAGAAGGAAAGAAAGCACAGAGCCCCACATTTTATGTTGCCCTGGAGTGCTTGCAGAGCACTGGGGAAAGGCAGGCAGAGAATTCCCTGCTAGCACCTTCTCTGTGCCTGGGAAGCAAAAGTGTTCACATTGCTTCGCAGAATCGCGTTTGTGCAGAAAACACTAACACTTGTTCAGAAGGAAAGAAAGCACAGAGCCCCACATTTTATGTTGCCCTGGAGAGCTTGCAGAGCACTGGGGAAAGGCAGGCAGAGAATTCCCTGCTAGCACCTTCTCTGTGCCTGGGAAGGAGAAGTGTTCACATTGCTTCGCAGAATCGCGTTTGTGCAGAAAACACTAACACTTGTTCAGAAGGAAAGAAAGCACAGAGCCCCACATTTTATGTTGCCCTGGAGAGCTTGCAGAGCACTGGGGAAAGGCAGGCAGAGAATTCCCTGCTAGCACCTTCTCTGTGCCTGGGAAGCAGAAGTGTTCACATTGCTTCTCAGAATCGCGTTTGTGCAGAAAACACTAACACTTGTTCAGAAGGAAAGAAAGCACAGAGCCCCACATTTTATGTTGCCCTGGAGAGCTTGCAGAGCACTGGGGAAAGGCAGGCAGAAAATTCCCTGCTAGCACCTTCTCTGTGCCTGGGAAGGAGAAGTGTTCACATTGCTTCGCAGAATCGCGTTTGTGCAGAAAACACTAACACTTGTTCAGAAGGAAAGAAAGCACAGAGCCCCACATTTTATGTTGCCCTGCAGAGCTTGCAGAGCACTGGGGAAAGGCAGGCAGAGAATTCCCTGCTAGCACCTTCTCTGTGCCTGGGAAGGAGAAGTGTTCACATTGCTTCGCAGAATCGCGTTTGTGCAGAAAACACTAACACTTGTTCAGAAGGAAAGAAAGCACAGAGCCCCACATTTTATGTTGCCCTGGAGTGCTTGCAGAGCACTGGGGAAAGGCAGGCAGAGAATTCCCTGCTAGCACCTTCTCTGTGCCTGGGAAGCAGAAGTGTTCACATTGCTTCGCAGAATCGCGTTTGTGCAGAAAACACTAACACTTGTTCAGAAGGAAAGAAAGCACAGAGCCCCACATTTTATGTTGCCCTGCAGAGCTTGCAGAGCACTGGGGAAAGGCAGGCAGAGAATTCCCTGCTAGCACCTTCTCTGTGCCTGGGAAGGAGAAGTGTTCACATTGCTTCGCAGAATCGCGTTTGTGCAGAAAACACTAACACTTGTTCAGAAGGAAAGAAAGCACAGAGCCCCAGATTTTATGTTCCCCTGGAGAGCTTGCAGAGCACTGGGGAAAGGCAGGCAGAGAATTCCCTGCTAGCACCTTCTCTGTGCCTGGGAAGGAGAAGTGTTCACATTGCTTCGCAGAATCGCGTTTGTGCAGAAAACACTAACACTTGTTCAGAAGGAAAGAAAGCACAGAGCCCCAGATTTTATGTTGCCCTGGAGAGCTTGCAGAGCACTGGGGAAAGGCAGGCAGAGAATTCCCTGCTAGCACCTTCTCTGTGCCTGGGAAGCAAAAGTGTTCACATTGCTTCGCAGAATCGCGTTTGTGCAGAAAACACTAACACTTGTTCAGAAGGAAAGAAAGCACAGAGCCCCACATTTTATGTTGCCCTGGAGAGCTTGCAGAGCACTGGGGAAAGGCAGGCAGAGAATTCCCTGCTAGCACCTTCTCTGTGCCTGGGAAGCAAAAGTGTTCACATTGCTTCGCAGAATCGCGTTTGTGCAGAAAACACTAACACTTGTTCAGAAGGAAAGAAAGCACAGAGCCCCACATTTTATGTTGCCCTGGAGTGCTTGCAGAGCACTGGGGAAAGGCAGGCAGAGAATTCCCTGCTAGCACCTTCTCTGTGCCTGGGAAGCAGAAGTGTTCACATTGCTTCGCAGAATCGCGTTTGTGCAGAAAACACTAACACTTGTTCAGAAGGAAAGAAAGCACAGAGCCCCACATTTTATGTTGCCCTGCAGAGCTTGCAGAGCACTGGGGAAAGGCAGGCAGAGAATTCCCTGCTAGCACCTTCTCTGTGCCTGGGAAGGAGAAGTGTTCACATTGCTTCGCAGAATCGCGTTTGTGCAGAAAACACTAACACTTGTTCAGAAGGAAAGAAAGCACAGAGCCCCACATTTTATGTTGCCCTGGAGAGCTTGCAGAGCACTGGGGAAAGGCAGGCAGAGAATTCCCTGCTAGCACCTTCTCTGTGCCTGGGAAGCAGAAGTGTTCACATTGCTTCGCAGAATCGCGTTTGTGCAGAAAACACTAACACTTGTTCAGAAGGAAAGAAAGCACAGAGCCCCACATTTTATGTTGCCCTGGAGAGCTTGCAGAGCACTGGGGAAAGGCAGGCAGAGAATTCCCTGCTAGCACCTTCTCTGTGCCTGGGAAGGAGAAGTGTTCACATTGCTTCGCAGAATCGCGTTTGTGCAGAAAACACTAACACTTGTTCAGAAGGAAAGAAAGCACAGAGCCCCACATTTTATGTTGCCCTGGAGAGCTTGCAGAGCACTGGGGAAAGGCAGGCAGAGAATTCCCTGCTAGCACCTTCTCTGTGCCTGGGAAGCAGAAGTGTTCACATTGCTTCGCAGAATCGCGTTTGTGCAGAAAACACTAACACTTGTTCAGAAGGAAAGAAAGCACAGAGCCCCACATTTTATGTTGCCCTGGAGAGCTTGCAGAGCACTGGGGAAAGGCAGGCAGAGAATTCCCTGCTAGCACCTTCTCTGTGCCTGGGAAGCAAAAGTGTTCACATTGCTTCGCAGAATCGCGTTTGTGCAGAAAACACTAACACTTGTTCAGAAGGAAAGAAAGCACAGAGCCCCACATTTTATGTTGCCCTGGAGTGCTTGCAGAGCACTGGGGAAAGGCAGGCAGAGAATTCCCTGCTAGCACCTTCTCTGTGCCTGGGAAGCAAAAGTGTTCACATTGCTTCGCAGAATCGCGTTTGTGCAGAAAACACTAACACTTGTTCAGAAGGAAAGAAAGCACAGAGCCCCACATTTTATGTTGCCCTGGAGAGCTTGCAGAGCACTGGGGAAAGGCAGGCAGAGAATTCCCTGCTAGCACCTTCTCTGTGCCTGGGAAGGAGAAGTGTTCACATTGCTTCGCAGAATCGCGTTTGTGCAGAAAACACTAACACTTGTTCAGAAGGAAAGAAAGCACAGAGCCCCACATTTTATGTTGCCCTGGAGAGCTTGCAGAGCACTGGGGAAAGGCAGGCAGAGAATTCCCTGCTAGCACCTTCTCTGTGCCTGGGAAGCAGAAGTGTTCACATTGCTTCTCAGAATCGCGTTTGTGCAGAAAACACTAACACTTGTTCAGAAGGAAAGAAAGCACAGAGCCCCACATTTTATGTTGCCCTGGAGTGCTTGCAGAGCACTGGGGAAAGGCAGGCAGAGAATTCCCTGCTAGCACCTTCTCTGTGCCTGGGAAGCAGAAGTGTTCACATTGCTTCGCAGAATCGCGTTTGTGCAGAAAACACTAACACTTGTTCAGAAGGAAAGAAAGCACAGAGCCCCACATTTTATGTTGCCCTGGAGAGCTTGCAGAGCACTGGGGAAAGGCAGGCAGAGAATTCCCTGCTAGCACCTTCTCTGTGCCTGGGAAGCACAAGTGTTCACATTGCTTCGCAGAATCGCGTTTGTGCAGAAAACACTAACACTTGTTCAGAAGGAAAGAAAGCACAGAGCCCCACATTTTATGTTGCCCTGGAGAGCTTGCAGAGCACTGGGGAAAGGCAGGCAGAGAATTCCCTGCTAGCACCTTCTCTGTGCCTGGGAAGGAGAAGTGTTCACATTGCTTCGCAGAATCGCGTTTGTGCAGAAAACACTAACACTTGTTCAGAAGGAAAGAAAGCACAGAGCCCCACATTTTATGTTGCCCTGGAGAGCTTGCAGAGCACTGGGGAAAGGCAGGCAGAGAATTCCCTGCTAGCACCTTCTCTGTGCCTGGGAAGGAGAAGTGTTCACATTGCTTCGCAGAATCGCGTTTGTGCAGAAAACACTAACACTTGTTCAGAAGGAAAGAAAGCACAGAGCCCCACATTTTCTGTTGCCCTGGAGAGCTTGCAGAGCACTGGGGAAAGGCAGGCAGAGAATTCCCTGCTAGCACCTTCTCTGTGCCTGGGAAGCAAAAGTGTTCACATTGCTTCGCAGAATCGCGTTTGTGCAGAAAACACTAACACTTGTTCAGAAGGAAAGAAAGCACAGAGCCCCACATTTTATGTTGCCCTGGAGTGCTTGCAGAGCACTGGGGAAAGGCAGGCAGAGAATTCCCTGCTAGCACCTTCTCTGTGCCTGGGAAGCAGAAGTGTTCACATTGCTTCGCAGAATCGCGTTTGTGCAGAAAACACTAACACTTGTTCAGAAGGAAAGAAAGCACAGAGCCCCACATTTTATGTTGCCCTGCAGAGCTTGCAGAGCACTGGGGAAAGGCAGGCAGAGAATTCCCTGCTAGCACCTTCTCTGTGCCTGGGAAGGAGAAGTGTTCACATTGCTTCGCAGAATCGCGTTTGTGCAGAAAACACTAACACTTGTTCAGAAGGAAAGAAAGCACAGAGCCCCACATTTTATGTTGCCCTGCAGAGCTTGCAGAGCACTGGGGAAAGGCAGGCAGAGAATTCCCTGCTAGCACCTTCTCTGTGCCTGGGAAGGAGAAGTGTTCACATTGCTTCGCAGAATCGCGTTTGTGCAGAAAACACTAACACTTGTTCAGAAGGAAAGAAAGCACAGAGCCCCAGATTTTATGTTCCCCTGGAGAGCTTGCAGAGCACTGGGGAAAGGCAGGCAGAGAATTCCCTGCTAGCACCTTCTCTGTGCCTGGGAAGGAGAAGTGTTCACATTGCTTCGCAGAATCGCGTTTGTGCAGAAAACACTAACACTTGTTCAGAAGGAAAGAAAGCACAGAGCCCCAGATTTTATGTTGCCCTGGAGAGCTTGCAGAGCACTGGGGAAAGGCAGGCAGAGAATTCCCTGCTAGCACCTTCTCTGTGCCTGGGAAGCAAAAGTGTTCACATTGCTTCGCAGAATCGCGTTTGTGCAGAAAACACTAACACTTGTTCAGAAGGAAAGAAAGCACAGAGCCCCACATTTTATGTTGCCCTGGAGAGCTTGCAGAGCACTGGGGAAAGGCAGGCAGAGAATTCCCTGCTAGCACCTTCTCTGTGCCTGGGAAGCAAAAGTGTTCACATTGCTTCGCAGAATCGCGTTTGTGCAGAAAACACTAACACTTGTTCAGAAGGAAAGAAAGCACAGAGCCCCACATTTTATGTTGCCCTGGAGTGCTTGCAGAGCACTGGGGAAAGGCAGGCAGAGAATTCCCTGCTAGCACCTTCTCTGTGCCTGGGAAGCAGAAGTGTTCACATTGCTTCGCAGAATCGCGTTTGTGCAGAAAACACTAACACTTGTTCAGAAGGAAAGAAAGCACAGAGCCCCACATTTTATGTTGCCCTGCAGAGCTTGCAGAGCACTGGGGAAAGGCAGGCAGAGAATTCCCTGCTAGCACCTTCTCTGTGCCTGGGAAGGAGAAGTGTTCACATTGCTTCGCAGAATCGCGTTTGTGCAGAAAACACTAACACTTGTTCAGAAGGAAAGAAAGCACAGAGCCCCACATTTTATGTTGCCCTGGAGAGCTTGCAGAGCACTGGGGAAAGGCAGGCAGAGAATTCCCTGCTAGCACCTTCTCTGTGCCTGGGAAGCAGAAGTGTTCACATTGCTTCGCAGAATCGCGTTTGTGCAGAAAACACTAACACTTGTTCAGAAGGAAAGAAAGCACAGAGCCCCACATTTTATGTTGCCCTGGAGAGCTTGCAGAGCACTGGGGAAAGGCAGGCAGAGAATTCCCTGCTAGCACCTTCTCTGTGCCTGGGAAGGAGAAGTGTTCACATTGCTTCGCAGAATCGCGTTTGTGCAGAAAACACTAACACTTGTTCAGAAGGAAAGAAAGCACAGAGCCCCACATTTTATGTTGCCCTGGAGAGCTTGCAGAGCACTGGGGAAAGGCAGGCAGAGAATTCCCTGCTAGCACCTTCTCTGTGCCTGGGAAGCAGAAGTGTTCACATTGCTTCGCAGAATCGCGTTTGTGCAGAAAACACTAACACTTGTTCAGAAGGAAAGAAAGCACAGAGCCCCACATTTTATGTTGCCCTGGAGAGCTTGCAGAGCACTGGGGAAAGGCAGGCAGAGAATTCCCTGCTAGCACCTTCTCTGTGCCTGGGAAGCAAAAGTGTTCACATTGCTTCGCAGAATCGCGTTTGTGCAGAAAACACTAACACTTGTTCAGAAGGAAAGAAAGCACAGAGCCCCACATTTTATGTTGCCCTGGAGTGCTTGCAGAGCACTGGGGAAAGGCAGGCAGAGAATTCCCTGCTAGCACCTTCTCTGTGCCTGGGAAGCAAAAGTGTTCACATTGCTTCGCAGAATCGCGTTTGTGCAGAAAACACTAACACTTGTTCAGAAGGAAAGAAAGCACAGAGCCCCACATTTTATGTTGCCCTGGAGAGCTTGCAGAGCACTGGGGAAAGGCAGGCAGAGAATTCCCTGCTAGCACCTTCTCTGTGCCTGGGAAGGAGAAGTGTTCACATTGCTTCGCAGAATCGCGTTTGTGCAGAAAACACTAACACTTGTTCAGAAGGAAAGAAAGCACAGAGCCCCACATTTTATGTTGCCCTGGAGAGCTTGCAGAGCACTGGGGAAAGGCAGGCAGAGAATTCCCTGCTAGCACCTTCTCTGTGCCTGGGAAGCAGAAGTGTTCACATTGCTTCTCAGAATCGCGTTTGTGCAGAAAACACTAACACTTGTTCAGAAGGAAAGAAAGCACAGAGCCCCACATTTTATGTTGCCCTGGAGTGCTTGCAGAGCACTGGGGAAAGGCAGGCAGAGAATTCCCTGCTAGCACCTTCTCTGTGCCTGGGAAGCAGAAGTGTTCACATTGCTTCGCAGAATCGCGTTTGTGCAGAAAACACTAACACTTGTTCAGAAGGAAAGAAAGCACAGAGCCCCACATTTTATGTTGCCCTGGAGAGCTTGCAGAGCACTGGGGAAAGGCAGGCAGAGAATTCCCTGCTAGCACCTTCTCTGTGCCTGGGAAGCAGAAGTGTTCACATTGCTTCGCAGAATCGCGTTTGTGCAGAAAACACTAACACTTGTTCAGAAGGAAAGAAAGCACAGAGCCCCACATTTTATGTTGCCCTGGAGAGCTTGCAGAGCACTGGGGAAAGGCAGGCAGAGAATTCCCTGCTAGCACCTTCTCTGTGCCTGGGAAGGAGAAGTGTTCACATTGCTTCGCAGAATCGCGTTTGTGCAGAAAACACTAACACTTGTTCAGAAGGAAAGAAAGCACAGAGCCCCACATTTTATGTTGCCCTGGAGAGCTTGCAGAGCACTGGGGAAAGGCAGGCAGAGAATTCCCTGCTAGCACCTTCTCTGTGCCTGGGAAGGAGAAGTGTTCACATTGCTTCGCAGAATCGCGTTTGTGCAGAAAACACTAACACTTGTTCAGAAGGAAAGAAAGCACAGAGCCCCACATTTTCTGTTGCCCTGGAGAGCTTGCAGAGCACTGGGGAAAGGCAGGCAGAGAATTCCCTGCTAGCACCTTCTCTGTGCCTGGGAAGCAAAAGTGTTCACATTGCTTCGCAGAATCGCGTTTGTGCAGAAAACACTAACACTTGTTCAGAAGGAAAGAAAGCACAGAGCCCCACATTTTATGTTGCCCTGGAGTGCTTGCAGAGCACTGGGGAAAGGCAGGCAGAGAATTCCCTGCTAGCACCTTCTCTGTGCCTGGGAAGCAGAAGTGTTCACATTGCTTCGCAGAATCGCGTTTGTGCAGAAAACACTAACACTTGTTCAGAAGGAAAGAAAGCACAGAGCCCCACATTTTATGTTGCCCTGCAGAGCTTGCAGAGCACTGGGGAAAGGCAGGCAGAGAATTCCCTGCTAGCACCTTCTCTGTGCCTGGGAAGGAGAAGTGTTCACATTGCTTCGCAGAATCGCGTTTGTGCAGAAAACACTAACACTTGTTCAGAAGGAAAGAAAGCACAGAGCCCCACATTTTATGTTGCCCTGGAGAGCTTGCAGAGCACTGGGGAAAGGCAGGCAGAGAATTCCCTGCTAGCACCTTCTCTGTGCCTGGGAAGCAGAAGTGTTCACATTGCTTCGCAGAATCGCGTTTGTGCAGAAAACACTAACACTTGTTCAGAAGGAAAGAAAGCACAGAGCCCCACATTTTATGTTGCCCTGGAGAGCTTGCAGAGCACTGGGGAAAGGCAGGCAGAGAATTCCCTGCTAGCACCTTCTCTGTGCCTGGGAAGCAAAAGTGTTCACATTGCTTCGCAGAATCGCGTTTGTGCAGAAAACACTAACACTTGTTCAGAAGGAAAGAAAGCACAGAGCCCCAGATTTGATGTTGCCCTGGAGTGCTTGCAGAGCACTGGGGAAAGGCAGGCAGAGAATTCCCTGCTAGCACCTTCTCTGTGCCTGGGAAGCAAAAGTGTTCACATTGCTTCGCAGAATCGCGTTTGTGCAGAAAACACTAACACTTGTTCAGAAGGAAAGAAAGCACAGAGCCCCACATTTTATGTTGCCCTGGAGAGCTTGCAGAGCACTGGGGAAAGGCAGGCAGAGAATTCCCTGCTAGCACCTTCTCTGTGCCTGGGAAGGAGAAGTGTTCACATTGCTTCGCAGAATCGCGTTTGTGCAGAAAACACTAACACTTGTTCAGAAGGAAAGAAAGCACAGAGCCCCACATTTTATGTTGCCCTGGAGAGCTTGCAGAGCACTGGGGAAAGGCAGGCAGAGAATTCCCTGCTAGCACCTTCTCTGTGCCTGGGAAGCAGAAGTGTTCACATTGCTTCGCAGAATCGCGTTTGTGCAGAAAACACTAACACTTGTTCAGAAGGAAAGAAAGCACAGAGCCCCAGATTTTATGTTGCCCTGGAGAGCTTGCAGAGCACTGCGGAAAGGCAGGCAGAGAATTCCCTGCTAGCACCTTCTCTGTGCCTGGGAAGCAGAAGTGTTCACATTGCTTCGCAGAATCGCGTTTGTGCAGAAAACACTAACACTTGTTCAGAAGGAAAGAAAGCACAGAGCCCCAGATTTTATGTTCCCCTGGAGAGCTTGCAGAGCACTGGGGAAAGGCAGGCAGAGAATTCCCTGCTAGCACCTTCTCTGTGCCTGGGAAGGAGAAGTGTTCACATTGCTTCGCAGAATCGCGTTTGTGCAGAAAACACTAACACTTGTTCAGAAGGAAAGAAAGCACAGAGCCCCAGATTTTATGTTGCCCTGGAGAGCTTGCAGAGCACTGGGGAAAGGCAGGCAGAGAATTCCCTGCTAGCACCTTCTCTGTGCCTGGGAAGCAAAAGTGTTCACATTGCTTCTCAGAATCGCGTTTGTGCAGAAAACACTAACACTTGTTCAGAAGGAAAGAAAGCACAGAGCCCCACATTTTATGTTGCCCTGGAGAGCTTGCAGAGCACTGGGGAAAGGCAGGCAGAGAATTCCCTGCTAGCACCTTCTCTGTGCCTGGGAAGGAGAAGTGTTCACATTGCTTCGCAGAATCGCGTTTGTGCAGAAAACACTAACACTTGTTCAGAAGGAAAGAAAGCACAGAGCCCCACATTTTATGTTGCCCTGGAGAGCTTGCAGAGCACTTGGGAAAGGCAGGCAGAGAATTCCCTGCTAGCACCTTCTCTGTGCCTGGGAAGGAGAAGTGTTCACATTGCTTCGCAGAATCGCGTTTGTGCAGAACACACTAACACTTGTTCAGAAGGAAAGAAAGCACAGAGCCCCACATTTTCTGTTGCCCTGGAGAGCTTGCAGAGCACTGGGGAAAGGCAGGCAGAGAATTCCCTGCTAGCACCTTCTCTGTGCCTGGGAAGCAGAAGTGTTCACATTGCTTCTCAGAATCGCGTTTGTGCAGAAAACACTAACACTTGTTCAGAAGGAAAGAAAGCACAGAGCCCCACATTTTATGTTGCCCTGGAGAGCTTGCAGAGCACTGGGGAAAGGCAGGCAGAAAATTCCCTGCTAGCACCTTCTCTGTGCCTGGGAAGGAGAAGTGTTCACATTGCTTCGCAGAATCGCGTTTGTGCAGAAAACACTAACACTTGTTCAGAAGGAAAGAAAGCACAGAGCCCCACATTTTATGTTGCCCTGGAGTGCTTGCAGAGCACTGGGGAAAGGCAGGCAGAGAATTCCCTGCTAGCACCTTCTCTGTGCCTGGGAAGCAGAAGTGTTCACATTGCTTCGCAGAATCGCGTTTGTGCAGAAAACACTAACACTTGTTCAGAAGGAAAGAAAGCACAGAGCCCCACATTTTATGTTGCCCTGCAGAGCTTGCAGAGCACTGGGGAAAGGCAGGCAGAGAATTCCCTGCTAGCACCTTCTCTGTGCCTGGGAAGGAGAAGTGTTCACATTGCTTCGCAGAATCGCGTTTGTGCAGAAAACACTAACACTTGTTCAGAAGGAAAGAAAGCACAGAGCCCCACATTTTATGTTGCCCTGGAGAGCTTGCAGAGCACTGGGGAAAGGCAGGCAGAGAATTCCCTGCTAGCACCTTCTCTGTGCCTGGGAAGCAGAAGTGTTCACATTGCTTCGCAGAATCGCGTTTGTGCAGAAAACACTAACACTTGTTCAGAAGGAAAGAAAGCACAGAGCCCCACATTTTATGTTGCCCTGGAGAGCTTGCAGAGCACTGGGGAAAGGCAGGCAGAAAATTCCCTGCTAGCACCTTCTCTGTGCCTGGGAAGCAGAAGTGTTCACATTGCTTCGCAGAATCGCGTTTGTGCAGAAAACACTAACACTTGTTCAGAAGGAAAGAAAGCACAGAGCCCCACATTTTATGTTGCCCTGCAGAGCTTGCAGAGCACTGGGGAAAGGCAGGCAGAGAATTCCCTGCTAGCACCTTCTCTGTGCCTGGGAAGGAGAAGTGTTCACATTGCTTCGCAGAATCGCGTTTGTGCAGAAAACACTAACACTTGTTCAGAAGGAAAGAAAGCACAGAGCCCCACATTTTATGTTGCCCTGGAGAGCTTGCAGAGCACTGGGGAAAGGCAGGCAGAGAATTCCCTGCTAGCACCTTCTCTGTGCCTGGGAAGGAGAAGTGTTCACATTGCTTCGCAGAATCGCGTTTGTGCAGAAAACACTAACACTTGTTCAGAAGGAAAGAAAGCACAGAGCCCCACATTTTATGTTGCCCTGGAGAGCTTGCAGAGCACTGGGGAAAGGCAGGCAGAGAATTCCCTGCTAGCACCTTCTCTGTGCCTGGGAAGGAGAAGTGTTCACATTGCTTCGCAGAATCGCGTTTGTGCAGAAAACACTAACACTTGTTCAGAAGGAAAGAAAGCACAGAGCCCCACATTTTATGTTGCCCTGCAGAGCTTGCAGAGCACTGGGGAAAGGCAGGCAGAGAATTCCCTGCTAGCACCTTCTCTGTGCCTGGGAAGGAGAAGTGTTCACATTGCTTCGCAGAATCGCGTTTGTGCAGAAAACACTAACACTTGTTCAGAAGGAAAGAAAGCACAGAGCCCCACATTTTATGTTGCCCTGGAGAGCTTGCAGAGCACTGGGGAAAGGCAGGCAGAGAATTCCCTGCTAGCACCTTCTCTGTGCCTGGGAAGGAGAAGTGTTCACATTGCTTCGCAGAATCGCGTTTGTGCAGAAAACACTAACACTTGTTCAGAAGGAAAGAAAGCACAGAGCCCCACATTTTATGTTGCCCTGGAGAGCTTGCAGAGCACTGGGGAAAGGCAGGCAGAGAATTCCCTGCTAGCACCTTCTCTGTGCCTGGGAAGGAGAAGTGTTCACATTGCTTCGCAGAATCGCGTTTGTGCAGAAAACACTAACACTTGTTCAGAAGGAAAGAAAGCACAGAGCCCCACATTTTATGTTGCCCTGCAGAGCTTGCAGAGCACTGGGGAAAGGCAGGCAGAAAATTCCCTGCTAGCACCTTCTCTGTGCCTGGGAAGCAGAAGTGTTCACATTGCTTCGCAGAATCGCGTTTGTGCAGAAAACACTAACACTTGTTCAGAAGGAAAGAAAGCACAGAGCCCCACATTTTATGTTGCCCTGGAGAGCTTGCAGAGCACTGGGGAAAGGCAGGCAGAGAATTCCCTGCTAGCACCTTCTCTGTGCCTGGGAAGGAGAAGTGTTCACATTGCTTCGCAGAATCGCGTTTGTGCAGAAAACACTAACACTTGTTCAGAAGGAAAGAAAGCACAGAGCCCCAGATTTTATGTTGCCCTGGAGAGCTTGCAGAGCACTGGGGAAAGGCAGGCAGAGAATTCCCTGCTAGCACCTTCTCTGTGCCTGGGAAGGAGAAGTGTTCACATTGCTTCGCAGAATCGCGTTTGTGCAGAAAACACTAACACTTGTTCAGAAGGAAAGAAAGCACAGAGCCCCACATTTTATGTTGCCCTGGAGAGCTTGCAGAGCACTGGGGAAAGGCAGGCAGAGAATTCCCTGCTAGCACCTTCTCTGTGCCTGGGAAGGAGAAGTGTTCACATTGCTTCGCAGAATCGCGTTTGTGCAGAAAACACTAACACTTGTTCAGAAGGAAAGAAAGCACAGAGCCCCACATTTTATGTTGCCCTGGAGAGCTTGCAGAGCACTGGGGAAAGGCAGGCAGAGAATTCCCTGCTAGCACCTTCTCTGTGCCTGGGAAGGAGAAGTGTTCACATTGCTTCGCAGAATCGCGTTTGTGCAGAAAACACTAACACTTGTTCAGAAGGAAAGAAAGCACAGAGCCCCACATTTTCTGTTGCCCTGGAGAGCTTGCAGAGCACTGGGGAAAGGCAGGCAGAGAATTCCCTGCTAGCACCTTCTCTGTGCCTGGGAAGCAAAAGTGTTCACATTGCTTCGCAGAATCGCGTTTGTGCAGAAAACACTAACACTTGTTCAGAAGGAAAGAAAGCACAGAGCCCCACATTTTATGTTGCCCTGCAGAGCTTGCAGAGCACTGGGGAAAGGCAGGCAGAGAATTCCCTGCTAGCACCTTCTCTGTGCCTGGGAAGGAGAAGTGTTCACATTGCTTCGCAGAATCGCGTTTGTGCAGAAAACACTAACACTTGTTCAGAAGGAAAGAAAGCACAGAGCCCCACATTTTATGTTGCCCTGGAGAGCTTGCAGAGCACTGGGGAAAGAAAGGCAGAGAATTCCCTGCTAGCACCTTCTCTGTGCCTGGGAAGGAGAAGTGTTCACATTGCTTCGCAGAATCGCGTTTGTGCAGAAAACACTAACACTTGTTCAGAAGGAAAGAAAGCACAGAGCCCCAGATTTGATGTTGCCCTGGAGAGCTTGCAGAGCACTGCGGAAAGGCAGGCAGAGAATTCCCTGCTAGCACCTTCTCTGTGCCTGGGAAGGAGAAGTGTT
The DNA here is from genome assembly GCA_030819815.1 of Strix occidentalis. Taxonomy (NCBI): domain Eukaryota; kingdom Metazoa; phylum Chordata; class Aves; order Strigiformes; family Strigidae; genus Strix; species Strix occidentalis. The sequence goes on from JASWHU010000321.1 coordinate 105,369, forward strand.
CACATTGCTTCGCAGAATCGCGTTTGTGCAGAAAACACTAACACTTGTTCAGAAGGAAAGAAAGCACAGAGCCCCACATTTTATGTTGCCCTGGAGAGCTTGCAGAGCACTGGGGAAAGGCAGGCAGAGAATTCCCTGCTAGCACCTTCTCTGTGCCTGGGAAGGAGAAGTGTTCACATTGCTTCGCAGAATCGCGTTTGTGCAGAAAACACTAACACTTGTTCAGAAGGAAAGAAAGCACAGAGCCCCACATTTTATGTTGCCCTGGAGAGCTTGCAGAGCACTGGGGAAAGGCAGGCAGAGAATTCCCTGCTAGCACCTTCTCTGTGCCTGGGAAGGAGAAGTGTTCACATTGCTTCGCAGAATCGCGTTTGTGCAGAAAACACTAACACTTGTTCAGAAGGAAAGAAAGCACAGAGCCCCACATTTTATGTTGCCCTGGAGAGCTTGCAGAGCACTGGGGAAAGGCAGGCAGAAAATTCCCTGCTAGCACCTTCTCTGTGCCTGGGAAGGAGAAGTGTTCACATTGCTTCGCAGAATCGCGTTTGTGCAGAAAACACTAACACTTGTTCAGAAGGAAAGAAAGCACAGAGCCCCACATTTTATGTTGCCCTGCAGAGCTTGCAGAGCACTGGGGAAAGGCAGGCAGAGAATTCCCTGCTAGCACCTTCTCTGTGCCTGGGAAGGAGAAGTGTTCACATTGCTTCGCAGAATCGCGTTTGTGCAGAAAACACTAACACTTGTTCAGAAGGAAAGAAAGCACAGAGCCCCACATTTTATGTTGCCCTGGAGTGCTTGCAGAGCACTGGGGAAAGGCAGGCAGAGAATTCCCTGCTAGCACCTTCTCTGTGCCTGGGAAGGAGAAGTGTTCACATTGCTTCGCAGAATCGCGTTTGTGCAGAAAACACTAACACTTGTTCAGAAGGAAAGAAAGCACAGAGCCCCAGATTTTATGTTCCCCTGGAGAGCTTGCAGAGCACTGGGGAAAGGCAGGCAGAGAATTCCCTGCTAGCACCTTCTCTGTGCCTGGGAAGGAGAAGTGTTCACATTGCTTCGCAGAATCGCGTTTGTGCAGAAAACACTAACACTTGTTCAGAAGGAAAGAAAGCACAGAGCCCCAGATTTTATGTTGCCCTGGAGAGCTTGCAGAGCACTGGGGAAAGGCAGGCAGAGAATTCCCTGCTAGCACCTTCTCTGTGCCTGGGAAGCAAAAGTGTTCACATTGCTTCGCAGAATCGCGTTTGTGCAGAAAACACTAACACTTGTTCAGAAGGAAAGAAAGCACAGAGCCCCACATTTTATGTTGCCCTGGAGAGCTTGCAGAGCACTGGGGAAAGGCAGGCAGAGAATTCCCTGCTAGCACCTTCTCTGTGCCTGGGAAGCAAAAGTGTTCACATTGCTTCGCAGAATCGCGTTTGTGCAGAAAACACTAACACTTGTTCAGAAGGAAAGAAAGCACAGAGCCCCACATTTTATGTTGCCCTGGAGTGCTTGCAGAGCACTGGGGAAAGGCAGGCAGAGAATTCCCTGCTAGCACCTTCTCTGTGCCTGGGAAGCAGAAGTGTTCACATTGCTTCGCAGAATCGCGTTTGTGCAGAAAACACTAACACTTGTTCAGAAGGAAAGAAAGCACAGAGCCCCACATTTTATGTTGCCCTGCAGAGCTTGCAGAGCACTGGGGAAAGGCAGGCAGAGAATTCCCTGCTAGCACCTTCTCTGTGCCTGGGAAGGAGAAGTGTTCACATTGCTTCGCAGAATCGCGTTTGTGCAGAAAACACTAACACTTGTTCAGAAGGAAAGAAAGCACAGAGCCCCACATTTTATGTTGCCCTGGAGAGCTTGCAGAGCACTGGGGAAAGGCAGGCAGAGAATTCCCTGCTAGCACCTTCTCTGTGCCTGGGAAGCAGAAGTGTTCACATTGCTTCGCAGAATCGCGTTTGTGCAGAAAACACTAACACTTGTTCAGAAGGAAAGAAAGCACAGAGCCCCACATTTTATGTTGCCCTGGAGAGCTTGCAGAGCACTGGGGAAAGGCAGGCAGAGAATTCCCTGCTAGCACCTTCTCTGTGCCTGGGAAGGAGAAGTGTTCACATTGCTTCGCAGAATCGCGTTTGTGCAGAAAACACTAACACTTGTTCAGAAGGAAAGAAAGCACAGAGCCCCACATTTTATGTTGCCCTGGAGAGCTTGCAGAGCACTGGGGAAAGGCAGGCAGAGAATTCCCTGCTAGCACCTTCTCTGTGCCTGGGAAGGAGAAGTGTTCACATTGCTTCTCAGAATCGCGTTTGTGCAGAAAACACTAACACTTGTTCAGAAGGAAAGAAAGCACAGAGCCCCACATTTTATGTTGCCCTGGAGAGCTTGCAGAGCACTGGGGAAAGGCAGGCAGAGAATTCCCTGCTAGCACCTTCTCTGTGCCTGGGAAGGAGAAGTGTTCACATTGCTTCGCAGAATCGCGTTTGTGCAGAAAACACTAACACTTGTTCAGAAGGAAAGAAAGCACAGAGCCCCAGATTTGATGTTGCCCTGGAGAGCTTGCAGAGCACTGCGGAAAGGCAGGCAGAGAATTCCCTGCTAGCACCTTCTCTGTGCCTGGGAAGGAGAAGTGTTCACATTGCTTCTAAGAATCGCGTTTGTGCAGAAAACACTAACACTTGTTCAGAAGGAAAGAAAGCACAGAGCCCCAGATTTTATGTTGCCCTGGAGAGCTTGCAGAGCACTGGGGAAAGGCAGGCAGAGAATTCCCTGCTAGCACCTTCTCTGTGCCTGGGAAGGAGAAGTGTTCACATTGCTTCTCAGAATCGCGTTTGTGCAGAAAACACTAACACTTGTTCAGAAGGAAAGAAAGCACAGAGCCCCACATTTTATGTTGCCCTGGAGAGCTTGCAGAGCACTGGGGAAAGGCAGGCAGAGAATTCCCTGCTAGCACCTTCTCTGTGCCTGGGAAGCAGAAGTGTTCACATTGCTTCTCAGAATCGCGTTTGTGCAGAAAACACTAACACTTGTTCAGAAGGAAAGAAAGCACAGAGCCCCACATTTTATGTTCCCCTGGAGAGCTTGCAGAGCACTGGGGAAAGGCAGGCAGAGAATTCCCTGCTAGCACCTTCTCTGTGCCTGGGAAGGAGAAGTGTTCACATTGCTTCGCAGAATCGCGTTTGTGCAGAAAACACTAACACTTGTTCAGAAGGAAAGAAAGCACAGAGCCCCACATTTTATGTTGCCCTGGAGAGCTTGCAGAGCACTGGGGAAAGGCAGGCAGAGAATTCCCTGCTAGCACCTTCTCTGTGCCTGGGAAGGAGAAGTGTTCACATTGCTTCGCAGAATCGCGTTTGTGCAGAAAACACTAACACTTGTTCAGAAGGAAAGAAAGCACAGAGCCCCACATTTTATGTTGCCCTGGAGAGCTTGCAGAGCACTGGGGAAAGGCAGGCAGAAAATTCCCTGCTAGCACCTTCTCTGTGCCTGGGAAGGAGAAGTGTTCACATTGCTTCGCAGAATCGCGTTTGTGCAGAAAACACTAACACTTGTTCAGAAGGAAAGAAAGCACAGAGCCCCACATTTTATGTTGCCCTGCAGAGCTTGCAGAGCACTGGGGAAAGGCAGGCAGAGAATTCCCTGCTAGCACCTTCTCTGTGCCTGGGAAGGAGAAGTGTTCACATTGCTTCGCAGAATCGCGTTTGTGCAGAAAACACTAACACTTGTTCAGAAGGAAAGAAAGCACAGAGCCCCACATTTTATGTTGCCCTGGAGTGCTTGCAGAGCACTGGGGAAAGGCAGGCAGAGAATTCCCTGCTAGCACCTTCTCTGTGCCTGGGAAGCAGAAGTGTTCACATTGCTTCGCAGAATCGCGTTTGTGCAGAAAACACTAACACTTGTTCAGAAGGAAAGAAAGCACAGAGCCCCACATTTTATGTTGCCCTGGAGAGCTTGCAGAGCACTGGGGAAAGGCAGGCAGAGAATTCCCTGCTAGCACCTTCTCTGTGCCTGGGAAGGAGAAGTGTTCACATTGCTTCGCAGAATCGCGTTTGTGCAGAAAACACTAACACTTGTTCAGAAGGAAAGAAAGCACAGAGCCCCAGATTTTATGTTCCCCTGGAGAGCTTGCAGAGCACTGGGGAAAGGCAGGCAGAGAATTCCCTGCTAGCACCTTCTCTGTGCCTGGGAAGGAGAAGTGTTCACATTGCTTCGCAGAATCGCGTTTGTGCAGAAAACACTAACACTTGTTCAGAAGGAAAGAAAGCACAGAGCCCCAGATTTTATGTTGCCCTGGAGAGCTTGCAGAGCACTGGGGAAAGGCAGGCAGAGAATTCCCTGCTAGCACCTTCTCTGTGCCTGGGAAGCAAAAGTGTTCACATTGCTTCGCAGAATCGCGTTTGTGCAGAAAACACTAACACTTGTTCAGAAGGAAAGAAAGCACAGAGCCCCACATTTTATGTTGCCCTGGAGAGCTTGCAGAGCACTGGGGAAAGGCAGGCAGAGAATTCCCTGCTAGCACCTTCTCTGTGCCTGGGAAGCAAAAGTGTTCACATTGCTTCGCAGAATCGCGTTTGTGCAGAAAACACTAACACTTGTTCAGAAGGAAAGAAAGCACAGAGCCCCACATTTTATGTTGCCCTGGAGTGCTTGCAGAGCACTGGGGAAAGGCAGGCAGAGAATTCCCTGCTAGCACCTTCTCTGTGCCTGGGAAGCAGAAGTGTTCACATTGCTTCGCAGAATCGCGTTTGTGCAGAAAACACTAACACTTGTTCAGAAGGAAAGAAAGCACAGAGCCCCACATTTTATGTTGCCCTGCAGAGCTTGCAGAGCACTGGGGAAAGGCAGGCAGAGAATTCCCTGCTAGCACCTTCTCTGTGCCTGGGAAGGAGAAGTGTTCACATTGCTTCGCAGAATCGCGTTTGTGCAGAAAACACTAACACTTGTTCAGAAGGAAAGAAAGCACAGAGCCCCACATTTTATGTTGCCCTGGAGAGCTTGCAGAGCACTGGGGAAAGGCAGGCAGAGAATTCCCTGCTAGCACCTTCTCTGTGCCTGGGAAGCAGAAGTGTTCACATTGCTTCGCAGAATCGCGTTTGTGCAGAAAACACTAACACTTGTTCAGAAGGAAAGAAAGCACAGAGCCCCACATTTTATGTTGCCCTGGAGAGCTTGCAGAGCACTGGGGAAAGGCAGGCAGAGAATTCCCTGCTAGCACCTTCTCTGTGCCTGGGAAGGAGAAGTGTTCACATTGCTTCGCAGAATCGCGTTTGTGCAGAAAACACTAACACTTGTTCAGAAGGAAAGAAAGCACAGAGCCCCACATTTTATGTTGCCCTGGAGAGCTTGCAGAGCACTGGGGAAAGGCAGGCAGAGAATTCCCTGCTAGCACCTTCTCTGTGCCTGGGAAGGAGAAGTGTTCACATTGCTTCGCAGAATCGCGTTTGTGCAGAAAACACTAACACTTGTTCAGAAGGAAAGAAAGCACAGAGCCCCACATTTTATGTTGCCCTGGAGAGCTTGCAGAGCACTGGGGAAAGGCAGGCAGAGAATTCCCTGCTAGCACCTTCTCTGTGCCTGGGAAGGAGAAGTGTTCACATTGCTTCGCAGAATCGCGTTTGTGCAGAAAACACTAACACTTGTTCAGAAGGAAAGAAAGCACAGAGCCCCAGATTTGATGTTGCCCTGGAGAGCTTGCAGAGCACTGCGGAAAGGCAGGCAGAGAATTCCCTGCTAGCACCTTCTCTGTGCCTGGGAAGGAGAAGTGTTCACATTGCTTCTAAGAATCGCGTTTGTGCAGAAAACACTAACACTTGTTCAGAAGGAAAGAAAGCACAGAGCCCCAGATTTTATGTTGCCCTGGAGAGCTTGCAGAGCACTGGGGAAAGGCAGGCAGAGAATTCCCTGCTAGCACCTTCTCTGTGCCTGGGAAGGAGAAGTGTTCACATTGCTTCTCAGAATCGCGTTTGTGCAGAAAACACTAACACTTGTTCAGAAGGAAAGAAAGCACAGAGCCCCACATTTTATGTTGCCCTGGAGAGCTTGCAGAGCACTGGGGAAAGGCAGGCAGAGAATTCCCTGCTAGCACCTTCTCTGTGCCTGGGAAGCAGAAGTGTTCACATTGCTTCTCAGAATCGCGTTTGTGCAGAAAACACTAACACTTGTTCAGAAGGAAAGAAAGCACAGAGCCCCACATTTTATGTTCCCCTGGAGAGCTTGCAGAGCACTGGGGAAAGGCAGGCAGAGAATTCCCTGCTAGCACCTTCTCTGTGCCTGGGAAGGAGAAGTGTTCACATTGCTTCGCAGAATCGCGTTTGTGCAGAAAACACTAACACTTGTTCAGAAGGAAAGAAAGCACAGAGCCCCACATTTTATGTTGCCCTGGAGAGCTTGCAGAGCACTGGGGAAAGGCAGGCAGAGAATTCCCTGCTAGCACCTTCTCTGTGCCTGGGAAGCAAAAGTGTTCACATTGCTTCGCAGAATCGCGTTTGTGCAGAAAACACTAACACTTGTTCAGAAGGAAAGAAAGCACAGAGCCCCAGATTTGATGTTGCCCTGGAGAGCTTGCAGAGCACTGGGGAAAGGCAGGCAGAGAATTCCCTGCTAGCACCTTCTCTGTGCCTGGGAAGCAAAAGTGTTCACATTGCTTCGCAGAATCGCGTTTGTGCAGAAAACACTAACACTTGTTCAGAAGGAAAGAAAGCACAGAGCCCCACATTTTATGTTGCCCTGGAGAGCTTGCAGAGCACTGGGGAAAGGCAGGCAGAGAATTCCCTGCTAGCACCTTCTCTGTGCCTGGGAAGGAGAAGTGTTCACATTGCTTCGCAGAATCGCGTTTGTGCAGAAAACACTAACACTTGTTCAGAAGGAAAGAAAGCACAGAGCCCCACATTTTATGTTGCCCTGGAGAGCTTGCAGAGCACTGGGGAAAGGCAGGCAGAGAATTCCCTGCTAGCACCTTCTCTGTGCCTGGGAAGCAGAAGTGTTCACATTGCTTCTCAGAATCGCGTTTGTGCAGAAAACACTAACACTTGTTCAGAAGGAAAGAAAGCACAGAGCCCCACATTTTATGTTGCCCTGGAGAGCTTGCAGAGCACTGGGGAAAGGCAGGCAGAGAATTCCCTGCTAGCACCTTCTCTGTGCCTGGGAAGCAGAAGTGTTCACATTGCTTCGCAGAATCGCGTTTGTGCAGAAAACACTAACACTTGTTCAGAAGGAAAGAAAGCACAGAGCCCCACATTTTATGTTGCCCTGGAGAGCTTGCAGAGCACTGGGGAAAGGCAGGCAGAGAATTCCCTGCTAGCACCTTCTCTGTGCCTGGGAAGCACAAGTGTTCACATTGCTTCGCAGAATCGCGTTTGTGCAGAAAACACTAACACTTGTTCAGAAGGAAAGAAAGCACAGAGCCCCAGATTTTATGTTGCCCTGGAGAGCTTGCAGAGCACTGGGGAAAGGCAGGCAGAGAATTCCCTGCTAGCACCTTCTCTGTGCCTGGGAAGGAGAAGTGTTCACATTGCTTCGCAGAATCGCGTTTGTGCAGAAAACACTAACACTTGTTCAGAAGGAAAGAAAGCACAGAGCCCCACATTTTATGTTGCCCTGGAGAGCTTGCAGAGCACTGGGGAAAGGCAGGCAGAGAATTCCCTGCTAGCACCTTCTCTGTGCCTGGGAAGGAGAAGTGTTCACATTGCTTCGCAGAATCGCGTTTGTGCAGAAAACACTAACACTTGTTCAGAAGGAAAGAAAGCACAGAGCCCCACATTTTATGTTGCCCTGGAGAGCTTGCAGAGCACTGGGGAAAGGCAGGCAGAGAATTCCCTGCTAGCACCTTCTCTGTGCCTGGGAAGGAGAAGTGTTCACATTGCTTCGCAGAATCGCGTTTGTGCAGAAAACACTAACACTTGTTCAGAAGGAAAGAAAGCACAGAGCCCCACATTTTATGTTGCCCTGGAGAGCTTGCAGAGCACTGGGGAAAGGCAGGCAGAGAATTCCCTGCTAGCACCTTCTCTGTGCCTGGGAAGCAAAAGTGTTCACATTGCTTCGCAGAATCGCGTTTGTGCAGAAAACACTAACACTTGTTCAGAAGGAAAGAAAGCACAGAGCCCCACATTTTATGTTGCCCTGGAGTGCTTGCAGAGCACTGGGGAAAGGCAGGCAGAGAATTCCCTGCTAGCACCTTCTCTGTGCCTGGGAAGCAGAAGTGTTCACATTGCTTCGCAGAATCGCGTTTGTGCAGAAAACACTAACACTTGTTCAGAAGGAAAGAAAGCACAGAGCCCCACATTTTATGTTGCCCTGCAGAGCTTGCAGAGCACTGGGGAAAGGCAGGCAGAGAATTCCCTGCTAGCACCTTCTCTGTGCCTGGGAAGGAGAAGTGTTCACATTGCTTCTCAGAATCGCGTTTGTGCAGAAAACACTAACACTTGTTCAGAAGGAAAGAAAGCACAGAGCCCCACATTTTATGTTGCCCTGGAGAGCTTGCAGAGCACTGGGGAAAGGCAGGCAGAGAATTCCCTGCTAGCACCTTCTCTGTGCCTGGGAAGCAGAAGTGTTCACATTGCTTCGC
>JASWHU010000322.1:0-113865 GCA_030819815.1 Strix occidentalis
TCCTCTTGGAGAAGAAAGACGAGGCATCGTGAGGAGCGGCGGGCTGAAGAGAGGAGTGGGGCGAGAGAAGGGAGCTCTGGACAAAGGGGACCTCCCTGTTACGGGGGCTGCGGTCGCACGAGACCGTTGCCGGCACTTCTGGTGTCCTGGCCGGCGCTGCGCTGGGTGACCTCCCTGTAAGCAGGGCTCGGGTCTCTGGTCTTTTGCCACCTCGCCCCACGGTTTGGCCGCCCAGAGAGAAGGGCGGCCCCGTCAGGAGAGTGAGCGGCGCTGTCTCCGCGCCGAGGGGGAAATGGGGCTCTCCGGACCCCACGCCCGCCCTGTAAGCAGGGGAGGGCTGTGTCCCCGGCCCCGGCGGCTTTCTGGCTGCTGGCGGCCTGGCCAGCGTGACCCCCTGGAGTCGGGGCGTGTCACGGCATTTGTCCCTTGGCCGCCCCGCGGCACGTTGAGTCCCTGCGGCCTGCGTGCGTCCTGGGGGGCAGGTCTGGGGCTCTGCTCTCCTGCTCGTGGGAAGGGATGGCTCCCCAGACCCTGGCTGCACAGAGCTCGCTCTCTCTTCCGGGAAGTTTTGTTTGTCCCTGTCTGTGTGTGTGTCTGTGTGCGTGTGCCTGCCTGCGTCTGTGTCTGTGGGTGTGAGTGAGCGAGCGAATGAGTTTCTCGTTTAGGCCCCTGTTGAAATCGCTGCAGTGTACTTAGCTTAAACTTCCCGGGAGGGAAAGAAGGGCTCTGTGCAGCAACAGGGGGTCGGTCCCCTCTGAGCCCGCGAGCGGAGGGCGAGTCCCGGCTTGCCCCTCCTTGCCCCTCCTTTCGAAGGAGAGAGCGAAGCCCCGTGGCTGTAGCGCGGCCAGCGTGCAACCCGCCTGTGTTCAGGGCCCGGGTCTCTGCCTGGGTGGCCGCCTGTCCTGGCTGGCGACCTGCCAGCGTGCCCGCCCTGTACTCGGGGCGAGTGCCACGAGCCGTGGAGCCCTCTGTCCCCAGGAGCCGCTCGGCCGCCCCGTAATCAGGGCTGGGCGGGCTGCTGTAGGCAGCCAGCAGAGGCTGCCGTGTAAGTCCGGGGCTGGCCAGTGACCTGCAGGCCCGGGCACTCTGCAGTGCCGGCGGCGGCTCGAGCCCCCTGTAAGCAGGGGCGCAGCTTCCTTGGCCGCCGCTTTTGTGTGCCCAGCTCCCCTTTGTCCAGAGTTCCCAACTCCGAGCCCAGCTCCAGCGCCGGCCGGCACTGCACGCGTGGCAGCCCCAGAGCGTCGATTGGGTGAGAAAAGCCGATCTGTGAGGTTTTTTTTGGGGGTGGGGGGGTGAGGGTGGTGGTGTTAGGTTATACGGGGTTGCGGGTGGGAGGGCCTCTGGGATTCGGGTGGTGCTGTGGCGAGCTCTGTCCGGGGGCCGGTGTCCCTCTCAGACCTGACGGTGTCCTTCTGCCGTTGCAGCAGCTGGTGGTGGAGAACAAGGAAGAGACGACCATCGCGTGCAGAACGACCTGCAAAGGTAAGAGCGAGCGGGGTGATGAGTGGCAGCGGGCTGCCAAAGAAGCGAGAGAAAGCAGTCCTCAAGCATCCCTGCCCCTTTAGGGATGTTTTCTATGCCTCTCGAGCAGGTACTTGGTTCTTGGTAGTTCCCCAGAGTTTTAGAAACTGCTCCAAATCCAACTGAAGTTGACTCGACTTTCTGAATTGTCTGAAAACTCCTTTTTTTAGTTTGGTGTGGCCGCACCAGGTGTGGGGAGAGGGAGGGCTCTGCATCCACCCGAAGTGTCCTTTGAGGCTGTGTGGCGTGCCGGGGGAAGAGCAGTCGGGAGCAGGGATTTGGAGGTGGTTTCCCCTGTTCTGAATGCTTCTCTTTCAGCACCTGCACAGTTCTGATGTAAAAAGTGGAAGTGTTGAAGCCTGAGCAGCAGGCCCTGAGCCGAAGCTGCTAACTCAGTATGTAATCATTAGCGAGATACATATGGAAGACGTAGCTATCTTGAATGTATATTTATCTTTCTTTGTGTGTGGATAAAACAACAGGGTCATGGAGACCGTTGTGTGTCGCTGTGGCCTGATGCGAGACCTTGCGCCTAATGCAATTAGATAAGCCGAGGAACTCCCTTAGCTTCTCCCCTGAGCCCTGGCCAGGCTCTGGGGGAATCTAATGTGAGATTGAAACCAGATATTTCCGCTCAAATCAAAGGTGCCAGCTATTCTGGCTTGCTGATTTTTGGGTATATAAGGCTGGACCCGCTCACAGCGACTTTGGAAGCCTCACCTACGGGTGGACGCACCGCGTAGGACTTCCCACTTGCCGGGAAAGGCTCTCCAAATCCTCGCTGTAACCGGGGCTGCCCAGCGCCTGCGGGTCTGGATGATGGGAACGGGTGCAAGTGGTGATGGGTCTTTCTTAATCGCTATTCCCTCTCTCTCGGGTAGTAATGATTTGATGCATTACCCTGTGTTTTCCTGTGTGTTTGAGTGTACTATTCTGTGGTTTTTTACTGTATGTTTTCTGTATTATCCTGTTACATTATTTAGTTATTTCTAGTAAAAGATGCCTGCGCTTTTCACTCTGGTGTCTGAGTTTAATTGATACCCCTAATCAGCAAAACAGGGGGAGATCAGGTGGCGGTTTCCAGAGACGAGGTTGGTGGTGGGACGGTGTCGCCGTAGGAGCGATTTTATGTTGGTTTGGCTTTGGGCTGAGCTGTAGCCGGCGGGGCGCTAGTTCCTGGCAAGGGGATGGACGGGCGAGCCTTCGGGCCAGCCAGAGCCGCGGCTGCGCGTGTTCCGCACGGGACTGGTGTGCAGAGCAAAGTGGGGAGGGTTTCTGAGAACGGACAAGGCCCCGGCCCTCCCTGACTGTCTCGGCCTCCATCCTTCTGCATCTCGAGGCTGAGGACGCCGTCAGTAACTGCAGTGTTCCCACCTGCTTCCGAGAAGCGCTGCAAACCTGCACCTTAGGAAAGTCAAAAGAAAGCGTCACCGCCGCGAACTTGTGAGTTTGAGTGCCGCTTCCACAGCGAAGGTGTTCGTCGGAGTGGACTGGGGTCAAATTGCTGCCCAGCTGGGGGCAAAAGCAGGAAAGGTTCCTTTTGAGAAATGCAAGGTGCTGCTACCGGTAAAGGTGTAAACGATCGGCACGACCGCTTCACTTCTTAACCTTCTATTTTAATGCCGTTAAAGTTGAGACAGACCCCGGAACGTGCCTGAGCGAGTTGCCAAGAAGTGCAGCACACCCGTGAGCTCCGTGAAGGAAGGGAAGCAGCAGCAGCAGCTGCCACTCCACAACCATGGAGTGTTTTCCTCCACTCCCTCCCTTTCTCCTGAACTTTCTCTAATAAAACTTGAGCGGTTCAGGAAGGGTTTGCCCTGCCTGTGCCCAAACTTGAGGCAACGGAGCCCCGTTGTGCTCATCTGCAGCTCAGAAGTTGTGTTGGCAGGTGAGTGCTGGCGAGCGGGAGTGGAGGTGGCCGGGGGCAGTATCCCCCCTCGGGGGGCAACTCTCAGAGAATGCCCGGGAACCAACGACAATCACGTGTCAGGCTAACGCTTTCTTTCCCTAAAAGGCTGCAGAGCCTGGCTGGCTTTTTTCCTTCTTTCCCGAAAGCCTTGCAGGTGTGAGTGACGGGCCGCCGCCCGAGCACCTCATGATGTCAAATGCAGTGGAGAAGTAGCTCGCACTTCCACCGGGATCAGTCTTTCTCCAAGAGTTTCTTCAGATCTCGTATGTAGCTAAAAATCCCAGGTGAAGACTCAGTTACCCTTCAGAAATACCAATTACGATTCGTATTGCGGTAGCGCTGAGGAAACCAGTGCCACGTTCCGTTTGACACGGACTCACCTACAGAGATCATCCCTGTGCTAAGTCCTTCAAGACATACATGCACGAGACCCAGACAAGGGTCGTTAAACCCTTTTGACAGCTGGGGAGCCAAGGCAGAAAGGCGCGCGTGCTGTTACTAGTGCTCCCGTGGTAAAGGTTACGCTGCTCCGACCAGCTCTTCAGTATTCTCTGGTTTCTTCCTCTGCCCCTTGCAGGCGTTCGACAGTGTCCTTTATCCCTGAGGTAACCCCTCGGGTTCCCCATGTTTGTTGTATTTCTGTTTAAGTATTTTCTTAATATGGCCAGTAGTTATCAGCAAGCAGGCTCTAGAGTTCCCTCTTTTGTCTTTTGCCGGTACAATAGGGCCACCGGGATTCCAGAAGCAAATCCTTCCATGAAGTTTGCCGCAGTGTACAAAATGAAGCAAAGAAGGACCGGGAGTGGTGCACAGAGGGAAACATATTCCTCTTCTTCCAGCTATGAGGGCCTGTGGTGTGGAATCACGTGAAGCGGTCGTGATGGCTTGAGGTGTATGGTGGTGCAGTTCCAGGCATGGTTATGGTATTGGGGTGGTCTGCCACTCTGACACGTGATGGTTAGATAGAGTAGATGTTGAATGAGTGTTAGTTTCAGAAGGTGTCTATCCTTGTATGTGAGGATGTTTTTCATTGCAGGGTATATTGAATGTAGCGAGAGTTAACGCGTCTTTTAAAAACAGCGAAGAAACTGTTGAGGAGGGGGATTTCTTTATCTCCCTGACCTGGTTTATTGTCACTTAGTCCTGGCCGCTCTGTCAGGTGATGTTCATGGCCAGCGTTTGGGTGGAGGTTAGCCTCAGGCTGTGGTGTTCGCAGGCAGGGTGATTTTGGAGGCCTTCAGGAAGCAAGTTCTGAGGAGTGCCGCAGCAATGGGGCAAGGAAGTGTTGTGGGGGTCAGATGGCCGGGTGGGTTTGCTGAGAGCAGGGGGTGGTTAGTGGGGTAGCTGAATGAGTGGTGTGTTTAGAATGTGTCTGCCTGTGCATGACTGCGTAATGTAATGTGGGTTTTCTTGTTGCAGGTGGTGTTTTTTGAGTAGTTAGGAAAAAAAACAAAACAACCCAACTGGGGATTTTATTTTTCACCCGGGTCCTAGCCACTCAGCGAGGTGACAGTTGTTGCCCATGTTTTGACATGGAGCAGTCTAGGGATGGCATTTTTGCAGGCAGGGTGGTTTTGTGTGGTCCTTGGGAATGGTGTTGCTGGAGTCACGTATGTCATAGTCTCTAAACAGTTATGAATCTAGTTAGTAAAGACATGATGCTAATGGGCATGTGTGAAATGACCATAAATGCTGTGAGAGGTAATAGTGGTAGGTAAAGCACTCATCATGGTTGTAGGGGTTTTGAAGTCCATAAGTTTTTGTGTAAGGTAGGTTCAATGAAGGTGTATTTGCTGTTGGTTCCAAGGTTTAATAACTATGTAGAAGGTGGTTTGTAATGTGCATGTAGTGAAGGTGCTTGCAGTGCTTGTAAGGTTTCCAAAGTAAATGAAGGGTTTTGAGCAATGTAGGCTCAATGAAAGCGTATGTGCTCTTGGTTCTAACTTTATTAAAGAAGTAAAAGCTGTTTTGTAATGCAGCTTTAATAAAGGTGTGGTTGGGGGGGTTGGCTCCTGTGTGGTTTTTTTGGATGTGTGACTTGGTCTCTCTTTCTACCTCTGTCTGACTCTGCTCCTCTGTCTTTCTCCTTGTCTGACTCAGGCATAGAGGGGCAGAGTTTGACTCTCTCTCTGTCTAGGTCTGACTCTGGTCTTAGAGTCTCTATGACTTTGACTCTCTGCCTTAGCCTCTGTCTGTGTGTTTGTCTGTATTTGTCTCTCTCTGTCTCCCTTAGTCCCTCTCTGTTTATTTAAGTCCCCCTCTATTTAGTTAAGAGGGAATTAGCAGCACTGGAACATGGTTGTGGCCTGGGACTAATGAAATATATGAAATTTTAAAAAATAAAATTGATTACTCCCAGGCATTTTGGCCACGTTCTACTGCTGCACCAGCCTTATTATTTTTTTCTTCTTTTCCATACACAACTCTTACACCACTACACAATGAACCACCCCCAAACAACCCCCCCTCCACAAAACAACTTCACCTCCCTTCACAGCTGAAAAATCACAACCCAAGCACAACGCAACCACACCCCTTCCCCCCACCCACCCCCCAGTATCTGCCCCAAGTCACTGTTTCCGCGCGGACCCTATTCTGGGTTGCACCTGACCGCGGGTCACTGTTTCCGCCCCGACTCTGTTCGGGGTCGCACCTTCCCCGCGCACTGCCGTGCCCGGGGTCATGCTCGGGAAGTGCCGTCCCCCCCTCCGTGCGCGCTGTCGGCGAGTGCTCGGGGCGCAAAGCGCGGAACGGCAGCGCCGGTGCCGCCCGTGAACAAGTGCCGGGGGCGATCAGCGGCAATAACGGTCAGTGCTGCTGCTCCGTGCCCTCTTCCAGAGGCTGCACTGAGGACACGCTGCCTGCCCTTAATCCCGGTGCTGGTCGCTAGAGTTACCGCGGGGGGGAGGGAGGGAGCGTGGGCCGGGCTGGAGGAGCCCCAGGGGCGGGCAGTGAGGCTGCGGGCAGCGGCCCTTCCCTGTCCGGGGAGGTGCTGGAGGAGGAGCCGGTGCGAGCCGCGGGAGCAGCAGAGAGAAGGGGAGCGGGGCCGCGCGGTCGGTCGCCAGGCGGCTGCCGGGTAAAGCCGCGACGGGGGGGCCGCGCGGTGCGGCGGGATCGGCGGCAGAAGCCGCTCCGGGTCGGGGCCGGACGGCGGCGGCGGCGCTTCCCAGGGCCGCGCGGGGCCGGGCTTCCGGGTGCGTGGGCGACGGGACGGGCGGGCGCTGTAGTCACGTGAGCGGGGCTTCCGGTCGGCCATGTTGGCTCCCCGGGGCACGCCGGGAGCTGTAGTTTTTCGGCACTCGGCTGCCCGGCAGCTGCGTCGCTCCCGCGCGCGCGCGGCACGGCACAGTCCTCGCTACCGTCGCGGCCTCGCGGCGCAGCGCGAGGGGCGGTTTTGTGGCGGGTTCGTGCGGTTTCCCGCGGGCTGCCCGCGGCTCCCCCAGGACCGGTGTGCCCGTGCCCCGGCAGTGCGCATGCGCGGTGGCGGTCCCCGGAAGTGCCGCAATCCCCAAGCGCTTCCCAAAGCTGCCCGTGGGGCTCTGGGAGTGCAGGGCTGTGGGGTGGCTGCATTCCCCTCCCCCCCCCCCCCAACCCCTCGGCATCGCCCGTGGGGACTGCGGAGGGGGTCAGAGAGCAGACGGGGTGAGCTGTGCTGTGGGCCAGAAATGGAGGCAACGTTTTGCCTTCCTGGGGCTTGAGAACAGACGCGTGTGGCTGATTGAGGGGCTCAGAAACAGATGGAGTTGTGTGGCTTTGGGCTCAGAAACAGAGGTCAAGTGCGTTTTTGGGGACTTGAGAAGCGGCTCAGCAGGCAGGTTTTTGGGCTCAGAAACAGGCACTAAGATGGCTGGTTTGGGGGCCAAAAGCAGAATGCAGTTTGGCTGGTTTTGCAGGCAGGTGAGAGGTGGAGGGGTGTGGGAGGGCCCTGGGGGCTACGGGGGAAAGGAGGGGGTAGGGGTCGGGGTGGCATGGGACCCCGAAGCTTGGGAGGCCGGTGTGCACCAGGCCAAACTCCATGTCTGAGGTGGTCTCGGGGGGGAAATGCGCTTTTCAGACCCTACGTGCCTTCTTCGAGTTCAGCAATTCTTTGTACGCTCCTTAGAATAATTATGACCTGATTAATAATCCAAAGTAATGAATGCTTAGAGAACATACAAGGCGGATGTTCACTCCTAATACTCAAGCTCTGATAGCGATTGATTTACAGCCTTGTCAAAGCCCAGGCTGTTGCCGGTAGCTGGAGCCTGTGAGGAGAAAGAGCTGAAATCAAGCGGAGTTTCAGTGCAGAGCTGAAGCGTCACCGAGCCAGACCTGTAGCCAGCAGGAGCTGGAATGAGACAGGGTGTCCGCTGTCTGGAGCCGGCATTAGCCAGAGCCACGATTCTCTGCGGCTGTGAGGAGCAGGAGCTGCGCTCAGCCGGGCTGTCGACTGGCTGCAGCACCCCTTGGCTCGATGGCGGAGGCTCCTCAAAGAGCGCAGGATTTGAGGTGAGTTGGTGGGAGAGAGAGGAGCAGCCAGGCAGGAGCCACAGAGCAAGTGATTGCTTCTGAGTACAACGGATGCTTTACCTCTCTGGTTTTCTGGCTTCCACAGGAGATGCTGGCTGCAACACCTGCTTTTTGGGGGCAGCACGGCACTTCCGAGGAAGGTGCTGTTGCGGTAGAGGTCAGTGCTGGCTGGCATGTCGATGACTGGCGGCGCTCTGTCTTGCAGGTGATGGAGAGGAACCTGTTGAATGCGGGAGCATCCCAGTGAGATGATGTGCTCCTGATGAGGATGGATTCTGGAGCGTGCTCTCTGAAAGGTAAGTCAAGGGGCAAAAGCCGTGGGTAGGGTGGGGCCAGCAGAGGCTCTACCATCAGGGCTGTGGAGAGGGCTATTTAGGCTTCCTTAAGTCTGTGGGAAGAGAGCAGGGTCTGTCCTACAGGATGTGCATGTTCTGGCTTGTGTCTGTGTCCTTGTGTCATTTGTGGTGTCTGTGTTCTGTCTTGTATGCGGTGCCTTCCCCACGTCTCTGTGGTGCCCCGTGGGCTCTCTGCACGGTGCATGCACCTTGGTAGGTGTCCGTGGGGTCTCGGATGCCTTGCTGCTTTGGAAAAGAGCCCGTTGAGCACTCCCTGTCTCGTGACTGGAGCTTACGGCGTCTTTTGCATCACAGATGTTTGTGGAGGGTTGCCTTTGTGGAGGAGATCTGGGCCAGAATGACAGCTCTGCTCTTCAGAGTTCTGTTTCCATAGAGGTCCCTCCCCTACAGCACTTCACCCCCCGTGTGCTTGTGGGCCTCGGCCTTAAAGCCCGGCTCCTCCCACGTCGGTTGTTCTGGTTGTGTATTGCACTGCAGCACTTGCTGTCGGTTTTGACTACGCCTTGCTTTGCAGGGCTTTGTGTTCTGCAGGTGACACAGGGCCATCTGGATCCCCAGAGCAAATCCTCGAGCGAGGTTTGCCGGAGCGTACAAACTCAAGCGAAGGAGGAGCGGGAGTGGGGCCCGTTGCGAAACATCTTCCTTGGCTCCCGGTTAGGAAGGCTGACACCGTGGGGGCGTGTGGAGCAGTGACGCTGTCCAGGCGCAGGGTGAGGCAGTTCCAGGGGTGGGTTTAGAATGGGGGTGATCTGCCACTGTGGCAGGTGGGCAGTGGAACGGATGTTTGGAGTGAGGGGTGGATCGAGTGGCTGTTGAATGAGCGTCAGTTTCTGAATGTGTCTAACCTTGTGTGTGTGAAGTTTTTTTCATTTCAGGTTGTATTTAATGTTGAGATAGTAAATGTTTTTTTAAAATTGTGTTTAAAATAAAAGCCCAGGTGGGGGTTTGGTGTCTCTCTTACTCAGACAGAACCCTTCCTCAGGCTTTCTCTGTGCCCCGGAGCTCTCTCACAGTCTTCACTGCTGTCTTGGATGTCTCCATTCAGTTGCTCATCCCCTGAGGACATCTGTACGTTGCTGGAACGCCTTGACTTTTGCACCGTGTCCCAGAGCCGCCCTCTGTCTCTCTTTCAGTCTCAGCACCCTGCTCCTGCTGTCACCACGCCTACTGAGGCCAACCTCATGCCCCGCAGCCCTCTTTTGGCACCGTGGCGCACTCTGCACCCTTCTTCCTCCCTGAGACCCTTTCCTGATGCCACCTTTCATCTGCAGAACGCTCGCGTTGTCCTCTGTGCTAGCTAGGATACCTACCTGGTCCCCTAAGGACATCTGCAGTTTCTTCAGATCCCTTCCGGACTTCTTCGTCATGTCCTTGAGCATTCTTTTGGCTGTCCTGCTCTGCTGCTGTCACGATGCCTCCTGAGGTCTTGGATGATCCCTGCAGCACACTTTTAGTCCTGTAAGTCTCCTTTGGACTTGTTTTGTCGCAATAGCACCTCTGCTAAGATCTCTGTTCCCAAAAAAGAGCATTCTTTTTCTTCTTTATGCTACCTAGGATGCCTCCTGAGACCTTCTTTGTGTACCACAGCCCTGTTTTAGCTCTGTAGTGGACTTGGACTCTCTCTCATGCCCTCAGAAACCCAACCTCAGGTGCGTTTGTACCTCAGAGCACTCTTAATCATCCTCTGTGCCATCTAGGGTGTCTCCATTTGGTCCCTGCCTCCCGACGACATCTGTACTGTTCAAATCCCCTCCAGACTTCCTTCTCATGTCCCTGAGCCTTCTTTGGTGCCTTTGGCCCAATCAGGACCTCTCTAAGGGTGTCATGATGCCTATCGATGCCTTCAAGGATGCCCCTAGCAGACTTCTAGCTTTGTAGCAGACCTCGCAGCCATCTCATTCCCTCAGAGGGCTTCCCGAGTGTTCCTGCTATCTGTGACCCAACCCAGTCAGTCTGTCCTCCCTTCCCTCTAGCCGTGCCTCTGTTCGTTCCCTGGCCCTCTGATGACGTGTTTGCTTGGTTCAGATCCCCTTGGGATTTAATCGTCATGTCCCCAGTCCTTTTTCTGTCTCTCGGGGTCCCTCGGGACAGTTCTCCTCCCAGTCACGATGCCTGCCAAGACCTTCCTTGTGGTCTGGTTCTGTCCTGTAGCACTTTAGGTGGGGCCGTCTTTGAGCCGCACACGAACACATTTGTTCCTCTGTGCTAGCCAGGATTCCCATGTTTAGTTCCCAGCCACCCAAGACCATCTGTACTCTGCTCAGGTGATCACCCGAGTTCCTCCTGGTTGTCCCTCAGCCTTCGTTTATCCATCAGCCCCGCCCCCATGATCCCTCTCCTCACAGCGCCTGCTGAGACCTCCCTCGATCTCCACAGCCCCTTGAGGCACTCGATCTCCCTTTCTCTCTCTCTCGTTCTGTCAGAACCTCCCTCCTTTCTTTGCTGTGCAGCGCTCCTTTTTCTTTCTCTCTGCCATCGAGGGTGTCTCTGCTTGGTTGTTCTCTCAGTCATCTGTAGTTTGCCCAGATGCCCTCCTGAGACTCCAGGGCCCTCGCTGTGTCTGCAAGGCTTCTTTTCTTACCCTCCTAACTCCTCTGCTCTCTACAACGATGTCGAAATTTCGAGTCCTTTTGCGTACTCCACCCCGCTCTTCTGTCACTTCAGCTCCCTTTGGATTTTGTTTTTTGATGCTCTTCAGAGCACTCTTCTCTTACTCTCTGGCGTGTCAGCCTGCACATGTATGTGGGTTGGAACTGCCCTGCCTGGGGGCACAGCGATGTCGGTCAGGGGAAGAATAGCACTAAGAGTCTGTAGTTAATGTAGATTTGCCTGGACTGTTTAGGTACAGCCCGTACAGCCCCCTTGCAGCAAGCAGCCCTCAGCAGCAGGCAAGGATGTCACGGGGATGACCGGAGCTGTCTGGGAGAGGCTGCGGGAGTGGTAGTTGAACGGATGGAATCTCAAAGGCGTTAAGGCTCGTTGTGTGTAGGGCTTAATGCTGTTTTGTTTTTATGTTTTTTTTTAATGGCAGGCTGTAATGAGACCCTAGACAGTGTTCCTACATGGACTCAAGAACTCTGGAATTGTTAAGCTGTCACTCAGCATCCGGGTGACCTGCTTAAAAATTTTTTTCAGATCCAGAGGGACAATATATGCACCAAGGAGTGACAGAGGCAGCGAGCAGGGCACTGTAAGAAGGTGGGTCAGCGTGTGGTGTCGGAGGAGAAGACGTGACTGGTTGCTACATGACTGGCTTATCGGTTTGGGTTTTTTTTTGTTTTGAAGGTGCAAAGCAGGATATCGGCACCGGAGGTGACTCGGGCAAGGTGAGATGAGTGGGCTGAAGTAGCAGTTATTATTCAGGTGTCGTACTGTTGGTGAAACTAGAAGCATCTCCTGTTGTCTGTGTCTTACAGGTGGTACCCAGGCCTTGACGTGGCGACCGGTAAATGTCAGAGGCAGGATGGGTGAGCGGCCAAGGTAACGGGGCAGGAGATGGCAGTCGGTGTGGGCAGGCTGCAGATTCAGCTTGTGCCTCTCGCTTTGGTTTTTGCAGGTGCCACATGTAGGCTGGGAGGGGCGAAGCCGCGTGACGCTGAGCAGTCCAGGACAGCGAGGCAGTTGTCGGCTGGGTCAGGGTTTCTGTGCAGAGAATCACGTGGCAGCTCGATGAAGCATTTCTCTTTGGTTTTGCAGGAGCCGGGCAGGCTGCCTTTGGAATCGGGTGAGCGTTTGAGGTGAGCTGGGTAGTAGAGAGCAGGAGCACGGGGCTGGTGATTTCTCGCAAGCACAGTGGTAGCTCTCTGTCTTTTGGTATCGTAGGTGCCACGGGCCACGCTGGCCGCAGCGTCCGACACTGGACTCTGCGCAGAGCAGCTGAGCGGAAAGCCCTGTGGCTGTTGAGGTGGAGGGTGTTGTGGCAGAGGTGTGTCAGCTGACGTGATGCTGACTGCTGGCACTGTTGGTTTTTTTGCAGATGATGAAGAGGAACCTGGCAGCTGCAGGAATGTCCCGGTTAACTGATGTGGTTTTTGTTGAGGATGGATTCAGACCCCCGGCCCTCTGAAAGCTGAGTTGAGGGATCAGGGACCGCTGCCCTACGGTGTCTAATCTTGACTTCAGTTAGAGACTTTACAAAATGGAAACCTTTCTCAAGGAAGTTTCATTTTATGAACTCTCCATCAGAGTGGATCTTCAGAGATGATGTATTTGGCAGTAGTACTCTTGGGCGGTGCAGCTGGCCAGACGTCCCTGCTAATTATGGAACACACCAAACGCCCCTCATCAAGTTTTCCGTGTGTATTTTGGAGATAGTCTAATGGTATCAGCTCACAGCTGGGCGAGTTCAGGGAATGCAAAAGGAAAATCAAATACTTGCACATCTAATAAAAACACTTCTATAAGCATATGCCCACCTTTACACTAAAGAGTGAAGGACTGAGCTTTATTCTTTATTCTTTGTTTTACCCTTTAAAGTTTTACGCTTCACTTCTGATTTTATTGACCAAGCAAGCAGGATGTGCAGCAGCAGCAGCAGCACAAGGGTCACGGCGGATCCGTCGGCCGTAGGTTGTGATGATGGTACGACCTCGTCCTGCAGCCTCGCAGGGTTCCCTCCCTGCAGCCCTGCTGTAAGGACGGGATGAGACATTCCGACACCAGCAAGAGCGTTTGCTTTTATGGGCAGAATGTGCTCAGGATCGTATCGATCGGCCTTGCTGGTGATTTGAGGAGTTGAAATCGCTCCGGCCTTGCCAGGGTGTGTTGTATGTGGAGCTGACCTGTTCACGCAGAGTCCTCCCCGAGCTCCACTGCTATCCTGTCCCTTGTTCTGACGGAACTTTCTTCTGTGTTAGTTTTTCAAGATGCCGGAATAGGATTTGGGGTTTTTGTTTTTCAGGTGTGTTGTTGTCAGCATCTTCTGATGCTCGACAGGTCCCCCCGGGCCAGGTTTGCCTGGTGGCCGTTAACCCCCTGACCACGGGGCCAGCCCTGTGTCGCTGCCACGGCACAAAAATACCCCAAGCACCCTGATTCATGGTCTGTAATGGGAGGGAAAAAAAACATTGTTTTTGGGAAAAAACCTTCAGTTTGGGGCTCCTGGGAAAGCCAAACCTGCCTGGAGTGGTGCAGCTGGAGAGCAGAAAACCCACCATTTTCATGCACAAAAGCAAAAATCACCAATTTTGATGTTGTGGAGAAGTGCTGAAAAAAACCGAAGTGGAGTATTTTGGAAAAGCACAAACCTCCAGTTTCTATTACAAAAATAAAAAAAGCCAGACCCAATTTGCGGAAAATCTGGGGTGAGACGGTGGCTGTTTGAGGGGCATTGCTGGGGGTTCTCTGGTGTGAATTATGCGGTGAGGGTCAGTTCTCCAGAGTGGATCATGTGTTGGGGTTCTCCCAGGTGAGTGGTTAAAATGGCTTATTGCAGACTGTTATTGTCGCATGCGCACTGGCGCCGGCTCTGTCGTGCTCGTTGCTTCCACCGTGTGGCCAAAAGAGAATACTGCAGCCCGGTATTGGCGCCGCCGCTTTCGTGCTCGTTGCTTCCACCCTGTGGTCAAAGGTGGGTACTGCAGACTGCTTTGGCCCATGCACACTAGCGCTGCCGCTTTCGTGCTCGTTGCTGCTGCCGTCTGGCCAGAAGCGGGTACTGCAGCCCTGTTATTGGCCCATGCGCAGTAGTGCCGCCGCTGTCGTGCTCGTTGCTGCCGCCGTGTGGCCAGAAGCGTGTACTGCAGCCCGTTATTGGCGCATGGGCACTGGCGCCGCCGCTTTCGTGCTCGTTGCTGCCGCTGTGCGGCCAAAGACGGGTACTGCAGCCCGTGATTGGCGCATGCGCACTGGCGACGCCGCTTTTGTGCTCGTTGCTGCCGCCGTGTGGCCAAAGGGGGGTACTACAGCCCGTGATTGGCGCATGCGCACTGGCGCCGCCGCTTTCGTGCTCGTTGCTGCCGCCCTGTGGTTAAAAGTGGGTACTGCAGCCTGTTATTGGCCCATGCGCACTGGTGCCGCCGCTTTCGTGCTCGTTGCTGCCGCCCTGTGGTTAAAAGTGGGTACTGCAGCCTGCTATTGGCCCATGCGCATTGGCGCCGCCGCTTTCGTGCTCGTTGCTGCCGCCCTGTGGTTAAAAGTGGGTACTGCAGCCCGTGATTGGCGCATGGGGAGTAGCGGCGCCGCTTTCTTGCTCGCTGCTGCCGCCCTGTGGTTAAAAGTGGGTACTGCAGCCTGTTATTGGCCCATGCGCATTGGCGCCCCCGCTTTCGTGCTCGTTGCTGCCGCCCTGTGGCCAGAAGCGTATACTGCAGCCCGTTATTGGCGCATGGGGAGTAGCGGCGCCGCTTTCATGCTCGTTGCTGCCGCCCTGTGGTTAAAAGTGGGTACTGCAGCCCGTGATTGGCGCATGCGCACTGGCGCCGCCGCTTTCGTGCTCGTTGCTGCCGCCCTGTGGTTAAAAGTGGGTACTGCAGCCCGTTATTGGCCCATGCGCATTGGCGCCGCCGCTTTCGTGCTCGTTGCTGCCGCCCTGTGGTTAAAAGCGTGTACTGCAGCCCGTTATTGGCGCATGGGGAGTAGCGGCGCCGCTTTCTTGCTCGCTGCTGCCGCCGTGTGGTTAAAAGTGGGTACTGCAGCCCGTGATTGGCGCATGCGCACTGGCGCCGCCGCTTTCGTGCTCGTTGCTGCCGCCCTGTGGTTAAAAGTGGGTACTGCAGCCTGTTATTGGCGCATGCGCACTGTGGCCGCCGCTTTCGTGCTCGTTGCTGCCGCCCTGTGGTTAAAAGTGGGTACTGCAGCCCGTGATTGGCGCATGCGCACTGGCGCCGCCGCTTTCGTGCTCGTTACTGCCGCCGTGTGGTTAAAAGTGGGTACTGCAGCCCGTGATTGGCGCATGCGCACTGGCGCCGCCGCTTTCGTGCTCGTTGCTGCCGCCCTGTGGTTAAACGTGGGTACTGCAGCCCGTGATTGGCCCATGCGCACTGGCGCCGCCGCTTTCGTGCTCGTTGCTGCCGCCCTGTGGTTAAAAGTGGGTACTGCAGCCTGTTATTGGCCCATGCGCACTGGCGCCGCGGCTTTCGTGCTCGTTGCTGCCGCCCTGTGGTTAAAAGTGGGTACTGCAGCCTGTTATTGGCCCATGCGCACTGGTGCCGCCGCTTTCGTGCTCGTTGCTGCCGCCCTGTGGTTAAAAGCGTGTACTGCAGCCCGTTATTGGCGCATGGGGAGTAGCGGCGCCGCTTTCTTGCTCGCTGCTGCCGCCCTGTGGTTAAAAGTGGGTACTGCAGCCCGTGATTGGCGCATGCGCACTGGCGCCGCCGCTTTCGTGCTCGTTGCTGCCGCCCTGTGGTTACAAGTGGGTACTGCAGCCTGTTATTGGCCCATGCGCATTGGCGCCCCTGCTTTCGTGCTCGTTGCTGCCGCCCTGTGGCCAGAAGCGTGTACTGCAGCCCGTTATTGGCGCATGGGGAGTAGCGGCGCCGCTTTCTTGCTCGTTGCTGCCGCCCTGTGGTTAAAAGTGGGTACTGCAGCCCGTGATTGGCGCATGCGCACTGGCGCCGCCGCTTTCGTGCTCGTTGCTGCCGCCCTGTGGTTACAAGTGGGTACTGCAGCCTGTTATTGGCCCATGCGCATTGGCGCCCCTGCTTTCGTGCTCGTTGCTGCCGCCCTGTGGCCAGAAGCGTGTACTGCAGCCCGTTATTGGCGCATGGGGAGTAGCGGCGCCGCTTTCTTGCTCGTTGCTGCCGCCGTGTGGTTAAAAGTGGGTACTGCAGCCCGTGATTGGCGCATGCGCACTGGCGCCGCCGCTTTCGTGCTCGTTGCTGCCGCCCTGTGGTTAAAAGTGGGTACTGCAGCCCATTATTGGCCCATGTGCATTGGCGCCACCGCTTTCGTGCTCGTTGCTGCCGCCCTGTGGCCAAACGCGGATACTGCAGCCCGTTATTGGCGCATGGGGAGTAGCGGCGCCGCTTTCTTGCTCGTTGCTGCCGCCCTGTGGTTAAAAGTGGGTACTGCAGCCCGTGATTGGCGCATGCGCACTGGCGCCGCCGCTTTCGTGCTCGTTGCTGCCGCCCTGTGGTTACAAGTGGGTACTGCAGCCTGTTATTGGCCCATGCGCATTGGCGCCCCTGCTTTCGTGCTCGTTGCTGCCGCCCTGTGGCCAGAAGCGTGTACTGCAGCCCGTTATTGGCGCATGGGGAGTAGCGGCGCCGCTTTCTTGCTCGTTGCTGCCGCCCTGTGGTTAAAAGTGGGTACTGCAGCCCGTGATTGGCGCATGCGCACTGGCGCCGCCGCTTTCGTGCTCGTTGCTGCCGCCCTGTGGTTAAAAGTGGGTACTGCAGCCCGTGATTGGCGCATGCGCACTGGCGCCGCCGCTTTCGTGCTCGTTGCTGCCGCCCTGTGGTTACAAGTGGGTACTGCAGCCCGTGATTGGCGCATGCGCACTGGCGCCGCCGCTTTCGTGCTCGTTGCTGCCGCCCTGTGGTTAAAAGTGGGTACTGCAGCCCGTTATTGGCCCATGCGCATTGGCGCCGCCGCTTTCGTGCTCGTTGCTGCCGCCCTGTGGTTAAAAGCGTGTACTGCAGCCCGTTATTGGCGCATGGGGAGTAGCGGCGCCGCTTTCTTGCTCGCTGCTGCCGCCCTGTGGTTAAAAGTGGGTACTGCAGCCCGTTATTGGCCCATGCGCATTGGCGCCGCCGCTTTCTAGCTCGTTGCTGCCGCCCTGTGGCCAAACGCGGATACTGCAGCCCGTTATTGGCGCATGGGGAGTAGCGGCGCCGCTTTCGTGCTCGCTGCTGCCGCCCTGTGGTTAAAAGTGGGTACTGCAGCCCGTGATTGGCGCATGCGCACTGGCGCCGCCGCTTTCGTGCTCGTTGCTGCCGCCCTGTGGTTAAAAGTGGGTACTGCAGCCTGTTATTGGCCCATGCGCACTGGCGCCGCGGCTTTCGTGCTCGTTGCTGCCGCCCTGTGGTTAAAAGTGGGTACTGCAGCCTGTTATTGGCCCATGCGCACTGGTGCCGCCGCTTTCGTGCTCGTTGCTGCCGCCCTGTGGTTAAAAGCGTGTACTGCAGCCCGTTATTGGCGCATGGGGAGTAGCGGCGCCGCTTTCTTGCTCGCTGCTGCCGCCCTGTGGTTAAAAGTGGGTACTGCAGCCCGTGATTGGCGCATGCGCACTGGCGCCGCCGCTTTCGTGCTCGTTGCTGCCGCCCTGTGGTTACAAGTGGGTACTGCAGCCTGTTATTGGCCCATGCGCATTGGCGCCCCTGCTTTCGTGCTCGTTGCTGCCGCCCTGTGGCCAGAAGCGTGTACTGCAGCCCGTTATTGGCGCATGGGGAGTAGCGGCGCCGCTTTCTTGCTCGTTGCTGCCGCCGTGTGGTTAAAAGTGGGTACTGCAGCCCGTGATTGGCGCATGCGCACTGGCGCCGCCGCTTTCGTGCTCGTTGCTGCCGCCCTGTGGTTAAAAGTGGGTACTGCAGCCCGTGATTGGCGCATGCGCACTGGCGCCGCCGCTTTCGTGCTCGTTGCTGCCGCCCTGTGGTTACAAGTGGGTACTGCAGCCCGTGATTGGCGCATGCGCACTGGCGCCGCCGCTTTCGTGCTCGTTGCTGCCGCCCTGTGGTTACAAGTGGGTACTGCAGCCTGTTATTGGCCCATGCGCATTGGCGCCCCTGCTTTCGTGCTCGTTGCTGCCGCCCTGTGGCCAGAAGCGTGTACTGCAGCCCGTTATTGGCGCATGGGGAGTAGCGGCGCCGCTTTCTTGCTCGTTGCTGCCGCCGTGTGGTTAAAAGTGGGTACTGCAGCCCGTGATTGGCGCATGCGCACTGGCGCCGCCGCTTTCGTGCTCGTTGCTGCCGCCCTGTGGTTAAAAGTGGGTACTGCAGCCCGTGATTGGCGCATGCGCACTGGCGCCGCCGCTTTCGTGCTCGTTGCTGCCGCCCTGTGGTTACAAGTGGGTACTGCAGCCTGTTATTGGCCCATGCGCATTGGCGCCCCTGCTTTCGTGCTCGTTGCTGCCGCCCTGTGGCCAGAAGCGTGTACTGCAGCCCGTTATTGGCGCATGGGGAGTAGCGGCGCCGCTTTCTTGCTCGTTGCTGCCGCCCTGTGGTTAAAAGTGGGTACTGCAGCCCGTGATTGGCGCATGCGCACTGGCGCCGCCGCTTTCGTGCTCGTTGCTGCCGCCCTGTGGTTAAAAGTGGGTACTGCAGCCCATTATTGGCCCATGTGCATTGGCGCCACCGCTTTCGTGCTCGTTGCTGCCGCCCTGTGGCCAAACGCGGATACTGCAGCCCGTTATTGGCGCATGGGGAGTAGCGGCGCCGCTTTCTTGCTCGCTGCTGCCGCCCTGTGGTTAAAAGTGGGTACTGCAGCCCGTGATTGGCGCATGCGCACTGGCGCCGCCGCTTTCGTGCTCGTTGCTGCCGCCCTGTGGTTACAAGTGGGTACTGCAGCCTGTTATTGGCCCATGCGCATTGGCGCCCCTGCTTTCGTGCTCGTTGCTGCCGCCCTGTGGCCAGAAGCGTGTACTGCAGCCCGTTATTGGCGCATGGGGAGTAGCGGCGCCGCTTTCTTGCTCGTTGCTGCCGCCCTGTGGTTAAAAGTGGGTACTGCAGCCCGTGATTGGCGCATGCGCACTGGCGCCGCCGCTTTCGTGCTCGTTGCTGCCGCCCTGTGGTTAAAAGTGGGTACTGCAGCCCGTGATTGGCGCATGCGCACTGGCGCCGCCGCTTTCGTGCTCGTTGCTGCCGCCCTGTGGTTACAAGTGGGTACTGCAGCCCGTGATTGGCGCATGCGCACTGGCGCCGCCGCTTTCGTGCTCGTTGCTGCCGCCCTGTGGTTAAAAGTGGGTACTGCAGCCCGTTATTGGCCCATGCGCATTGGCGCCGCCGCTTTCGTGCTCGTTGCTGCCGCCCTGTGGTTAAAAGCGTGTACTGCAGCCCGTTATTGGCGCATGGGGAGTAGCGGCGCCGCTTTCTTGCTCGCTGCTGCCGCCCTGTGGTTAAAAGTGGGTACTGCAGCCCGTTATTGGCCCATGCGCATTGGCGCCGCCGCTTTCTAGCTCGTTGCTGCCGCCCTGTGGCCAAACGCGGATACTGCAGCCCGTTATTGGCGCATGGGGAGTAGCGGCGCCGCTTTCTTGCTCGCTGCTGCCGCCCTGTGGTTAAAAGTGGGTACTGCAGCCTGTTATTGGCCCATGCGCACTGGTGCCGCCGCTTTCGTGCTCGTTGCTGCCGCCCTGTGGTTAAAAGTGGGTACTGCAGCCTGCTATTGGCCCATGCGCATTGGCGCCGCCGCTTTCGTGCTCGTTGCTGCCGCCCTGTGGTTACAAGTGGGTACTGCAGCCTGTTATTGGCCCATGCGCATTGGCGCCCCTGCTTTCGTGCTCGTTGCTGCCGCCCTGTGGCCAGAAGCGTGTACTGCAGCCCGTTATTGGCGCATGGGGAGTAGCGGCGCCGCTTTCTTGCTCGTTGCTGCCGCCCTGTGGTTAAAAGTGGGTACTGCAGCCCGTGATTGGCGCATGCGCACTGGCGCCGCCGCTTTCGTGCTCGTTGCTGCCGCCCTGTGGTTAAAAGTGGGTACTGCAGCCCGTGATTGGCGCATGCGCACTGGCGCCGCCGCTTTCGTGCTCGTTGCTGCCGCCCTGTGGTTACAAGTGGGTACTGCAGCCCGTGATTGGCGCATGCGCACTGGCGCCGCCGCTTTCGTGCTCGTTGCTGCCGCCCTGTGGTTAAAAGTGGGTACTGCAGCCCGTTATTGGCCCATGCGCATTGGCGCCGCCGCTTTCGTGCTCGTTGCTGCCGCCCTGTGGTTAAAAGCGTGTACTGCAGCCCGTTATTGGCGCATGGGGAGTAGCGGCGCCGCTTTCTTGCTCGCTGCTGCCGCCCTGTGGTTAAAAGTGGGTACTGCAGCCCGTTATTGGCCCATGCGCATTGGCGCCGCCGCTTTCTAGCTCGTTGCTGCCGCCCTGTGGCCAAACGCGGATACTGCAGCCCGTTATTGGCGCATGGGGAGTAGCGGCGCCGCTTTCGTGCTCGCTGCTGCCGCCCTGTGGTTAAAAGTGGGTACTGCAGCCCGTGATTGGCGCATGCGCACTGGCGCCGCCGCTTTCGTGCTCGTTGCTGCCGCCCTGTGGTTAAAAGTGGGTACTGCAGCCTGTTATTGGCCCATGCGCACTGGCGCCGCGGCTTTCGTGCTCGTTGCTGCCGCCCTGTGGTTAAAAGTGGGTACTGCAGCCTGTTATTGGCCCATGCGCACTGGTGCCGCCGCTTTCGTGCTCGTTGCTGCCGCCCTGTGGTTAAAAGCGTGTACTGCAGCCCGTTATTGGCGCATGGGGAGTAGCGGCGCCGCTTTCTTGCTCGCTGCTGCCGCCCTGTGGTTAAAAGTGGGTACTGCAGCCCGTGATTGGCGCATGCGCACTGGCGCCGCCGCTTTCGTGCTCGTTGCTGCCGCCCTGTGGTTACAAGTGGGTACTGCAGCCTGTTATTGGCCCATGCGCATTGGCGCCCCTGCTTTCGTGCTCGTTGCTGCCGCCCTGTGGCCAGAAGCGTGTACTGCAGCCCGTTATTGGCGCATGGGGAGTAGCGGCGCCGCTTTCTTGCTCGTTGCTGCCGCCGTGTGGTTAAAAGTGGGTACTGCAGCCCGTGATTGGCGCATGCGCACTGGCGCCGCCGCTTTCGTGCTCGTTGCTGCCGCCCTGTGGTTAAAAGTGGGTACTGCAGCCCGTGATTGGCGCATGCGCACTGGCGCCGCCGCTTTCGTGCTCGTTGCTGCCGCCCTGTGGTTACAAGTGGGTACTGCAGCCCGTGATTGGCGCATGCGCACTGGCGCCGCCGCTTTCGTGCTCGTTGCTGCCGCCCTGTGGTTACAAGTGGGTACTGCAGCCTGTTATTGGCCCATGCGCATTGGCGCCCCTGCTTTCGTGCTCGTTGCTGCCGCCCTGTGGCCAGAAGCGTGTACTGCAGCCCGTTATTGGCGCATGGGGAGTAGCGGCGCCGCTTTCTTGCTCGTTGCTGCCGCCGTGTGGTTAAAAGTGGGTACTGCAGCCCGTGATTGGCGCATGCGCACTGGCGCCGCCGCTTTCGTGCTCGTTGCTGCCGCCCTGTGGTTAAAAGTGGGTACTGCAGCCCGTGATTGGCGCATGCGCACTGGCGCCGCCGCTTTCGTGCTCGTTGCTGCCGCCCTGTGGTTACAAGTGGGTACTGCAGCCTGTTATTGGCCCATGCGCATTGGCGCCCCTGCTTTCGTGCTCGTTGCTGCCGCCCTGTGGCCAGAAGCGTGTACTGCAGCCCGTTATTGGCGCATGGGGAGTAGCGGCGCCGCTTTCTTGCTCGTTGCTGCCGCCCTGTGGTTAAAAGTGGGTACTGCAGCCCGTGATTGGCGCATGCGCACTGGCGCCGCCGCTTTCGTGCTCGTTGCTGCCGCCCTGTGGTTAAAAGTGGGTACTGCAGCCCATTATTGGCCCATGTGCATTGGCGCCACCGCTTTCGTGCTCGTTGCTGCCGCCCTGTGGCCAAACGCGGATACTGCAGCCCGTTATTGGCGCATGGGGAGTAGCGGCGCCGCTTTCTTGCTCGCTGCTGCCGCCCTGTGGTTAAAAGTGGGTACTGCAGCCCGTGATTGGCGCATGCGCACTGGCGCCGCCGCTTTCGTGCTCGTTGCTGCCGCCCTGTGGTTACAAGTGGGTACTGCAGCCTGTTATTGGCCCATGCGCATTGGCGCCCCTGCTTTCGTGCTCGTTGCTGCCGCCCTGTGGCCAGAAGCGTGTACTGCAGCCCGTTATTGGCGCATGGGGAGTAGCGGCGCCGCTTTCTTGCTCGTTGCTGCCGCCCTGTGGTTAAAAGTGGGTACTGCAGCCCGTGATTGGCGCATGCGCACTGGCGCCGCCGCTTTCGTGCTCGTTGCTGCCGCCCTGTGGTTAAAAGTGGGTACTGCAGCCCGTGATTGGCGCATGCGCACTGGCGCCGCCGCTTTCGTGCTCGTTGCTGCCGCCCTGTGGTTACAAGTGGGTACTGCAGCCCGTGATTGGCGCATGCGCACTGGCGCCGCCGCTTTCGTGCTCGTTGCTGCCGCCCTGTGGTTAAAAGTGGGTACTGCAGCCCGTTATTGGCCCATGCGCATTGGCGCCGCCGCTTTCGTGCTCGTTGCTGCCGCCCTGTGGTTAAAAGCG
The DNA here is from genome assembly GCA_030819815.1 of Strix occidentalis. Taxonomy (NCBI): domain Eukaryota; kingdom Metazoa; phylum Chordata; class Aves; order Strigiformes; family Strigidae; genus Strix; species Strix occidentalis. Next base: position 22,454 of record JASWHU010000322.1, read on the forward strand.
TGTACTGCAGCCCGTTATTGGCGCATGGGGAGTAGCGGCGCCGCTTTCTTGCTCGCTGCTGCCGCCCTGTGGTTAAAAGTGGGTACTGCAGCCCGTTATTGGCCCATGCGCATTGGCGCCGCCGCTTTCTAGCTCGTTGCTGCCGCCCTGTGGCCAAACGCGGATACTGCAGCCCGTTATTGGCGCATGGGGAGTAGCGGCGCCGCTTTCTTGCTCGCTGCTGCCGCCCTGTGGTTAAAAGTGGGTACTGCAGCCCGTGATTGGCGCATGCGCACTGGCGCCGCCGCTTTCGTGCTCGTTGCTGCCGCCCTGTGGTTACAAGTGGGTACTGCAGCCTGTTATTGGCCCATGCGCATTGGCGCCCCTGCTTTCGTGCTCGTTGCTGCCGCCCTGTGGCCAGAAGCGTGTACTGCAGCCCGTTATTGGCGCATGGGGAGTAGCGGCGCCGCTTTCTTGCTCGTTGCTGCCGCCCTGTGGTTAAAAGTGGGTACTGCAGCCCGTGATTGGCGCATGCGCACTGGCGCCGCCGCTTTCGTGCTCGTTGCTGCCGCCCTGTGGTTACAAGTGGGTACTGCAGCCTGTTATTGGCCCATGCGCATTGGCGCCCCTGCTTTCGTGCTCGTTGCTGCCGCCCTGTGGCCAGAAGCGTGTACTGCAGCCCGTTATTGGCGCATGGGGAGTAGCGGCGCCGCTTTCTTGCTCGTTGCTGCCGCCCTGTGGTTAAAAGTGGGTACTGCAGCCCGTGATTGGCGCATGCGCACTGGCGCCGCCGCTTTCGTGCTCGTTGCTGCCGCCCTGTGGTTAAAAGTGGGTACTGCAGCCCATTATTGGCCCATGTGCATTGGCGCCACCGCTTTCGTGCTCGTTGCTGCCGCCCTGTGGCCAAACGCGGATACTGCAGCCCGTTATTGGCGCATGGGGAGTAGCGGCGCCGCTTTCTTGCTCGCTGCTGCCGCCCTGTGGTTAAAAGTGGGTACTGCAGCCCGTGATTGGCGCATGCGCACTGGCGCCGCCGCTTTCGTGCTCGTTGCTGCCGCCCTGTGGTTAAAAGTGGGTACTGCAGCCCGTGATTGGCGCATGCGCACTGGCGCCGCCGCTTTCGTGCTCGTTGCTGCCGCCCTGTGGTTAAAAGTGGGTACTGCAGCCCGTGATTGGCGCATGCGCACTGGCGCCGCCGCTTTCGTGCTCGTTGCTGCCGCCCTGTGGTTAAAAGTGGGTACTGCAGCCTGTTATTGGCCCATGCCCATTGGCGCCGCCGCTTTCGTGCTCGTTGCTGCCGCCCTGTGGTTAAAAGCGTGTACTGCAGCCCGTTATTGGCGCATGGGGAGTAGCGGCGCCGCTTTCTTGCTCACTGCTGCCGCCCTGTGGTTAAAAGTGGGTACTGCAGCCCGTGATTGGCGCATGCGCACTGGCGCCGCCGCTTTCGTGCTCGTTGCTGCCGCCCTGTGGTTAAAAGTGGGTACTGCAGCCTGTTATTGGCCCATGCGCATTGGCGCCGCCGCTTTCGTGCTCGTTGCTGCCGCCCTGTGGTTTAAAGCGGGTACTGCAGCCCGCTATGGGTTCATGTGCATTAGTGCCGCCGCTTTCTTGCTCGTTGCTGCCGCCCTGTGGCCATAAGCGGGTACTGCAGCCCGTTATTGCGCATGTGCAGTCTCGCCGCCGCTTTCGTGCTCCTTGTTGCCGATAAGTGGCCAAAAGCCGGTACTGCATCCCGCGATTGGCGCTTGTGCGAATCGCGGGCTGCAGTAGCGGCTTCTGGCAGGACGGCGGTAGCAGCGAGCAAGAAAGTGGCGGCGCCAGTGCGCATGCGCGAAAAACGGGCTGCAGTACACGCCTCTGGCCACAGGGCGGCAGCAACGAGCACGAAAGAGGCGACGCCAGTGCGCATGCGCCAATCACGGGCTGCAGTACCCACTTCTGGCCACAGGGCAGCAGCAGCGAGCACGAAAGCGGCGGCGCCAGTACGCATGCGCCAATCACGGGCTGTAGTACCTGCTTGTGGCCACATGGCGGCAGCAACGAGCACGAAAGCTGCGGCACCTGTGCGCATGCGCGGAAAACGATCTGCAGTACACGCTTTTGACCACAGGGCGGCAGCAACGAGCACGAACGCGGCGGCGCTACTGCGCATGCGCCAATAACGGGCTGCAGTAACCCCCTTTGGCCACAGGGTGGCAGCAACGAGCACGAAAGCAGCGGCGCCAGTGCGCATGCGCCAATCACGGGCTGCAGTACCCGCTTCTGGCCACAGGGCAGCAGCAGCGAGCAAGACAGCGGCGGCGCCAGTGCGCATGCGCCAATCACGGGCTGCAGTACCTGCCTGTGGCCACACGGCGGCAGCAGCGAGCACGAACTCGGCGGCGCCTGTGCGCATGCGCGAAAAACGATCTGCAGTACCCGCTTTTGGCCACAGGGCGGCAGCAACGAGCACGAAAGCGGCGGCGCTACTGCGCATGCGCCAATCACGGGCTGCAGTGCCCGTCTTTGGCCACAGGGTGGCAGCAACGAGCAAGAAAGCGGCGGCGCCAATGCGCATGCGCCAATACCGAGCTGCAGTACCTACGTTTGGCCACAGGGCGGCAGCAACGAGCACGAAAGCGGCGGCGCTACTGCGCATGCGCCAATCACGGGCTGCAGTGCCCGTCTTTGGCCACAGGGCGGCAGCAACGAGCAAGAAAGCGGCGGCATCAGTGCGCATGCGCTAAAAAATGGGCTGCAGTACCCGCTTTTGACCACAGGCGGCAGCACCGAGCACGAAAGCGGCCGTGCTAGTGCGCATGCGCCAATCACGGGCTGCAGTACACGCTTCTGGCCACACGGCGGCAGCAACGAGCACGAAAGTGGCGGCGCTGGTGCGCATGCGCGAAAAAGGACTGCAGTACCCGCTTCTGGCCAGATGGTGGCAGCACGGAGCATGAACGCGGCGGCGCCAGTGCGCATGCGCCAATCACGGGCTGCAGTACCCGCTTTTGGCCAGAGGCGGCAGCAACGAGCACGAAAGCGGTGGCGCTACTGCACATGTGCCAATAACGGGCTGCAGCACCGGCTTCTGGCCACAGGGCGCCAGCAGCGAGCTCGAACGCGGCGGCGCCAGTGCGCATGCGCGAAAAACGGGCTGCAGTACACGCTTCTGGCCACAGGGTGGCAGCAACGAGCAAGAAAGCGGCGGCGCCAGTGCGCATGCCCGAAAGAAATGGGCTGCAGTACCCACTGTTGACCACACGGTGGCAGGACCGAGCAAGAAAGCGCCGGCGCCAGTGCGCATGCGCCAATAACGGGCTGCAGTACACGCTTCTGGCCGCAGGGCGCCAGTAACGAGCACGAAAGCGGCGGCGCTAGTGCGCATGCGCGAAAAATGGGCTGCAGTACCTACTTTTGAGCACCGGGCGGCAGCAGCGAGCAAGAAAGCGGCGGCTACTGCGCGTGCGCCAATAACGGGCTGCAGTACCCTCTTTTGGCCACACGGTGGCAGCACCGACCACGAAAGCGGCGCCGCTACTGCGCATGCGCTAATCACGGGCTGCATTACACGCTTCTGGCCACAGGGTGGCAGCAACGAGCAAGAAAGCGGCGGCGTCAGTGCGCATGGGCCAATAACGGGCTGCAGTACACGCTTCTGACCACATGGTGGCAGCAACGAGCACGAAAGTGGCGGCGTCAGTGCGCATGCGCCAATACCGGGCTGCAGTACCCGCTTTTGGCCACACGGTGGCAGCAACGAGCCAGAAAGCGCCGCCTCTACTGCGCATGCGCCAATAGCAATCTGCAGTACCCGCTTTGACCACAGGCGGCAGCAACGAGCACGAAAGCGGCGGCGCCAGTGCGCATGCGCCAATCAAGGGCTGCAGTACCCGTCGTTGGCCACAGGGCGGCAGCAACGAGCACGAAAGCGGCGGCGCCAGTGCGCATGTGCCAATAACAGGGCTGCAGCACATGCTGTTGTCCGCTATCGTGCGCCTATTCTTTTAGGGGGAGGACAGCCAGGCGACTGGAGTTTTGAGAGAAGAAAAGGGGCAGGAGGAAGGAAGGAGAAATAAGCGTCTGACCTGTCCAATTCTCCGGGCACTGCTGAGAGCGAGAGCTGCAGTGAGTCCCAGGCCCTTGGGACCCTGTCGCCCCCCTTATATGTCCCAGTCCCTTCCTGCCCCTCTCTTCCCCATTTGTGATTTATTTTTTTTTCTTCTCTATACCTTTTCTTTCTATTATTCTGTCCTGCTCCCCCTTACTCTCTCACTTTCTCTCTCTCATCGTGGTGTTCCCTTTTTGGTTTTCTGTTTGCACTTTTGAGGATGAGTTATTTGACAACCTGGCAAACGGACTAATCAATTAATTAACTTGACAATGAAACTAATTTTTGAGTGTCCTGACAGTGAAATACCTTCCTTATAAGAATGAAAACTCTGCCCAGGTTAAGACCCTTTCCCTGAGCATGTGTAGTCATAGAAGCATTACGTAAGCCATATTCTAAATGCATGTTAATCACTAGCAATCAATATCTAATAGGTGTGTTTGGAAAAGCACTAACCTCTGATTTTTGTGTGTAAAAGAAGCATGAAAACCTGCTGTTGGTGTACGTGATTTGTGGAAAAGTCCCCCAAGCAGCCAGGCCTGAATAAATACGCTATCTCTCCTGAGCATGTTCAGATGGGTTTATTGCACGCCGGGCACGAATCCTCTTTTGGGATAACAGTTTTTTGGCGACCCAGATGGGACGGCTGTAACGCCCTGTCCGGAGCGACTGGGTGACTCTTGGCGGGGAGACCCACGCCCCCACCCACCGCGCATTCGCGGCTGCTGGCCACGCCTCCGCCTGCTCCCTGCGGCTGGCCACACACACACCCGCCCCCCCCCCCCGCATGCGCGGTGGCAGTCCCGGGACTGGAGGACTGGCAGCTCATAGAGCTCAAGTTCGGGGGCCTGATGGGCATGTCAGGCGGTTAATCCCCGGTGCTGGTAGCTACAGTTACCGTGGGGGGGGGGGGGAGCGTGGGCCGGGCTGGAGGAGCGCCAGGGGCGGGCAGTGAGGCTGCGGGCAGCGGCCCCTCCCTGTCCGGGGCGGTGCTGGAGGAAGAGCCGGTGGGAGCCGAGGGAGCAGCAGAGAGAAGGGGAGCGGGGCCGCGCGGTCGGTCGCCTGGTGGCTGCTGGGGAAAGCCGCGCGGTGCGGCGGGACCGGCGGCAGAAGCCTCTCCGGGTCGGGGCCGGGCGGCGGCGGCGGCGCTTCCCGGAGCCGCGCGGGGCCGGGCTTCCGGGTGCGTAGGCGATGGGCGGGCGCTGTAGTCACGTGAGCGGGGCTTCCGGTCGGCCATGTTGACTCCCCGGGGCACCGCGGGAGCTGTAGTTTTCGCGCACTCGGCTGCCCGGCAGCTGCGTCGCTGCCGGGCGCGGGCGGCACGGCACAGACCTCGCTACCGGCGCGGCCCCGCGGCGCAGCGCGGTTTTGTGGCGGGTTCGTGCGGTTTCCCGCGGGCTGCCCGCGGCTCTCCCAGGACCGGTGTGCCCGTGCCCCGGCAGCGCGCATGCGCGGTGGGAGGTGGCCAGTGGGGCTCCGGTCGCGTGCCATCTGCGGCAACAATGGCCGGTGCTGCTGCCTCCTCTTTCCCTCTTCCAGCGCGGTGCGGCTGCGTAGTGAGTGAGTGAGCGAGGCTGCGTGAGTAGGGGGATCGCGTGTTGGGGGCTGTACTGTGCAGGGAACGGGGGTGACCGGGCACCGAGGGGAGACTCAGCCTGTGGGAAAAATGGAAACGTGGCCCTGGGAAAATGGCCGTGGAGAGGGGCCGGGCTGTGCTGGGCTTGGAGGGGACGTGGCCAGGCACGGCTCCCCACGGGAGTCCTTCAGCCTGGGGGGTTTGGGGTGCGGTGCTGACAGCGCTGGAAAAAGAAAACCTGAAGCGGCACTAAGGAAGTGATGCCCTGCCTGTGCTGGTGCTGCCCCGCAGAGAGGTGGGGCTGGGCCCTCTGCAATTCTCAAGCACTCCCCAAACCTGCACGTGGGTCTGTGGGGGTGCAGGGCTGTCGGGTGGCAGCATTCCCCCCCACACACCCCTGGGCATCGCCCGTGGGGACTGCAGAGGGGGTCAGAGAGCAGACGGGGTGAGCTGTGCTGTGGGCCAGAAATGGAGGCAATGTTTTGTGTTCCTGGGGCTTGAGAACAGACACGTGTGGCTGATTGAGGGGCTCAGAAACAGAGGTCAAGTTGTGCATTTTTGGGACTTGAGAAGAGACTCAGCAGGCAGGTTTTTGGGCTCAGAAAGAGGCACTAAGGCGGCTGGTTTGGGGGCCAAAAGCAGAATGCAGTTTGGCTGGTTTTGCAGGCAGGTGAGAGGCGGAGGGGTGTGGGTGGGTGACGGGGGGGGGGGGTGGGGGGGGGGGGGGTGGTGGAGGATGGTGTCCCTGCAGGGTCAGAAAGGTGGGACGGCCGCCTGTGATGGCGTGGCGGGTGCTGTAGTCACGTGACTGATGCAATAGATGCAGTGAAAGAGCAGATATTGTTTCCAATAAAGGTTGCTTTCTTCAATCAGTATTTTGCAGGTTGTAAACTTAAGGCAGGTGAGAAAACTTGCTGCTGCTCCCCTGGCTGCTTTTATGCCTTCTGGTGGTTCACCCCTCCCCTTTCCCAGGTGATTGTGGTCAGGGTGGTGGGTGGGGCCTGGGATATATGAGCCACAGCCTCTCCTCAGGGAGGTCATTCTGCTTTTGGGCATCTCTGAGGTTAGTGCTCTGGTGTTCCTTAAGTTAGTGGCAGATATTGAGGTGTTGAAGCTCTTTAGGTAGGTGTGTTTTGATCATCACAGAAACAGATGTCCCTGAGGTAAGAGTTTCAGGATTAGTTAAGGTTCAGCAGTGTATATAATATGAAATACACTGGTCTGTAGAGGTCTATTTTCAGGTAAGTACTTTTGTATTGACTGGGTGGGGTGGGTAAAATGGTTTAATAGTGTACACTTACAGTTTTTCTTTTCATTCTAGAGGCACTGCATTTTCCTGCCTTTTTTTGTCTTTAATGAAGATGGGACCTTGTTTTTTTTCCCTAGTATTGCTGGACACTTTGTAAGCTGTTGATATCATCTGTCTAAATAAGACTAATGCTGAGGTGATGGAGCAAGGCTTAGAGTAAGCATCTTGTATGTATGTGTATATAGAGTTTTAGCATTTCTTAAGAAAGTAGCATAGATATAAGGCACAGTGTCTTTCAGGATATGGGATGGCTCATGGTGTTTTCCCAATTGTCCGCAGAGCAACGTATTGTTTTGCAGGTGCCATCTAGGCAGCCTTTGGAATAGGATGAGTGTTTGAGGTGAGTCAGGATACTAGAGAGGAGGGCCAGGCGTTTTCACAGAAACACAACTACACTGTTTGGTCTTTTGGTGTCATAGGTGTCACAAGTCATGATGACCGTAGTGTCCAACACCCAAACTGGCATGGAGCAGGTGAGCAGAAAGTCCGATGTTTTTGAGGAGGAGCTTTTTGTGGGAGATGGTCGCGTCAGCCGACACGATGTTGGCTCCTGGTGCTGTTTTTGTGCAGCTGATGAAGAGAAACCTGGTGTCTATAGGAATATCTGGGTTAGCAGATGCAGTTGCTGTTGAAGATGGCTTCAGACCCCCAGCCCACAGATAAGTTGAGAGAGTGGTGTTTGGGAGAGGGCTCTGGGGCGAGCCAAGGTTGGGAATGAGAGGGAGGGGTTTTCAAGTTAGCGTAGGGGAGAGGACCGTCCAGGAACAGTGCCTTTTGGGCAGGGAAAGGGAGCAGGTTAACTTTCTGCCCAAGACTGCCATGTGCCAGGCAGGGCAGTTCTAGCCTATGGCTATGTTGCTGTGTAGTTTGTGTTTTCTGTTTTATGTGTCCTAGAGCTTCATCAGGTCACGACATCCTTGTTGCTCTTTGTGCCGAAGTAGCGCAGCGTGCGCTTCAGGCACCATCCCTAGGGTCTAGAATGCCCGGAGTCATCGGCAGAATGCCGATCGGGTGCTTCTTTTATTGCGTTACAAGCGTAAAGCGTGGATAGGTCTCGGAAGTTTCAGGTCGGTCTGCTTTTGTAGCATTGTTCTAGGCTGCATTAACATCTTTGACCTCAAGCGGTCCATCATTGCAAAGACCTTTTCTGGATGTTCTTCCCTGCATCTTTCTATTCTTAGGTCTTGAAGTAAGCTGTCTTGCATATGACTCATCCCAGTTGCTCCCATCTGTTTTTGTCTCGGGCCACAGCATTTGTCTCTTCTCAGCCTGCCATGGATTCTGGCTCTTGGCCCCCTAGGTCTTCTCATCTGGCACTGTGTGTGGCCGAGGGGTCATTCTTAGAGAGCTTGTTTTAACGTGTCGGTCACAGCATTTGTCTTGTATGTGTGCAGTGTTGGTCTGTGCCTGTTTATGTCTGGGTTGGAGCTGCTCTGCCTGGGGGCACAGCAGTGATAGCCAACAAAAGAATAGCAATAAGAATCTATAGTTAATAGGGTGATAAGGCTAGATTTTGTAGGCGAAGACGTGCAGTCTGTTTCAGAGCAAGTCACCGTATGTGCAGCAGGCCTAGGAGTTTTCTCTATAGCGTTATGAAGAGACACTGGGGATGACCAGGTTGTGATTACTGGCAGGCTGCAATGACAATCTAGATGGCATACCTAAAGGAGACCTCTGGAATTGTTAAGCCATCACTCGGCATCCAGGTGACTTGTTCGATGCTATTTTTTCAGATGCAGAGGGGTGACCCGTGGGACCACGGGTGACAGAGGAGGTGAGTGGAGCACCGTAAGAAGGTAGGTCGACGTGTGGCGTCAGAGGGATGACGTGACCGGTGTCTATGTGAGTAGGCTATAAGCATGTCTTGTTTTGAAGGTGTGAAGAAAGACAGCGGCACCAGAGGCAAGTCGAATGAGGTGTGGTATGACCAGTGTGCTCAAATATCAGTTATTTTTCAGGCATCATATTGTTGGTGAAGTAGGAAGCATCCCCTGTTGTTTGTGTCTTACAGGCGGTATCCAAGTCTCCACAGGAGAACCCGTGACTGGCAGAGGTGGGGTGGGTGAGCACACAAGGTGAAGGAGTGGGAGAGGGTTATTGGTGTGGGTGGGCTGTAGTTTTGGGCAGTATCCCACCAAGTGTTACTTTGGTTTTTGCAGGTGACAGTCGAGGCCTTGGAAGGGTGAAGCCGCATGCTCGACGAGCAGTCTGAGAAGGTGAGGCGGCATCGGCTGGGTCTGCGTTTAAGAGCAAAGCGTCCCACGACATCTAAGCAAAATGTTTCTCTTTGGTTTTGCAGGTGCTGTGCAGGCAGCCTTTGGAGTCGGATGAGCATTTGAGGTGAGGTGGGGCGGTAACAAGGAGGAGCAGGGGCGGGTGACTTGTCAGAAGCGCAACGGTGATTTTGTGTCTCTTGGTATCTTAGGTACCACAAGCAACGATGGCCGCAGTGTCTAACTCTGGAACGAGAAGGCGAGCGGCGCTTCTGAGGAGGGTGTTATGGAAGAGGTTGCCATCGGCTGGTACGACTCTGACCGGTCGCACTCTTTGTGGGTGTCCTGCAGATGACGCAGAGGAACCTGGTAGCTCAGGAACATCCCAGTTAGCCCATGTGTTTATTGTGGAAGATGACGCTGGCCCCTGGTCCTCTAAAAGCTAAGTTGAGGGTCCAGGGCTGGGAAGGGTCTGGGTGGAAGGGACAGGGTTGGGAATTGCAGGGAGGCCTTCTCATGTTAGCATAGGGGAGAGGACTGTGCAGGAGCAGTGCCCTTTGTGCCCACAAAGGGAGCGAGTTAATTCTCAGCACCAGAATACTGTGTGCTGGGCAGGGCAGTTCCAGCCTGTGTCTATGTTGTGTATTATGTATCTTATACCATGCAGTCCTCAGGTCTTGATGTCTGTGTAGCTCTTTATGATCAGCTGGCATCTCAATAGCCCTCCCAAGAGTCTCACGTGCATCAACTCATCGACTTAGTGCCCGTTGAGCCTTTCTTGTCTTGCAATTATAACTCGAAGCGTGGATTCATCAGGTGCGTGTTGCATCGAGGATGTTCTTGAGCAGTGGTCTCTAGCGTGGGCGAGCTAGATGGCACCTGCAGCTGTGTTTTTGAGAGTTCTTTTGGCACGTGGTAGTCTTCTGGGATTTCATCCCCATGTCTTAGGTCTTGAAGCCCGGCTTCTCCTGTATCCGTCGTTCTGGTTTCAATGGTAGCTTTGTCTCACAGGCTGCAGTGGTCGACTCTCATTTTGGGGCCGCTTCAATGCGTCTGTGCCATCGTGGTGCTGTAGGGCTTCTCTGCCGGCAGCATCTTCCCTACGGTCATAGTTCTTCTCGCTTGTGGTCTTCTTGTGTCTCACAGTCGCTTCACTTGTGGTGTCTGTGTGTGGTGTAGGTCTGTGCCAGGGGTGCAGCTGTCCTGCCCAGGAGTTTAGCCGTAGTAAAGATGAGGGGAGTGTAGGTTGGTAGCTGTGTAGTAATACCTGGATCTGCCCAGATGCTTTTGGCAGAGACCATACAGTCCATCTCCGGGCAAGTAGCTGTAGACAGCTGCCGCAGAGTTAATCTCCTTGTGTTTGGCAGGTGCCGGAGGGTGGACTTGCTGGGAGTGGCAGTTTGTGCAGTAGTTGAGTGGGTTGAACATTGAATGACTCTTAGCTTGTATGTGGGGCTCAATATTTAGGGTTTTGGGTATTTTGGTAGTAGTTAGAAGGGAGACAGAAATGGAGGACAAACCTTTGGTCTCATAAAAGTCTTGGTTAACAACGAGGTGGCTTGCCTTATGTCGTTTGGGTTGTTTAGGCGCAAAGCGAGAAGCTGCTTCCTGAAGGGTGGTGGAAGATAGCAGAGCATCTGTGTGACCGGTGGCTCTGATGGGCTTACTCTGGTTTTATTTTGTAGGTGTGAATCGATGTGCGAAGTGGGATACCTGCACCCTTGGACTTCGGCAAGGTGAGTGATGACCTGTGTGCTGATGCAGCAGTTTTTTGAGGTGTCGTAATATTGTTGTAGCTAAAATCATATCCTGTTTTAGTTCTTTTGATGTGATCAGGCCTTGGTACAGCAGATGGAAGAATCCATTTCTGAGCGGCTGAAGTAAATGAGCAGGGGAGAGGAAGCACCGTGAGCCAGCTGAGGATTCAGGCCGCATCTCACTCCATGCTTTTTCATCTGTTTATTTTGCAGGTGCCACTCTCGTTCCCAGAGGGTTGACGTTGCAGAGTCAAGGGCAGTTTCAGAAAAGGTGAGAGTTGTTAATCGGTCTGATCAGACCTGAATTGCTGAGGATCACATGGCAATTTGAATGACCATTTTCTTTGTTTTTGCATGCATTGTGAGGTCTCTGCTCAAACAGCAGAGGATTTGAGGTAAGTTGGTGGAAGAGAGGAGCAGCAGGCTCAGAGATGCCGAGTGGGCAGTTGCTTCTGAGTAGGATGGTGGCAGCATTTCTCCAGTTTTGTGGCTTCCATGAGAGATGGGGGGGGTGCAGCATACAGTTATTGGGAGCGGCGCGGCTCTTCTGAGGAGGGTGTCATTGCGGTAGAGGTTGATACAGGTCGGCATGTCGGTGACGCGTGGTGCTCTGTCTTGCAGGTGATGAACCTGGTGAATGCTGTGAAACCCCAGTTAGATAATGTGCTCCCGATGAGGATGAATTATGGACTGTGCTCTCTGCTTTGGTCCCTTGACTTACCTTTCAGTGGATGGGGTGGGGCGAGAAGAGCGGGTAGGACATCAGGGTCAGTGGGAGGGCTCTTGAGGTTTTGTTAAATTGGGGGCAGATAGTGGGCCTGGGGCCTGTGTATGGCAGTGCGTGCGTCTCTGGGTGTTCTGTTTGGTTTTGTCTGATCTGAGTGTTACACTGTATGGCATTAAAGTGGCAAGAGCATTGTGTAGCTCTGTATCTGTATTGTGTGACCTTGTCAAGCCAGTGTTCATGTGAGTGGGAGTTGAGCAGATCTCAACTGAATTGTGAGGTAGCACAAGGGAAGCCTGTACATCAGCAATAGCTTTCATATTTTTCTTGCAGGCACCTTGTGGCAAGAAACTAGAAATGGTGAGTGATACTGGCAAAGCAGCTCTGGGATGAGTTGGTAGAGTTGTGTAGTATGCCTAGTGTGCCTTAGTTATGTAATGTGTCAATGTTTGTGTTGACCTTCACTGTTGAGGACCCTCTGGCATACTCACATCCTACTCTGTGTGCAGTCACCATCCATTGCATTTTGCAGCCTTGAGTTATTGGCACAGTGCCCATTCTGTCTTGGTAGTCAGTGTGATATAGAAGCTCAATGTTACCGATCCAGTTCAGCATTGTAGATGTATTTGGTTGGTCTTTCATGTAACTTAGTCTCAGACTAAACCACCAGGTCTCATCTCTGTGACTCTTTCTTGTGAGGTCTTCCAAGGGAATCTTCCCTGTGTCTTCGTAGTCTTTAGTCTTTCACAGCATTTTGTCTCTACTGCTCACTGGAGGGTTATCGCCCATATATCATTCGGTGTTCTGGCATTCTCACACGGCAGGCCACACGGGGGTGTCTGTGTCACGTCACCTCGGCATCGTTGCGTATACTGTCAGGCTGTGTCTTTTGGACTGGCATTAAGTCTACCCTGTGTGGTACTGTTGCATCCTTAGGCCATGTTTGTGAGCATGTAGATGTGTGTTTTTGAGGTGGAGCTGCTTTGTGTGTTTGTAGGCATTCTGGATGGGGTGGAAAGGTCCCAGAAGGGGATGATAATGTGCTGATGAGTGTGGCCTGTTGGGGTGCAGGTGGTATAGGTTGGTTTTGGAGATGGCCAGTAGTTATCAGTAAGCAGGCTCTAGAGTTCCTTCTTTTGCCTTTTGCAGGTACAATAGGGCCACCGGGATTCCAGAAGCAAATCCTTCCATGAAGTTTGCCGCAGTGTACAAAATGAAGCAAAGAAGGACCGGGAGGGGTACACAGAGGGAAACATATTCCTCGTCTTCCAACTATGAGGGCCTGTGGTGTGGAATCACGTGAAGCAGTGGTGATGGCTTGAGGTGTATGGTGGTGCAGTTCCGGGCATGGTTATGGTATTGGGGTGATCTGCCCCACTGACAAGTGGTGGTTAGATAGAGTAGATGTTAAATGAGTGTTAGTTTCAGAAGGTGTCTATCCTTGTATGTGAGGATGTTTTTCATTGCAGGGTATATTGAATGTAGCAAGACTTAATGCGTCTTTTAAAAACAGTAAAGAAACTGTTGAGGAGGGGGATTTTTTTATCTCCGTGACCTGGTTTATTGTCTCTTAGTCCTGGCCGCTCTGTCAGGTGATGTTCATGGCCAGCGTTTGGGTGGAGGTTAGGCTCAGGCCGTGGTGTTCGCAGGCAGGGTGATTTTGGAGGCCTTCAGGAAGCAAGTTCTGAGGAGTGCCGCAGCAATGGGGCAAGGAAGTGTTGTGGGGGTCAGATGGCCGGGTGGGTTTGCTGAGAGCAGGGGGTGGTTAGTGGGGTAGGTGAATGAGTGGTGTGTTTAGAATGTGTCTGCCTGTGCATGACTGTTTAATGTAACTGGGGTTTTTTTTTGTTGCAGATGGTGTTTTTTGAGTAGGTAGAAAACAAAAAACAGAATAAAAAAAACCCCAGCTGGGGGATTTTTTTTTTATTCCCCTGGCTGGGTTTTTTTTTCCCCGGTCCCGGCCACTCTGCAAGGTGACGATCGTCGCCAATGTTTGGATGCAGAGCGGTGTAGGGATGGGGTTTTCGCAGGCAGGGCGGTTTTGGAGGCCCCTGGGAACGGCATTCCTGAGGAGCCATGGAGCCACGGTGTGAGGGCGTGTTGTGGCGGTCAGGGAGGGGGATGGCTTTGCTGAGAGCAGAGGGGGGTTAGTGGGGTAGGTGAATGCATGGTGTGTTTAGAATGTGTTTGCCTGTGCATGACTGCGTAATGTAATGTGGGTTTTTTTGTTGCAGGTGGTGTTTTTTTGAGTAGTTAAGGAAAAAAGTAAAATACCCTAACTGGGGGATTTTATTTTTCACCCGGGTCCTAGCCACTCAGCGAGGTGACAGTTGTTGCCCATGTTTTGACATGGAGCAGTCTAGGGATGGCGTTTTTGCAGGCAGGGTGGTTTTGTGTGGTCCTTGGGAATGGTGTTGCTGGAGTCACGTATGTCAGTCTCTAAACAGTTATGAATCTAGTTAGTAAAGACATGATGTTAATGGGCATGTGTGAAATGACCATAAATGCTGTGAGAGGTAATAGTGGTAGGTAAAGCACTCATCATGGTTGTAGGGGTTTTGAAGTCCATAAGTTTTTGTGTAAGGTAGGTTCAATAAAGGTGTATTTGCTGTTGGTTCCAAGGTTTAATAAGTATGTAAAAGGTGGTTTGTAATGTGCATGTAGTGAAGGTGCTTGCAGTGCTTGTAAGGTTTCCAAAGTAAATGAAGGGTTTTGAGCAATGTAGGCTTAATGAAAGCGTATGTGCTCTTGGTTCTAACTTTATTAAAGAAGTAAAAGCTGTTTTGTAATGTAGCTTTAATAAAGGTGTAGTTGGTGAGGTTGGCTCCTGTGTGGTTTTTTTGGATGTGTGACTTGGTCTCTCTTTCTACCTCTGTCTGACTCTGCTCCTCTGTCTTCCTCCTTGTCTGACTCAGGCATAGAGGGGCAGAGTTTGACTCTCTCTCTGTCTAGGTCTGACTCTGGTCTTAGAGTCTCTATGACTTTGACTCTCTGCCTTAGCCTCCGTCTGTGTGTTTGTCTGTATTTGTCTCTCTCTGTCTGGCTTTGACTCTTTGTCTCTCTCTGTCTCCCTTAGTCCCTCTCTGTCTCCCTTAGTCTATTTAGTTAAGAGGGAATTAGCAGCACTGGAACATGGTTGTTGCTTGGGAGTAATGAAATAAATAAAATTTTGGTTTTAAAAAATAAAACTGATTAGTCCTAGGCCTTTTGGCCATGGCCCGGGCCTTACTATGTTTTCTTCTTTTCCATACACACCTGTTACACCACTACACGCTGAACCACCCCCAAACAAGCCCCCTCTACAAAACTTCACCTCCCTTCACAGCTGAAAACTCACAGCCCAAGCACGACCCCACCACAGCAGTTACACCCACCCCTCCCACACTATCTCCCCCAAGTCCCTGTTTCTGCCTGGACCGTATTCAGGGTTGCACTGTGCGGCAGGTCACTGTTCCCGCCTGGACCCTATTCGGGGTTGCACATTGCTGCGGGTCACTGTTCCCGCCCGGACCCTATTCGGGGTTGCACCTTGCCGCGGGTCACTGTTCCCGCCCGGACGCTATTCGGGGTTGCACCTTGCCGCGGGTCACTGTTTCCGCCCGGACCCTATTCGGGGTTGCACCTTGCTGCGGGTCACTGTTCCCGCCCGGACCCTATTCGGGGTTGCACATTGCCGGGGGGGGGGGGGGGGGGGGGTGTGTGGGGTGGGGGGGGGGGGGGGGTGGTGGTGGTGGTGTCACTGTTTCCGCCCGGACCCTATTCGCGGTTGCACCTCGCCGCGGGTCACTGTTCCCGCCCGGACCCTATTCGGGGTTGCACCTTGCTGCGGGTCACTGTTCCCGCCCGGACCCTATTCGGGGTTGCACATTGCCGGGGGGGGGGGGGGGGGGGGGGAGGGGGGGGTGTCACTGTTTCTGCCCGGACCCTATTCGGGGTTGCACCTCGCCGCGAGTCACTGTTCCCGCCCGGACCCTATTCGGGGTTGCACCTCGCCGCGGGTCACTGTTCCCGCCCGGACCCTATTCGGGGTTGCACCTCGCCGCGGGTCACTGTTTCCGACCGGACCCTATTCGGGGTTGCACCTTGCCGCGGGTCACTGTTTCCGCCCGGACCCTATTCGGGGTTGCACCTTGCCGCGGGTCACTGTTCCTGCCCGGACCCTATTCGGGATTGCACATTGCCGAGGGGGAGGGGGTGTCACTGTTTCCGCCCGGACCCTATTCGGGGTTGCACCTTGCCGCGGGTCACTGTTCCCGCCCGGACCCTATTCGGGGTTGCACCTCGCCGCGGGTCACTGTTTCCGCCCGGACCCTATTCGGGGTTGCACCTTGCCGCGGGTCACTGTTTCCACTCGGACCCTATTCGCGATTGCACCTTCCCCGCGCATGGTCGTGCCGATGGTCATGCTCGGGAAGTGCCGGCCCCCCCCCCCCCCGTGCGCGCTGTCGGCGGGTGCTCGGGGCGCAAAGCGCGGAACGGCAGCGCCGGTGCCGATCTACGACAATAACGGTCAGTGCTTCTGCCTCTTGCCCTCTTCCAGAGGCTGCACTGAGGACACGCTGCCTGGCCTTAATCCCGGTGCTGGTCGCTATAGTTACCGCGGGGGGGGGGGGGGGGGGCGGGGGGCAGTGTGGGCCGGGCTGGAGGAGCCCCCGGGGCGGGCAGTGAAGCTGCGGGCAGCGGCCCCTCCCTGTCCGGGACGGTGCTGGAGGAGGAGCCGGTGCGAGCCGAGGGAGCAGCAGAGAGAAGGTGAGCGGGGCCGCGCGGTCGTTCGCCTGGCGGCTGCCGGGGAAAGCCGCAACGTGGGGGGTCGCGCGGTGCGGCGGGACCGGCGGCAGAAGCCGCTCCGGGTCGGGGCCGGGCGGCAGCGGCGCTTCCCGGAGCTGCGCGGCGCTGCGCTCGGCCGGGCTTCTGGGTGCACGGGCGACGGGGTGGGGGGGGGGGAAGAATGGTGTCCCGGTAGGGTCAGAAAGGCGGGACGGCCGGCTGTGGCGGTGTGGGAGGTGCTGTAGTCACGTGAGCGGGGCTTCCGGACGGCCATGTTTGCTCCCCGGGGCACGCCGGGAGCTGTAGTTTTTGTGCACTCGGCTGCCTGGCAGCTGCGTCGCTCCCGGGCGCGCGCGGCACGGCACAGTCCTCGCTACCAGCGCGGCCCCGCGGCGCAGCGCGAGGGCCGGTTTTGTGGCGGGTTCGTGCGATTTCCCGCGGGCTGCCCGCGGCTCCCCGAGGACCGGTGTGCCCGTGCTCCGGCAGTGTGCATGCGCCGTGGCGGTCCCCGGAAGTGCTGCAATGCCCATGCGCTCCCCAAACCTGCCCGTGGGGCTCTGGGAGTGCAGGGCTGTGGGGTGGCTGCATTCCCCGCCCCCTACCCTCGGCATCGCCCGTGGGGACTGCGGAGGGGGTCAGAGAGCAGACGGGGTGAGCTGTGCTGTGGGCCAGAAATGGAGGCAACGTTTTGCCTTCCTGGGGCTTGAGAACAGACGCGTGTGGCTGATTGAGGGGCTCAGAAACAGACGGAGTTGTGTGGCTTTGGGCTCAGAAACAAAGGTCAAGTCGTGAATTTTTGGGACTTGAGAAGCGGCTCAGCAGGCAGGTTTTTGGGCTCAGAAAGAGGCACTAAGGCGGCTGGTTTGGGGGCCAAAAGTAGAATGCAGTTTGGCTGGTTTTGCAGGCAGGTGAGAGGTGGAGGGGTGTGGGAGGGCCCTGGGGGCTACAGGGGAAAGGAGGGGGTAGGGGTCGGGGTGGCATGGGACCCCGAAGCTTGGGAGGCCGGTGTGCACCAGGCCAAACTCCATGTCTGAGGTGGTCTCGGGGGGGAAATGCGCTTTTCAGACCCTACATGCCTTCTTCGAGTTCAGCAATTCTTTGTACGCTCCTTAGAATAATTATGACGTGATTAATAATCCAAAGTAATGAATGCTTAGAGAACGTACAAGGCGGATGTTCACTCCTAATACTCAAGCTCTGATAGCGATTGATTTACAGCCTTGTCAAAAGCCCAGGCTGTTGCTGGTAGCTGGAGCCTGTGAGGAGAAAGAGCTGAAATCAAGCGGAGTTTCAGTGCAGAGCTGAAGCGTCACCGAGCCAGACCTGTAGCTAGCAGGAGCTGGAACGAGAGGGGTATCCACTGTCTGGAGCCGGCATTAGCCAGAGCCACGATTCTCTGCGGCTCTGAGGAGCAGGAGCTGCAGCCGGACTGTCGACTGGCTGCAGCACCCCTTGGCTCGACGGCGGAGGCTCCTCAAAGAGCGCAGGATTTGAGGTGAGTTGGTGGGAGAGAGAGGAGCAGTCGGGCAGGAGCCACAGAGCAAGTGATTGCTTCTGAGTACAACGGATGCTTTACCTCTCTGGTTTCCTGGCTTCCACAGGAGATGCTGGCTGCAACACCTGCTTTTTGGGGGCAGCATGGCACTTCCCGGGAGGGTGCTGTTGCGGTAGAGGTCAGTGCTGGCTGGCGTGTCGGTGACTGGCGGCGCTCTGTCTTGCAGGTGATGGAGAGGAACCTGGTGAATGCGGGAGCATCCCAGTGAGATGATGTGCTCCTGATGAGGATGGATTCTGGAGCGTGCTCTCTGAAAGGTAAGTCAAGGGGCAAAAGCCGTGGGTAGGGTGGGGCCAGCAGAGGCTCTACCATCAGGGCTGTGGAGAGGGCTATTTAGGCTTCCTTAAGTCTGGGGGAAGAGAGCAGGGTCTGTCCCACAGGATGTGCATGTTCTGGCCTGTGTCTGTGTCCTTGTGTCATTTGTGGTGTCTGTGTTCTGTCTTGTATGCGGTGCCTTCCCCACGTCTCTGTGGTGCCCCGTGGGCTCTCTGCACGGCGCATGCACCTTGGTAGGTGTCCGTGGGGTCTCGGATGCCTTGCTGCTTTGGAAAAGAGCCCGTTGAGCACTCCCTGTCTCGTGAGTGGAGCTTACGGCGTCTTTTGCATCACAGATGTTTGTGGAGGGTTGCCTTTGTGGAGGAGATCTGGGCCAGAATGACAGCTCTGCTCTTCAGAGCTCTGTTTCCATAGAGGTCCCTCCCCTACAGCACTTCACCCCCCGTGTCCTTGTGGGCCTCGGCCTTAAAGCCCGGCTCCTCCCACGTCGGTTGTTCTGGTTGTGTATTGCACTGCAGCACTTGCTGTCGGTTTTGACTACGCCTTGCTTTGCAGGGCTTTGTGTTCTGCAGGTGACACAGGGCCATCTGGATCCCCAGAGCAAATCCTCGAGCGAGGTTTGCCGGAGCGTACAAACGCAAGCGAAGGAGGAGCGGGAGTGGGGCCCGTTGCAAAACATCTTCCTTGGCTCCCGGTTAGGAAGGCTGACACCGTGGGGGCGTGTGGAGCAGCGACGCTGCTGAGGTGCACGGTGAGGCAGTTCCAGGGGTGGGTTTAGAATGGGGGTGATCTGCCACTGTGGCAGGTGGGCAGTGGAACGGATGTTTGGAGTGAGGGGTGGATCGAGTGGCTGTTGAATGAGCGTCAGTTTCTGAATGTGTCTAACCTTGTGTGTGTGAAGTTTTTTTCATTTCAGGTTGTATTTAATGTTGAGATAGTAAATGTTTTTTTAAAATTGTGTTTAAAATAAAAGCCCAGGTGGGGGTTCGGTGTCTCTCTTACTCAGACAGAACCCTTCCTCAGGCTTTCTCTGTGCCCCGGAGCTCTCTCACAGTCTTCACTGCTGTCTTGGATGTCTCCATTCAGTCGCTCATCCCCTGAGGACATCTGTACGTTGCTGGAACGCCTTGACTTTTGCACCGTGTCCCAGAGCCGCCCTCTGTCTCTCTTTCAGTCTCAGCACCCTGCTCCTGCTGTCATCATGCCTACTGAGGCCAACCTCGTGCCCCACAGCCCTCTTTTGGCACCGTGGCGCACTCTGGACCCTCCTTCCTCCCTGAGACCCTTTCCTGATGCCACCTTTTATCTGCAGAACGCTCGCGTTGTCCTCTGTGCTAGCTAGGATACCTACCTGGTCCCCTGAGGACACCTGCAGTTTCTTCAGATCCCCTCCGGACTTCTTCGTCATGTCCTTGAGCATTCTTTTGGCTGTCCTGCTCTGCTGCTGTCACGATGTCTCCTGAGGTCTTGGATAATCCCTGCAGCACACTTTTAGCCCTGTAAGTCTCCTTTGGACTTGTTTTGTCGCAATAGTACCTCTCCTAAGATCTCTGTTCCCAAAAAAGAGCATTCTTTTTCTTCTTTATGCCACCTAGGATGCCTCCTGAGACCTTCTTTGTGTACCACAGCCCTGTTTTAGCTCTGTAGCGGACTTGGACTCTCTCTCATGCCCTCAGAAACCCATCCTCAGGTGTGTTTGTACCTCAGAGCACTCTTAATCATCCTCTGTGCCATCTAGGGTGTCTCCATTTGGTCCCCGCCTCCCGACGACATCTGTACTGTTCAAATCCCCTCCAGACTTCCTTCTCATGTCCCTGAGCCTTCTTTGGT
The DNA here is from genome assembly GCA_030819815.1 of Strix occidentalis. Lineage (NCBI taxonomy): Eukaryota > Metazoa > Chordata > Aves > Strigiformes > Strigidae > Strix > Strix occidentalis. The sequence continues at coordinate 42,530 of JASWHU010000322.1, forward strand.
GCCTTTGGCCCAATCAGGACCTCTCTAAGGGTGTCATGATGCCTATCGATGCCTTCAAGGTTGCCCCTAACAGACTTCTAGCTTTGTAGCAGACCTCGCAGCCATCTCATTCCCTCAGAGGGCTTCCCGAGTGTTCCTGCTATCTGTGACCCAACCCAGTCAGTCTGTCCTCCCTTCCCTCTAGCCGTGCCTCTGTTCATTCCCTGGCCCTCTGATGACGTGTTTGCTTGGTTCAGATCCCCTCGGGATTTAATCGTCATGTCCCCAGTCCTTTTTCTGTCTCTCGGGGTCCCTCGGGACAGTTCTCCTCCCAGTCACGATGCCTGCCAAGACCTTCCTTGTGGTCTGGTTCTGTCCTGTAGCACTTTAGGTGGGGCCGTCTTTGAGCCGCACACGAACACATTTGTTCCTCTGTGCTAGCCAGGATTCCCATGTTTAGTTCCCAGCCACCCAAGACCATCTGTACTCTGCTCAGGTGATCACCCGAGTTCCTCCTGGTTGTCCCTCAGCCTTCGTTTATCCATCAGCCCCGCCCCCACGATCCCTCTCCTCACAGCCGCAGTGCCTGCTGAGACCTCCCTCGATCTCCGCAGCCCCTTGAGGCACTCGATCTCCTTTTCTCTCTCTCTCGTTCTGTCAGAACCTCCCTCCTTTCTTTGCTGTGCAGCGCTCCTTTTTCTTTCTCTCTGCCATCGAGGGTGTCTCTGCTTGGTTGTTCTCTCAGTCATCTGTAGTTTGCCCAGATGCCCTCCTGAGACTCCAGGGCCCTTGCTGTGTCTGCAAGACTTCTTTTCTTACCGTGCTCCCTCCTAACTCCTCTACTCTGTATAACAGTGTCTTCCGAGTCCTTTTGTGTACTCCACCGTGCTCTTGTGGTGCTTCAGCTCCCTTTGGATTTTGTTTTTTGGCGCTCTTCAGAGCACTCTTCTCTTACTCTCTGCCGTGTCAGCCTGCACACGTATGTGGGTTGGAACTGCCCTGCCTGGGGCCACAGCAATGTCAGTCAGGGGAAGAATAGCACTAAGAGTCTGTAGTTAATGTTGATTTGCCTGGACTGTTTAGGTACAGCCCGTACAGCCCCCTTGCAGCAAGCAGCCCTCAGCAGCAGGCAAGGATGTCACGGGGATGACCGGAGCTATCTGGGAGAGGCTGCGGGAGTGGTAGTTGAACAGATGGAATCTCAAAGGCGTTAAGGCTCGTTGTGTGTAGGGCTTAATGCTGTTTTATTTTTATGTTTATTTTTAATGGCAGGCTGTAATGACACCCTAGACGGTGTTCCTACATGGAGTCAAGAACTCTGGAATTGTTAAGCTGTCACTCAGCATCCCGGTGACTTGCTTAAAAGTTTTTTTCAGATCCAGAGGGACAATATACGCACCAAAGAGTGACAGAGGCAGCGAGCAGGGCACTGTAAGAAGGTGGGTCAGCGTGTGGTGTCGGAGGAGAAGACGTGACTGGTTGCTACATGACTGGCTTATCGGTTTGGGTTTTTTTTTGTTTTGAAGGTGCAAAGCAGGATATCGGCACCGGAGGTGACTCGGGCAAGGTGAGATGAGTCGGCTGAGTTATTTTTCAGTTATTTTTCACGTGTCGTACTGTTGGTGAAACTAGAAGCATCTCCTGTTGTCTGTGTCTAACAGGTGGTACCCAGGCCTCGACGTGGCGACCGGTAAATGTCAGAGGCAGGGTGGGTGAGCAGCCAAGGTAACGGGGCAGGAGATGGCAGTCGGTGTGGGCAGGCTCCAGGTTCAGCTTGTGCCTCTCGCTTTGGTTTATGCAGGTGCCACATGTAGGCTGGGAGGGGCGAAGCTGCGTGCCGCTGAGCAGTCCAGGACAACGAGGCGGTTGTTGGCTGGGTCAGGGTTTTCGTGCAGAGAATCACGTGGCAGCTCGATGAAGCATTTCTCTTTGGTTTTGCAGGAGCCGGGCAGGCTGCCTTTGGAATCGGATGAGCGTTTGAGGTGAGCTGGGTAGTAGAGAGCAGGAGCACGGGGCTGGTGATTTCTCGCAAGCACAGTGGTAGCTCTGTGTCTTTTGGTATCGTAGGTGCCACGGGCCACGCTGGCCGCAGCGTCCGACACTGGACTCTGCGCAGAGCAGCTGAGCGGAAAGCCCCGTGGCTGTTGAGGTGGAGGGTGTTGTGGCAGAGGTGTGTCAGCTGACGTGATGGTGACTGCTGGCACTGTTTTTTTTTGCAGATGATGAAGAGGAACCTGGCAGGTGCAGGAATGTCCCGGTTAGCTGATGTGGTTTTTGTTGAGGATGGATTCAGACCCCCGGCCCTCTGAAAGCTGAGTTGAGGGATCAGGGACCGCTGCCCTACAGTGTCTAATCTTGACTTCAGTTAGAAAGAGACTTTACAAAATGGAAACCTTTCTCAAGGCAGTTTCATTTTATGAACTCTCCATCAGAGTGGGTCTTCAGAGATGATGTATTTGGCAGTAGTACTCTTGGGCGGTGCAGCTGGCCCGACATCCCTGCTAATTATGGAACACACCAAACCCGCCCCCCCTCGTCAAGTTGTACGGGTGTATTTTGGAGATAGACAGTCTAATGGTATCAGCTCACAGCTGGGCAAGTTCAGGGAATGCAAAAGGAAAATCAAATACTTGCACATCTAATAAAAACATTTCTATAAGCGTATGCCCACCTTTATACTAAAGAGTGAAGGACTGAGCTTTATTGTTTGTTTTACTCTTTAAAGTTTTACACTTCACTTCTGATTTTATTGACCCAGCAAGCAGGATGTGCAGCAGCAGCAGCGCAAGGGCTGCGGCTGTCGCGGCGGATCCGTCAGCCGTAGGTTGTGATGACGGTACGACCTCGTCCAGCCTCGCAGGGTTCCCTCCCTGCAGCCCTGCTGTAAGGACGGGATGAGACATTCCAACACCACCAAGAGCGTTTGCTTTTATGGGCAGAATGTGCTCGGGATCGTATCGATTGGCCTTGCTGGTGATTTGAGGAGTTGAAATTGCTCCGGCCTTGCCAGGGTGTGTTTTATGTGGAGCTGATTAGATCTGGTGAGTTCAGGATGGCCGGGCTGTCTGCGGGCAGTCCCAGCTGCTGTTCTCATTATGCAAGAAGCCAGAAAATTAACTATGGTGCAGAAGATAACAATGCACGTCCCTCATGCTGTACTTACTGCACTGGAACACAAAGGACGTTACTGGCTTGCGCCGAGTCGTTTGTTACAGTATCAAGCCGTGTTATTGGAGCAAGACGACATCACCTTAGAAAAAAGTATGGTACTAAATCCTGCATCTTTAATGCCGACAGAGAAGAAAAATGACTCTAACCTTGATTGTTTACAAGTGATTGAACAGGCGTATGCCAGCAGACCAGACCCGAGAGATGCTCCCCTCCAAACTCCAGCTGAGGAACTGTATATACTGACGGAAGCAGTTGCGTTTTGAAAGGAATAAGAAAGGCTGGTTGTGCTGTGGTGACACTAACTGAGGATTGGGAAGCTAAAGCATTGTCTCCAAATACCTCTGCACAAAAGGCTGAAATAATTGCCTCAACCAGGCCTTTGGAATTAGCCAAAGGAAAAAGAGTCAGTATCTATACAGACTCTAAATATGCTTTTGGGGTTGTTCATGCCCATGGCGCTATTTGGAAAGGATGAGGACTTTGATCTGCCAGTGGCACACCTATAAAGCACAGAGCAGAGATTTTAAACTTGCTGGAAGCAGTACAGAAGCCGAAGGAGTCTCCGTGATACATTGTAAAGCACATCAGAGAGGAAATGCGGATTTAATCCAAGGAAATCGGAGGGCAGATGAAGCTGCAAAACCAGTGACGCTCAGTGCTCCTTGTGTTCTAATTCCATCAAGGGAAATGCAGGTAGAACCCCCGAGGTCTAAAGAGAAAGAAAATAAATTGGCTGAGTTACTAAAGCACAAAAGCACGGTGGAGGGTGGTAGGTTACCCCACATGGGCAATGCGTAGTGACTCCTGAAAACATGAAAAGGTTAACGACTAATACCCGTGAAGAAACGCATGTGGGAGCAGAAGCAGCGGTCGGATCAGGAAGACGTTATGCAGTCGGGGTCAAAATGTTACTCACTGCCAAAAGTGTGAGTAACCCCTGTGAAATTTGTTTTAGGAACTATCCAAAGATACAAGCCCAACGCCCTCTGGGAGAGGTAAGAAAAGGCATAACTCCTGGTGAGTATTGGCAAATAGATTTTTCAGAATTGCCAAGGTGTAACCAGTACTGATGTTTATTGGTACTGGTGGATGCCTTCTCTGGTTGGCCTGAAGCTTTCCCATGTCAAACCAGCAAGGTAACAAAGCATTTACTAAAAGAAATTATTCCAAGGTTTGGGGTTCCTTTATGAATGTTCTCTGACAGAGGTCCACATTTTATAGCCGAGGTTGTCAAGAATATGAGCAAAATACTAGGGATGGGGTGGAACCAACACACCCCGTGGGGGCCCCAATCCAGTGGACAGGTAGAAAGAATGAATCAAACACGAAACTGACAAATTGCTAAATTATGCCAGGAAGTCCAAGGAAAATGGGTTGAAGCTTTGCCACTCGTCCTGCTGAGGATTAGAGTGACTCCTAGAACTAGAGGAAGGATAAGCCCATGTGAAAGTCTATACGGCAAACCTTCTAACGTCAGTCTGACAGGGAGGCCCGAACACTTGCATCTAGTAGGGGAAAAGGTATTAACTGAATACGTTATTGAGGTCCATCCACAAATGTGTCCTTTTAAGAGCACCTGTACCCCTTGATTTCCCGGCACACTCTTTCTGTGCCAGAGATCAGGTCTGCCTATGGACATGGAAGGACGATCCTCTTGATGAACAGCGGAAGGGACCTATCGAGTGTTGCTAACCGCGAGCGCTGCTGTGAAGCTGGGACGAGCGGAACCCTGGGTCCATGACACGAGGGTAAAGGAAACAGCTCCTCGGCTGGGGCGTCTGTACCTCAGGGACCTTGGAAATTCACTTTAAGATGCAGTTAACGAAATCGCACCTGCAGTGCTGCTGAAACATTGGTTCATCTAGGTTGTACACAAGGAATATCTCTGGTTTGTATCCTTACAAGTGTGGGGAGAATAGCCGTATTAATCTGTTTGTACAGAGAATTTAACCTGTGCTAAGGATGGACATCAGAGTTGGAGATTGAAGTCTTCGGAAGTTTATGAGCGCTTCCGTTAGATGGTATTGAGCGTCAGTTCTTGATGATTGGAACTTGTTGCTTAATTCAGCGTATGCCGCTTTGGAGACAAAAAACCTAGAAAAGAACGGTGTGAGCCTTGCGTTGTTTACAACAGGGTAAGCCTCTTGGGGGGGAATTGCTACCAAGCGCTTTGCACTTGCCAGCGGCCGCGGTTAATCCCGGTGCTGGTCGCTATAGTTACCGCGGGGGGGGGGGTGGAGGGGGGGGGGGGGAGCGTGGGCCGGGCTGGAGGAGCCCCCGGGGCGGGCAGTGAGGCTGCGGGCAGTGGCCCCTCCCTGTCCGGGGCGGTGCTGGAGGAGGAGCCGGTGCGAACCGAGGGAGCAGCAGAGAGAAGATGAGCGGGGCCGCGCGGTCGTTCGCCTGGCGGCTGCCGGGGAAAGCCGCGACGGGGGGGCCGGGCGGTGCGGCGGGACCGGCGGCAGAAGCCGCTCCGGGTCGGGGCCGGGCGGCAGCGGCGCTTCCCGGAGCCGCGCGGGGCCGCGCTCGGCCGGGCTTCCGGGTGCGTGGGCGAGGGGGGCGTGGGGGTGGGAAGGACGGTGTCCCCGCAGGGTCAGAAAGGCGGGACGGCCGCCTGTGGCGGGGGGGGGGGGGGGGGGGGGTGGGGGGTGCTGTAGTCACGTGAGCGGGGCTTCCTGTCGGCCATGTTGTCTCCCCGGGGCACGGCGGGAGCTGTAGTTTTCGCGCACTCGGCTGCCCGGCAGCTGCGTCGCTGCCGGGCGCGCGCGGCACGGCAGAGTCCTCGCTACCGGCGCGGCCCCGCGGCGCAGCGCGAGGGGCGGTTTTGTGGCGGGTTCGTGCAGTTTCCCGCGGGCTGCCCGCGGCTCCCCGAGGACCGGTGTGCCCGTGGCCCGGCAGTGCGCATGCGCAGTGGCGCCCCGGTGCTGCCGCTGCAATATGGCGGCTGGAGGGGCGAGATTGCTGGCGGCGGGTGAGTGCCGAGGGGAGTGGTGGGGCGGGGGTGTCTGCTGCCCGCCGGCCGCCTGGCGGGGGCGGGACGGGAAGCTTCACTCCGCCGCTGCGGCAGGGTCCCGTTCCGCTGGAGGTGAGGCGGGCCGGGGCAGCCCCGAGCAGTTCCCCGAGAGCTGGTAGAGGGGAAGAGGGGCAGTTGCCGAGCGCCTCCGCAACTCGCCAGAGCTCCCCCTGAGCCGGCTCTGGCCCCGCTCACCCGGTGCAGCTGCCTCGCGCTCCAGCACCTGCCCTGAAGCCTGTCCCGTAGCCCCAGGCCACCGCCAAGCCCTGTGGTGAGGGCAGCAGGCTGGCCCTCGGTGCGTCTGCCGCAGCCCCTTTGGAAGGTGAGGCTCCGGCCGGGGGCGATCTACGGTAGTCATGGTCAGTGCTGCTTCTTTCCCTCTTCCAGAGACCGTGCTGAGGCCGCGCTGGTCTGTTCCTGTCCTGGGGATGCTGTTCACTGCACCCACCTCGGGCTTGTGTGGGGTGTCTCTGCCTGGCCTTGTGCTTCTCACGACACGGGGGCAAAAACGGACAGGCAGAGCCCTTCCCGGCTGTGGACCGTGGCCAGGAGCTGCCGCGGCTGAAGCTGGAGAGGCCAGAGAAAGGGAAGGAAGGAGAAAATCAAGGCTATGTGGGCAGCACCCGCCTCCCAGTGCAGGAAGAGAGAGCCTGCCTCTCTGGGTGAGGAAGGAGCCCTCTTCACAGTCCGCAGCAGGCCAGGCCGCCAGCATGCACCCAGGGTCTGCGTGCGTCGCCCCAAGCGCAGTATGGCCGCGTAGTGCACGAGCGAGTGAGGCTGCGTGTGTCGGAAGCCTGGTCTTGTAAGAGGTGAGAGACACCCGCGTATTCTTTGAGGGGGAGGACAGCCAGGTGACTGGATTTTCAGAAGAAGAAGAGGGGCAGGAGGAAGGAAGGAGAAAGAAGCATCTGACCCGTCAAATTCTCCCGGCAGTGCTGAGAGCGAGAGCTGCGGTGAGTCCTGGGCCTTCGGGGCCCTGTCACCCGTCTTGTGCGTCCCGGTCCCTTCCTGCCCCTCTCCTGTACCTCTCTCTTTTCCATGCTGCTGTTATTTCTGCTCCCCCCCCCACCCCTTTCCTATACCTCTCCTTTATTCTTCTGTCCTGCTCCTCCGTCCTTCCTTCACTTTCTCTCTCTTGTCCTACTGCTCCCTTTTCTCATTTCTCTCTGCACTTTTGTCCTGCCTCTCCCTCCTTTTTTTCATCTTCTGTCTCTGCGCTTAGTGCCGTCGCTTTTTAAAATTTCATTCTACGTCTTTTAGTTTGCTGTCGCTATTTCGTGTTTCCTTAGGGCCGTCGCTTTTTAAATTTTCTTTTCTGTACCTCTGTTCTAGTTCGGTGTCCCTGTGTGATCATTTTTTCCTTTATTTCACCAATGCCTGTTGCTTTTAAAATGTTCTTTTTCCCTTCAATGTCTTTTTAATGAGTTCTTCTCTTTCCTTAATGCCCTCTATGTCTTTTTAAATCGTCCCCTCTTTTGTTCGCTGTGGCTACTTTTTAGTTCCAGGGCGTGGTTGGACCAGATGACCTGCAAGAGTTCCCTTCCCACCTCAAACCGTTCTGCAGTTCTGGAGTCACAACTGTCACATCCAGGGCCGTGAGCTACCACAGGCGTGAGAAAGTTGCCCCAGGCTTCAAGGCCATCCCGAGTGCCTGCTGCTTTACTCCGGCCGCAGCGCTCCTGAAGAAGAGGAGAAGGTAATTTTGCAGTGGTCAGGGCTTTTAGGGCTCAGTGGTCGTGCTCAGTGGGTTGCGTGGTTGGGTGGTTTGAAGGGACAGTCTGAGAGGGTGTCTGAAATGCCCTTGCAGGGTGGAGGGAGGCAGGAAAGCAGGGGGGGGTTAGAGCTGGCAAGGGACTGCCCCGGGCTGGGGGGCGGTGTGCCCGTGGGTGCCAGTACCTCAGCTGCTGTGTCGGCATTGCGGGAGCCGTGGGGGTCGTGGACTTTACTCTGCCTCCCCCCAGAAAGCTCTGGCTGACGAAGTTATGCCACAACAGAGACTGCAGCCGTCAGCACCACGGGATGCTGATGATGACCAGCACAGGCCTCGCTGTACTGTCGTTTTCCCTGCTGCTTGCAGTGGATCTGCAGTGGCCTTTGGTTTGCGGAAAAAGACTCTACATCTTGAAATGGAGTTATAAAGCAGGTATGTTTTACTCCGGCCGGGGTGCAAGGGGATTTCTCCACAAAGCTTGCACACCAACAGCACATTTTACCAAAACGTTATAGAGTGTGGATACACTTATTCACTGGATTACATAACACAAACATGCATATGCATGAGTAAGGCTGGGTTAGTTCTAGAGGCTGGTGCCAGCAGTTTATGTTATCTTTGCACCTGCGCATTGCCTCCTGGGGGGCGTCTTCAGGGGTCTTTGGGAGGAAGGCTCGTAGTCTTTCTCACCTTGTTTTTTCCCCGGAGCATGCGCAGATTCTCTTAGCCAATTTCTTGAACAACAAAAATCTTTTTCAGCCGGTTTACTCATGCTATCTTATTTAAGGGAAGCGATGAAACTTCTACCATCCGTATATGCCTATCTTTACTCATTGCCGAGGCCCAACTAGTTAGAGCATACCTGTTCCTCGAGGACAAAAACATGATATTTTGCTGAACACTGCAGTTCTTGGTAGATTTTCACAGTAAACTGCTTTGTTTTGATGAACACAGCAGTCCTTGGTAAAATTCCACAGAATAGTCTGGGCAAGCAGGATTCTTAGCAATATTAAAAAATACTATAAGTAATACTATAACTTGCTATAAGTAAGTAAATAAGTTGCTAAGCAGTTTTCTACAAGTAAATAAGTCTTCCCCCCCCCGAGACAGTTCTCTTTTCTTTCCTTGAAGAACATCGATGGTGGGAAAGCTTATTTGGATGGTCACCAACAACAACAGGACTGTTTAATTCCATGTTTCACTTGGTCTGATTTTCCTAATTCCAACTCTAATATGTTTACTACTTCTAATAGTATTGTATATTAAGGTTTGGAGGATGGTTAAACAGATCACTCAGTTACAAAAGTATCCCTGTGTGTATACTACCCTAAAATATTTTTTTTTAATAGAAACTAATAAAACACAAAATTCCCTTCAATTATAATTGGATTATGGCATCATCTGTTTATAGGCAGAGAGGCAAGAGGCAACCACACCGCCACTCTATGGACAAGATAAATTGACTTTAGTCATGGGGTGGATTGTGGTGGTGCAATTCTTACCCCTCCCCGCTCCTCCTTGTTGGGCTGCTTGGTGCTAGGTGTGATTCCACCCACATTCCCCCGAGCTATACACCGATCTGTGGAGATAAAGCAATCATCTCGTCCTCGGTGTCTTTTGCAGGGCTTTTCCCAGCTGTCATTATGCTACTTGTCTGACTTTGGCTCACTGTTTGACATAAGATTTCCACTGCACTCGCAACAGTCATGGCTATGTAATAATGTTCTCTCTTATCTCCTTAACCTGCATTGCTCTAAATTTCTCATCTCCCGGAGTTTTGCTCGCTATTGGTGTGTGTGAAGGTGCCTTGGCTCTAAAAAGATGCCTGACGTATAATGCTTACATCTCAGAAGAGCCACAAGAAATGAAGTACTGTAGCCCAGGTAATAGATTGTGAGGGCGGGAAAGTGGCTGTGGGGGGTGGAGCGGCCGCCTGAGGGGAAGGGGGCGGGACTTGCCTGTGGGAAGAGCGAAGGGCGGGAAAGTCACTGTGAGGGGCGGAGCGGCCGCCTGAGGGGAAGGGGGCGGGACTTGCCTGTGGGAAGAGCGAAGGGCGGGAAAGTCACTGTGAGGGGCGGAGCGGCCGCCTGAGGGGAAGGGGGCGGGACTTGCCTGTGGGAAGAGCGAAGGGCGGGAAAGTCGCTGTGAGGGGCGGAGCGGCCGCCTGAGGGGAAGGGGGCGGGACTTGCCTGTGGGAAGAGTGAAGGGCGGGAAAGTCGCTGTGAGGGGCGGAGCGGCCGCCTGAGGGGAAGGGGGCGGGACTTGCCTGTGGGAAGAGTGAAGGGCGGGAAAGTCGCTGTGAGGGGCGGAGCGGCCGCCTGAGGGGAAGGGGGCGGGACCTGCCTGTGGGAAGAGTGAAGGGCGGGAAAGTCGCTGTGAGGGGCGGAGCGGCCGCCTGAGGGGAAGGAGGCGGGACTTGCCTGTGGGAAGAGTGAAGGGCGGGAAAGTCGCTGTGAGGGGCGGAGCGGCTGCCTGAGGGGAAGGGGGCGGGACTTGCCTGTGGGAAGAGCGAAGGGCGGGAAAGTCGCTGTGAGGGGCGGAGCGGCCGCCTGAGGGGAAGGGGGCGGGACCTGCCTGTGGGAAGAGTGAAGGGCGGGAAAGTCGCTGTGAGGGGCGGAGCGGCCGCCTGAGGGGAAGGAGGCGGGACTTGCCTGTGGGAAGGGAGAAGGGCGGGAAAGTCTCTGTGAGGGGCGGAGCGGCCGCCTGAGGGGAAGGGGGCGGGACCTGCCTGTGGGAACAGCAAAGGGCGGGAAAGTCGCTGTGAGGGGCGGAGCGGCTGCCTGAGGGGAAGGAGGCGGGACCTGCCTGTGGGAAGGGAGAAGGGCGGGAAAGTTGCTGTGAGGGTCGGAGCAGCCACCTGAGGGGAAGGGGGCGGGTCCAGCCCTGCCAGACGCAGCCAGGAGCCCAGAGCAGATGAGTGCCCGTCGCAGTTGTCCCTGCGGGAAGCACTGGAGCACCAACTGGGTGGGAAAAGCTGATCTGTGAGGTTTTTTCGGGGGGGGGTGGGGGGGGGGGGCGGCGCGGCCGGGATTCGGGTGGTGCTGTGGCAAGCTCTGTCCACGGGCTGGCGTCCCTCTCAGACCCAACGGCGTCCCTCTCAGACCCAACGGCGTCCCTCTCAGACCCAACGGCGTCCTTCTGGCCTTGCAACAGCTGGTGGTGGAGAAGAAAGAAGAGACAAACGTGGCGTGCGGAAGGACCCGCAAGGCAAGAGAGAGCAGCAGGAGGAGCAGAGGAAGTCTGGGCAACAAGTGGAGGAAAGAGAAGGGCGCTCCGGGCAAAGCGCCACTGTGAGGGGCGGAGCGGCCACCTGAGGGGAAGGGGAGCGCCGTCGCTGCGGGGCAGGGTGGGGGTGGACTGGAGCTACCTGGGGGGGGAGCGCAATCGCCTCAGGGGCTGAGGAGGGTCCAAGGCCCCGCTGGATGCAGCCAGGAGCCCGGAGCAGATGAGTGCCCGTCACAGTCGTCCGTGCAGGAAGCACTGAAGCACCAACTAGGTGAGAAAAGCAGATCTGTGAGGTTTTTTCGGGGGGGGGGGGGGGGGGGGAGGGGCGTATGGGGGGGGGTGTGGAGTGCTGTGGGGACCTCCCTCCGGGGGCTGGCTTCCCTCTGTGCTCCGGGTGGGGGAGGTGCTGCCTGACTGCACACTCCTTCCGAGCAGCAGCTCCTGGAGAAGAAAGATGAAGCATCGTGAGGAGTGGCAGGCTGAAGGGAGGAGCGGGGCAAGAGAAGGGAGCTCTGGGCAAAGGGGCCTCCCCGCTACTGGGGCTGTGGTCACACAAGACCGTTGCCGGCACTTCTGGTGTCCTGGCCGGCGCTGCGCTGGGTGACCTCCCTGTAAGCAGGGCTCGGGTCTCTGGTCTTTTGCCACCTTGCCCCACGGTTTGGCCGCCCGGAGAGAAGGGCAGCCCTGTCAGGAGAGTGAGCGGCGCTGTCTCCGCGCCGAGGGGGAAATGGGGCTCTCCGGACCCCACGCCCGCCCTGTAAGCAGGGGAGGGCTGTGTCCCCGGCCCCGGCGGCTTTCTGGCTGCTGGCGGCCTGGCCAGCGTGACCCCCTGGAGTCGGGGCGTGTCACGGCATTTGTCCCTTGGCCACCCCGTGAAGCCCCGTGGCACGTTGAGTCCCTGCGGCCTGCGTGCGTCCTGGGGGGCAGGTCTGGGGCTCTGCTCTCCTGCTCATGGGAAGGGATGGCTCCCCAGACACTGGCTGCACAGAGCTCGCTCTCTCTTCTGGGAAGTTTTGTTTGTCCCTGTGTGTGTCTGTGTGCCTGCCTGTGTCTGCGTCGCTGCGAGTGAGCGAGTGAATGAGCTTCTCGTTTAGGCCCCTGTTGAAATCACTGCAGCGTACTTAGCTTAAACTTCCCGGGAGGGAAAGAAGGGCTCTGTGCAGCAACAGGGGGTCGGTCCCCTCTGAGCCCGTGAGCGGAGGGCGAGTCCCGGCTTGCCCCTCCTTGCCCCTCCTTTCCAAGGACAGAGCGAAGCCACGTGGCCGTAGCACGGCCAACGTGCGACCCGCCTGTAGTCAGGGCCTGGGTCTCTGCCTGGGTGGCCGCCTGTCCTGGCTGGCGACCTGCCAGCATGCCCGCCCTGTACTCGGGGCGAGTGCCACGAGCCGTGGAGCCCTCTGTCCCCAGGAGCCACTCGGCCGCCCTGTAATCAGGGCTGGGCGGGCTGCTGTACGCAGCCACCAGTGCCTACCCTGTAAGTCCGGGGCTGGCCAGTGACCTGCAGGCCCGGGCACTCTGCAGTGCCGGCAGCGGCTCGAGCCCACTGTAAGCAGGGGTGTAGCTTCTTTGGCCGCCGCTTAGTGTGCCCAGCTCCCATTTGTCCGGAGTGCCTGACTCTGAGCCCAGCTCCAGTGCCGCCTGGGACTGCACGCGTGGCAGCCCCGGAGCACCGATTGGATGAGAAAAGCTGATCTGTGAGGTTTTTTGGTGGGAGGGGGTTGGGGGGTGTTAGGGTATAGGGGGTTGTGGGTGGGAGGGCAGCCAGGATTCGGGTGGTGCTGTGGCGAGCTCTGTCTGGGGGCCGGCGTCCCTCTCAGACCCGATGGCGGCGTCCTGGCCTTGCAGCAGCTGGTGGTGGAGAAAAAGGAAGAGACAAACACCACGTGCGAAAGGACCTGCAAAGGTAAGAGTGGGGGTAGGAGCGGAGGAAGTCTGGGCAACAAGTGGAGGCAAGAGAAGGGCACTCTGGGCAACGGGACCTCCCTGTCAGTGGGGCTGCGGTCACGCAAGGGTGTCGCCAGGACCTTTGGTGCCCTGGCCGGCTTTGTGCCAGGTGACCTCCCTGTAAGCAGGGCTCGGGTGTTTGGGTATTTGCCAGAATTTTTGCCCAACCCTTCTAGTCCTTGCACACTGTTTTGCCCTCCACTTTTTTATGGCCTCTACTTCCTTCCAGGCTCCCACCCCATTTTGGCCTCCACCTATTTCTGGCCTCTACTTCCCTCCAGCCTCCCACCCCATTTTGGCCTCCACTTGTTTATCTGGCCTCTACTTCCCTCCGGTCTCCCACCCCGTTTGAGCCTTTCACCCCATTTCGGCCTCCACTTTTTTCTGGCCTCTACTTCCCTCCGGCCTCCCACCCCATTTCACCCTCCTACCCTATTTCAGCCTCCACTTTTTTCTGGCCTCTACTTCCCTCCGACCTCCCACCCCATTTTGGCCTCCACTTTTATCTGGCCTCTACTTCCCTCCGGCCTCCCACCCCATTTCAGCCTCCCACCCTATTTCAGCCTCCACTTTTTTCTGGCCTCTACTTCCCTCCAGCCTCCCACCCCTTTTCAGCCTCCCACCCCATTTCGCCTTCCACTTTTTTCTGGCTTCTACTTCCCTCTGGCCTCCTACCCCGTTTCAGCCTCCCACACCTTTTCAGCCTCCAATTTTATCTGGCCTCTACTTCCCTCCAGCCTCCCACCTTGTTTCAGCCTGCCACCCGTATTGGTCTCCACTTATTTCTGTCCGATACTTCCCGGCATACTCCCACCCTGTTTCAGCCTCCCACCCCGTTTAGGCCTCCACTTTTTTCACCGGTCTCTACTTCCCTCCGGCCTCCCACCCCGTTTCAGCCTCCCACCCCATTTTGATCTCCACTTTTTTCTGGCCTATACTTCCCTTCAGTCTCCCACCCCATTTCAGCCTCCACTTTTTTCTGGCCTCTACTTCCCTCCAGCCTCCCACCCCATTTCAGCCTCTCACCCCATTTTGGCCTCCACTTTTTTCTCCGGTCTCTACTTCCCTCAAGCCTCCCACCGCGTTTCAGCCTCCCACCGCATTTCGGCCCCCACTTTTTTCTGGCCTTTATTTCCCTCCAGCCTCCCACCCCGTTATGGCCTCCCACCCCTTTTTGGCCTCCACTTTTATCTGGCCTCTACTTCCCACCAGCCTCCCACCCTGTTTCGGCCTCCCACCCCTTTTCGACCTCCACTTTTATCTGGCTTCTACTTCCCACCAGCCTCCCACCCTGTTTCGGCCTCCCACCCCTTTTCGGCCTCCACTTTTATCTGGCTTCTACTTCCCTCCAGCCTCCCACCCCATTTCGGCCTCCACATTTTTCTCCGGTCTCTACTTCCTCCCAGCCTCCCACCCCGTTTCAGCCTCCCACCCCATTTTGGTATCCACTTTTTTCTGGCCTCTACTTCCCTCTGAACTCCCACCCCATTTCACCTCCACTTTTTTCTGTTCTCTACTTCCATCTGGCCTCCCACCGCTTGTGATCCTCCCACCCCATTTTCTGCTCCACTTTTTTCTCCACTCTCTACTTCCCTCCGGCCTCCAACCCCATTTTGGCCTCCACTTTTATCTGGCCTCTACTTCCTTCCAGCCTCCCACCCCGTTTCAGCCTCCCACCCCATTTCGGCCTCCACTTTTTTCTGGCCTCTACTTCCCTCCAGCCTCCCACCCCGTTTCAGCCTCCCACCCAATTTTGTCCTCCACTTTTTTCTGGCCTCTACTTCCCTCCAGCCTCCCACCCCGTTTCAGCCTGCCACCCCATTTTGGCCTCCACTTTTTTCTGGTGTCTACTTCCCTCCAGCCTCCCACCCCATTTCAGCCTCCCACCCCATTTCAGCCTCCCACCCCATTTCAGCCTCCCACCCCATTTCAGCCTCCCACCCCATTTCGCCTCCCCTTTTTTCTCCGGTATCTACTTCGTTCCGGCCTCCCACCCCATTTCAGCCTCCCACCCCATTTCGGCCTCCACTTTTTTCTGGCTTCTACTTCCCTCCGGCCTCCCACCCTGTTTCGGCCTCCCACCCTGTTTCAGCCTCCCACCCTGTTTCGGCCTCCCACCCCATTTTGGCCTCCACTTTTTTCTCCACTCTCTACTTCCCTCCGGCCTCCTACCCCATTTTGGCCTCCACTTTTATCTGGCCTCTACTTCCTTCCAGCCTCCCACCCCGTTTCAGCCTCCCACCCCATTTCGGCCTCCACTTTTTTCTGGCCTCTACTTCACGGCGGCCTCCCACCCCGTTTCAGCCTCCCACCCCATTTTGTCCTCCACTTTTTTCTGGCCTCTACTTCCCTCCAGCCTCCCACCCCGTTTCAGCCCGCCACCCCATTTTGGCCTCCACTTTTTTCTGGTGTCTACTTCCCTCCAGCCTCCCACCCCATTTCAGCCTCCCACCCCATTTCGCCTCCCCTTTTTTCTCCGGTATCTACTTCCCTCCGGCCTCCCACCCCATTTCAGCCTCCCACCCCATTTCGGCCTCCACTTTTTTCTGGCTTCTACTTCCCTCCGGCCTCCCACCCTGTTTCGAACACCCACCCTGTTTCAGCCTCCCACCCTGTTTCGGCCTCCCACCCCGTTTTGGCGTCCACTTTTTTCTGGCCTCTACTTCCCTCCAGCCTCCCACCCCATTTCAGCCTCCCACCCCTTTTTGGCATCCACTTGTTTCCGGCCTCTAATTCCCTCTGGTCTCCCACCCCATTTCAGCCTCCCACCCCCTTTTGGCCTCCACTTTTTTCTGGTCTCTACTTCCCTCGGGCCTCCCACCCCATTTCAGCCTCCCACCCCATTTCGCCTCCCCTTTTTTCTCCGGTATCTACTTCCCTCCGGCCTCCAACCCCTTTTCAGAGTCCCACCCCGTTTCGGCTTCCACTTTTTACTGGCTTCGACATTGCTCCGGCCTTCCACCCCGTTTCAGCTTCCCACACATTTTCAGCCTCCAATTTTATCTGGCCTCTACTTCCCTCCAGCCTCCCACCCCGTTTCAGCCTCCCACCCCATTTCGGCCTCCACTTTTTTCTGGCCTCTACTTCCCTCCAGCCTCCCACCCCATTTTGGCCTCCACTTTTTTCTGAGCTCTACTTCCCTCCGGCCTCCCACCCCGTTACGGTCTCCCGCCTCTTTTTGGCCTCCACTTTTTTCCGGCCTCTACTTCCCTCCAGCCTCCCACCCCGTTTCAGACTCCCACCCCATTTTGGTCTCCACTTGTCTCCCGTCTCTACTTCCCTCCGGCCTCCCACCCCGTTATGGCCTCGCACCCCTATTTGGCCTCCACTTTTTTCTGGCCTCTACTGCCCTCCAGCCTCCCACCCCGTTTCAGCCTCCCACCCCGTTTTGGCCTCCACTTTTTTCTGGTGTCTACTTCCCTGCGGTATCCCACCCCATTTCAGCCTCCCACCCCATTTCGGCTTCCAGTTTTTTTCTAGCTTCTACTTCCCTCCGGCCTCCCACCCCGTTTCAGCCTCCCACACCTTTTCAGCCTCAAATTTTATCTGGCCTCTACTTCCCTCCGGCCTCCCACCCTGTTTCAGCCTCCCACCCCATTTCGCCTCCCCTTTTTCTCCGGTAGCTACTTTCCTCCAGCCTCCCACCCCTTTTCAGACTCCCACCCCATTTCGGCTTCCACTTTTTTCTAGCTTCTACTTCCTTCCGGCCTCCCACCCCGTTTCAGCCTCCCACCCCTTTTTGGCCTCCACTTTTTTCTCCGGTCTCTACTTCCCTCCAGCCTCCCTCCGCGTTTCAGCCTCCCACCGCATTGCGGCCCCCACTTTTTTCTTGCCTTTACTTCCCTCCAGCCTCCCACCCCGTTATGGCCTCCCACCCCTTTTTGGCCTCCACTTTTATCTGGCCTCTACTTCCTACCAGCCTCCCACCCTGTTCCGGCCTCCCACCCCTTTTCGACCTCCACTTTTTTCTGGCCTCTAATTCCCTCTGGCCTCCCACTCCGTTTCGGCCTCCCACATCTTTTCTACCTCCATTTGTTTCTCCGGCCTGTAGTTCCTTCCAGCCCCCCCACCCCGTTTCAGCCTTTCATCCCATTTCAGCCTCCACTTTTATCTGGCCTCTACTTCCCACCAGACTCCCACCCTGTTTCGACCTCCCACCTCTTTTCAGCCTCCACTTTTATCTAGCTTTTACTTCCCTCCGGCCTCCCACCCCTTTTTGGCCTCCACTTTTTTCTGGCCTCTACTTCCCACCAGCCTCCCACCCCGTTTCAGCCTCCCACCACTTTTTGGACTCCACTTGTTTCCGGCCTCTACTTCCATCTGGTCTCCCACACTGTTTCAGCCTCCCACCCCATTTTAGTCTCCACTTTTTTCTGGCCTCTACTTCCCTCAGGCCTCCCACCCTGTTATGGCCTCCCACCCCTTTTTGGCCTCCATTTTATCTGGCCTTTACTTCCCTCCGGCCTCCCACCCTGTTTCAGCCTCCCACCCCGTTTTGGCCTCCAATTTTTTTCTGGCCTCTACTTCATTCCAGCCTCCCACCCCGTTTCAGCCTCCCACCCCATTTTGGCCTCCACTTTTGTCTCCGGTCTCTACTTCCCTCCGGCCTCCCACCGCGTTTCAGCCTCCCACCCCATTTTGGCCTCCATTTTTTTCTGGCCTATACTTCCTTCCAGCCTCCCACCCCGTTTCGGCCTCCCACCCCATTTCGTCCTCCACTTTTTTCTGGTCTCTACTTCCCTCCGGCCTCCCACCCCGTTTCAGCCTCCCACCCCATTTCGTCCTCCACTTTTTTCTGGTCTCTACTTCCCTCCAGCCTGCCACCCCGTTTTGGCCTCCATTTTTTTCTCCGGCCTCTACTTCCTCCCAGCCTCCAACCCCGTTTCAGCCTCCCACCCCGTTTCAGCCTTCCACCCCATTTCGGCCTCCATTTTTTTCTCGCCTTACTTCTCTCCGGCCTCCCACCCCATTTCAGCCTCCCACCTTGATTCGGCCTCCACTTTTTTCTGGCCTCTACTTCCCTCCGGCCTCCCACCCCATTTCAGCCTCCCACCCCGTTTTGGTCTCCACTATTTTCTGGCCTCTACTTCCCTCCGACCTCCCACCGTGTTTCAGCCTCCCACTGCATTTCGGCCTCCACTTTTTTCTGGCCTCTACTTTCCTCCTACCTCCCACCGCGTTTCAGCCTCCCACCCCATTTCGGCCTCCAATTTTTTCTGGCCTCTACTGCCCTCCAGGCTCCCACCCTGTTTCAACATCCCACCTCTTTTCAGCCTCCACTTTTATCTGGCTTTTACTTCCCTACGGCCTCCCACCCCATTTTGGCCTCCACATTTTTCTGGCCTCTACTTCCCTCCGACCTCCCACCCCGTTTCAGCCTCCCACATCTTTCAGCCTCCATTTTTTTCTCCGGCCTCTACTTCCTCCCAGCCTCCCACCCCATTTCGGCTTCCACTTTTTTCTGGCTTCTACTTCCCTCTGGTATCCCACCCCATTTTGGCCTCCACTTTAGTCTAGCCTCTACTTCCCTCCAGCCTCCCACGCCGTTTCAGCCTCCCACCCCGTTTTGGCCTCCACTTCTCTGCGGCCTCTACTTCCCTGCGGTATCCCACCCCATTTCAGCCTCCCACCCCATTTCGGCCCCCAATTTTTCTGGCCTATACTTCCCTCCAGCCTCCCACCCCGTTTCAGCCTCCCACCCCTTTTTGGCCTCCACTTTTATCTGGCCTCTACTTCCCACCAGCCTCCCACCCTGTTTCGGCCTCCCACCCTTTTTCGGCCCCCACTTTTATCTGGCTTGTACTTCCCTCCGGCCTCCCACCCCATTTTGGTCTCCACTTTTTTCTGGCCTCTAATTCCCTCCGGCCTCCCACCCTGTTTTGGTCTCCCACATCTTTCAGCCTCCATTTTTTTCTCAGGCCTCTACTTCCTCCCAGCTTCCCACCCCGTTTCAGCCTTTCACCCCATTTCGGCCCCCACTTTTTTCTAGCCTCGAATTCCCTCCGGCCTCCCACCGCTTGTGATCCTCCCACCCCATTTTGGCCTCCACTTTTTTTTGGCCTCTACTTCCCTCCGGCCTCCCACCCTGTTTCAGCCTCCCACCCCGTTTTGGCCTCCACTTTTTTCTGGCCTCTACTTCCCTCCAGCCTCCCACCCCGTTTCAGCCTCCCACCCCATTTCGGCCTCCACTTTTTTCTGGCCTTACTTCTCTCCGGCCTCCCACCCCGTTTCAGCCTCCTACCCCATTTCAGTCTCCACTTTTTTCTGGCCTCTACTTCCCTCCGGCCTCGCACCCTGTTATGTCCTCCCACCCCATTTTGGCCTCCATTTTATCTGGCCTCTACTTCCCTCCGGCCTCCCACCCTGTTTCACCCTCCCACCCCATTTCGACCTCCACTTTTTTCTGGCCTCTACTTCCCTCCGGCATCCCACCCCGTTTCAGCCTCCCACATCTTTCAGCCTCCATTTTTTTCTCTGGCCTCTACTTCCTCCCAGCCTCCCACCCCATTTCGGCTTCCACTTTTTTCTGGCTTCTACTTCACTCTGGCCTCCCACCCCATTTTGGCCTCCACTTTAGTCTAGCCTCTACTTCCCTCCAGCCTCCCACGCCGTTTCAGCCTCCCACCCCGTTTTGGCCTCCACTTCTCTCCGGCCTCTACTTCCCTGCGGTATCCCACCCCATTTCAGCCTCCCACCCCATTTCGGCCTCCACTTTTTTCTGGCCTATACTTCCCACCAGCCTCCCACCCTCTTTCGGCCTCCCACCCCATTTCGGCCTCCACTTTTTTCTGGCCTCTACTTCCCTCCAACCTCCCACCCGATTTCAGCCTCCCAGACCTTTTCATCCTCCACTTTTTTCTGGCCTCTACTTCCCGGCGGCCTCCCACCCCGTTTCAGCCTCCCACCCCATTTCGGCCCCCACTTTTTTCTGGCCTATACTTCCCTCCAGCCTCCCACCCCGTTTCAGCCTCCCACCCCTTTTTGGCCTCCACTTTTTTCTGGCCTCTACTTCCCTCCAGCCTCCCACCCCGTTTCAGCCTCCCACCCCATTTCAGCTTCCACTTTTTTCTGGCCTCTACTTCCCTTCAGCTTCCCACCCCATTTTGGTCTCCACTGTTTTCTGGCCTCTAATTCCCTCCGGCCTCCCACTCCGTTTCGACCTCCCACATCTTTTCTACCTCCATTTTTTTCTCCGGCCTGTAGTTCCTTCCAGCCTCCCACCCCGTTTCAGTCTTTCATCCCATTTCAGCCCCCACTTTTTTCTAGGCTCTACTTCCATCTGGCCTCCCACCGCTTGTGATCCTCCCACCCCATTTTGGCCTCCACTTTTTTTTGGCCTCTACTTCCCTTCAGACTCCCACCTTGTTTTGGCCTCCCACCCCATTTTGGCCTCCACTTTTATCTGGCCTCTACTTCCCTCCAGCCTCCGACCCCGTTTCAGCCTCCCACCACTTTTTGGACTCCACTTGTTTCCGGCCTCTACTTCCCTCCGGTCTCCCACCCCGTTTCAGCCTCCCACCCCTTTTTGGCCTCCACTTTTTTCTGGCCTCTACTTCCCTCCAGCCTCCCACCCCGTTTCAGCCTCCCACCCCATTTCAGCTTCCACTTTTTTCTGGCCTCTACTTCCCTTCAGCTTCCCACCCCATTTTGGTCTCCACTGTTTTCTGGCCTCTAATTCCCTCCGGCCTCCCACTCCGTTTCGACCTCCCACATCTTTTCTACCTCCATTTTTTTCTCCGGCCTGTAGTTCCTTCCAGCCTCCCACCCCGTTTCAGTCTTTCATCCCATTTCAGCCCCCACTTTTTTCTAGGCTCTACTTCCCTCTGGCCTCCCACCGCTTGTGATCCTCCCACCCCATTTTGGCCTCCACTTTTTTTTGGCCTCTACTTCCCTTCAGACTCCCACCTTGTTTTGGCCTCCCACCCCATTTTGGCCTCCACTTTTATCTGGCCTCTACTTCCCTCCAGCCTCCCACCCCGTTTCAGCCTCCCACCACTTTTTGGACTCCACTTGTTTCCGGCCTCTACTTCCCTCCGGTCTCCCACCCCATTTCAGCCTCCCACCCCATTTCGGCCTCCACTTTTTTCTGGTCTCTACTTCCCTCCGGCCTCCCACACCATTTCAGCCTCCCACCCCATTTCGCCTCCCCTTTTTTCTCCAGTATCTACTTCCCTCCGGAATCCCACCCCTTTTCAGACTCCCACCCCTTTTTGGCCTCCACTTTTATCTGGCCTCTATTTCCCTCCAGCCTCCCACCCCGTTTCAGCCTCCCACCACTATTTGGACTCCACTTCTTTCCGACCTCTACTTCCCTCCGGTCTCCCACCCCATTTCAGCCTCCCACCCCATTTCGGCCTCCACTTTTTTCTGGCCTCTACTTCCCTCCAGCCTCCCACTCCGTTTCAGCCTCCCAACCCATTTCGTCCTCCACTTTTTTCTAGCCTCTACTTCCCTCCAGCCTCCCACCCCGTTTCGGACTCCCACCCCTTTTTGGCCTCCACTTTTATCTGGCCTCTACTTCCCACCAGACTCCCACCCTGTTTCGACCTCCCACCTCTTTTCAGCCTCCACTTTTATCTGGCTTTTACTTCCCTCCGGCCTCCCACCCCTTTTTGGCCTACACATTTTTCTGGCCTCTACTTCCCTCCAGCCTCCCACCCCATTTCAGCCTTCCACCCTATTTTGGCCTCCCACATCTTTCAGCCTCCATTTTTTTCTCCGACCTCTACTTCCTCCCAGCCTCCCACCCCGTTTCAGCCTCCCACCCCGTTTTGGCCTCCACTTTTTTCTGGCCTTACTTCTCTCCGGCCTCCCACCCCATTTTAGCCTCCCACCCCATTTTAGTCTCCACTTTTATCTGGCCTCTACTTCCCTCTGGCCTCCCACCCTGTTATGGCCTCCCACCCCTTTTTGGCCTCCATTTTATCTGGCCTCTACTTCCCTCCGGCCTCCCACCCTGTTTCAGCCTCCCACCCCATTTTGGCCTCCAATTTTTTGCTGGACTCTACTTCCCTCCGGACTCCCACCCCGTTTCAGCCTCCCACCCCTTTTTGGCCTCCACTTTTATCTGGACTCTACTTCCCACCAGACTCCCACCCCGCTTCAGACTCCCACCCCAATTTGACCTCTATTCTGGTCTCTACTTCCCTCCGGCCTCCCACCCCATTTCAGCCTCCCACCCCATTTCGGCCTCCACTTTTTTCTGGCCTCTAATTCCCTCCGGCCGCCCACCCTGTTTCAGGCTCCCACCCCATTTCGGCCTCCACTTTTTTCTGGCCTCTATCTCCTCCGACTTCCGACCCCGTTTCGGCCTCCATTTTTATCTGGCCTCTACTTCCCTCCAGCCTCCCACCCCATTTCAGCCTCCCACACCTTTTCATCCTCCACATTTTTCTGGCCTCTACTTCCCTCCGGCCTCCCACCCCGTTTCAGCCTCCCACCCCATTTCGGCCTCCACTTTTTTCTGGCCTCTACATCCCGGCGGCCTACCACCCCATTTACCCTCCCACCCCATTTCAGCCTCCACTTTTTTCTGGCCTCTACTTCCCTCCAGCCTCCCACCCCGTTTCAGCCTCCCACCCCATTTCGGCCTCCACTTTTTTCTGGCCTCTACTACCCTCCAGGCTCCCACCCTGTTTCAAACTCCCACCTCTTTTCAGCCTCCACTTTTATCTGGCTTTTACTTCCCTCCGGCCTCCCACCCCGTTTTGGCCTCCACTTTTTTCTGGCCTCTACTTCCCTCTGACCTCCCACCCTGTTTCAGCCTCCCACCCCATTTCAGCCTCCACTTTTTTCTGGCCTCTACTTCCCTCTGACCTCCCACCCTGTTTCAGCCTCCCACCCCGTTTCAGCCTCCCACATCGTTCAGCCTCCATTTTTTTCTCCGGCCTCTACTTCCTTCCAGCCTCCCACCCCGTTTCAGCCTCCCACCCCGTTTCAGCCTCCCACCCCATTTCGGCCCCCATTTTTTTCTGGCCTCTACTTCCCTCCAGCCTCCCACCCCATTATGGCCTCCCACACCGTTTTGGCCTCCACTTTTATCTGGCCTCTACTTCCCTCCAGTCTCCCACCCCATTTCAGCCTCCCACCCCATTTTGGCCTCCACTATTTTCTGGCCTCTGCTTCCCTCCGACCTCCCACCCTGTTTCAGCCTCCCACCCCATTTTAGCCTCCACTTTTTTCTGGCCTCTACTTCCCTCCAGCCTCCCACCCCGTTTTAGCCTCCCACATCTTTCAGCCTCCATTTTTTTCTCTGGCCTCTACTTCCTCCCAGTCTCCCACTCCGTTTCCGCCTTTCAGACCATGTCGGCCCCCACTTTTTTTTAGCCTCTATTTCCATCTGGCCTCCCACCGCTTGTGATCCTCCAACCCCATTTTGGCCTCCACTTTTTTCTGAGGTCTACTTCCCTCCGGCCTCCCACCCCATTTCAGCCTCCCACCACATTTTGGCCTCCACTTCTTTCTGGCCTCTACTTCCCTCAAGCCTCCCACCCCGATTCAGCCTCCCACCCTTTTTCAGCCTCCACTTTTTTCTGGCCTCTACTTCCCTCCAGCCTCCCACCCCGATATGGCCTCCCACCCCTTTTTGGCCTCCACTTTTATCTGGCCTCTATTTCCCACCAGACTCCCACCCTGTTTCGACCTCCCACCTCTTTTCAGCCTCCACTTTTATCTGGCTTTTATTTCCCTCCGGCCTCCCACCCCATTTTGGCCTCCACTTTTTTCTGAGCTCTACTTCCCTCCGGCCTCCCACCCCGTTACGGCCTCCCACCCCATTTCGGCCTCCACTTTTTTCTGGCCTCTACTTCCCTCAAGCCTCCCACCCCGTTATGGCCTCCCACCCCTTTTTGGCCTCCACTTTTATCTGGCCTGTACTTCCCACCAGACTCCCACCCTGTTTCGACCTCCCACCTCTTTTCAGCCTCCACTTTTTTCTGGCCTCTACTTCCCTACAGCCTCCCACCCGATTTCAGCCTCCCACCCTGTTTTGGCCTCCCACATCTTTCAGCCTCCATTTTTTTCTCCGGCCTATTCTTCCTCCCAGCCTCCCACCCCATTTCAGCCTCCCACCCCTTTTTGGCCTCCACTTGTTTCCGGCCTCTAATTCCCTCTAGTCTCCCACCCCATTTCAGCCTCCCACCCCCTTTTGGCCTCCACTTTTTTCTGGTCTCTACTTCCCTCGGGCCTCCCACCCCATTTCAGCCTCCCACCCCATTTCGCCTCCCCTTTTTTTCCGGTATCTACTTCCCTCCGGCCTCCCACCCCTTTTCAGAGTCCCACCCCGTTTCGGCTTCCACTTTTTTCTGGCTTCGACATCGCTCCGGCCTTCCACCCCGTTTCAGCCTCCCACACCTTTTCAGCCTCCAATTTTATCTGGCCTCTACTTCCCTCCAGCCTCCCACCCCATTTCGTCCTCAACTTTTTTCTGGCCTCTACTTCCCTCCAGCCTCCCACCCCATTTTGTCCTCCACTTTTTTCTGAGCTCTACTTCCCCCCGGCCTCCCACCCCGTTATGGTCTCCCACCTCTTTTTGGCCTCCACTTTTTTCCGGCCTCTACTTCCCTCCAGCCTCCAACCCCGTTTCAGACTCCCACCCTATTTCAGCCTCCACTTGTCTCCGGTCTCTACTTCCCTCCGGCCTCCCACCCCATTTCAGCCTCCCACCCCATTTCGGCCTCCACTTTTAGCTGGCATCTACTTCCCTCTGGCCTCCCACCCCGTTTCAGCCTCACACCGCATTTCGGCCTTCACTTTTTTCTGGCATCTACTTCCCTCCAGCCTCCCACCCCTTTTTGGTCTCCACTTTTTTCTGAGCTCTACTTCCCTCTGGCCTCCCACCCCGTTATGGCCTCGCACCTCTTCTTGTCCTCCACATTTTTCTGGCCTCTACTTCCCTCCGGCCTCCCACCCCATTTCAGCCTCCCACCCCATTTCGGCCTCCACTTTTAGCTGGTATCTACTTCCCTCTGGCCTCCCACCCCGTTTCAGCCTCACACCGCATTTCGGCCTTCACTTTTTTCTGGCATCTACTTCCCTCCAGCCTCCCACCCCTTTTTGGTCTCCACTTTTTTCTGAGCTCTACTTCCCTCTGGCCTCCCACCCTGTTATGGCCTCGCACCTCTTTTTGGCCTCCACTTTTTTCTGGCCTATACTTCCCTCCAGCCTCCCACCCCGTTTCAGTCTCACACCTCATTTCGTCCTCCACATTTTTCTGGCCTCTACTTCCCTCCAGCCTCCCACCCCATTTCGGCCTCCACTTTTTTCTGGTCTCTACTTCCCTCCGGCCTCCCACACCATTTCAGCCTCCCACCCCATTTCGCCTCCCCTTTTTTCTCTGGTATCTACTTCCCTCCGGAATCCCACCCCTTTTCAGACTCCCACCCCTTTTTGGCCTCCACTTTTATCTGGCCTCTATTTCCCTCCAGCCTCCCACCCCGTTTCAGCCTCCCACCACTTTTTGGACTCCACTTCTTTCCGACCTCTACTTCCCTCCGGTCTCCCACCCCATTTCAGCCTCCCACCCCATTTCGGCCTCCACTTTTTTCTGGCCTCTACTTCCCTCCAGCCTCCCACTCCGTTTCAGCCTCCCAACCCATTTCGTCCTCCACTTTTTTCTAGCCTCTACTTCCCTCCAGCCTCCCACCCCGTTTCGGACTCCCACCCCTTTTTGGCCTCCACTTTTATCTGGCTTCTACTTCCCACCAGACTCCCACCCTGCTTCGGCCTCCCACCCCAATTTGACCTCTATTCTGGTCTCTACTTCCCTCGGGCCTCCCACCCCATTTCAGCCTCCCACCCCATTTCGGCTTCCACTTTTTTCTGGCCTCTACTTCCCGCAAGCCTCCAAACCCGATTCAGCCTCCCACCCCATTTCAGCCTCCACTTTTTTCTGGCCTCTACTTCCCTCCAGCCTACCACCCCGTTATGGCCTCCCACCCCTTTTTGGCCTCCACTTTTATCTGGCCTCTACTTCCCACCAGATTCCCACCCTGTTTCGACCTCCCACCTCTTTTCAGCCTCCACTTTTATCTGGCTTTTACTTCCCTCCGGCCTCCCACCCCTTTTTGGCCTACACATTTTTCTGGCCTCTACTTCCCTCCAGCCTCCCACCCCGTTTCAGCCTCCCACCCTATTTTGGCCTCCCACATCTTTCAGCCTCCATTTTTTTCTCCGACCTCTACTTCCTCCCAGCCTCCCACCCCGTTTCAGCCTTTCACCCCACTTCGGCCCCCACTTTTTTCTAGCCTCGAATTCCATATGGCCTCCCACCGTTTGTGATCCTCTCACCCCATTTTGGCCTCCACTTTTTTCTGGCCTCTACTTCCCTCCAGCCTCCCACCCCGTTTCAGCCTCCCACCCCGTTTTGGCCTCCACTTTTTTCTGGCCTTACTTCTCTCCGGCCTCCCACCCCATTTCAGCCTCCCACCCCATTTTAGTCTCCACTTTTATCTGGCCACTGCTTCCCTCTGGCCTCCCACCCTGTTATGGCCTCCCACCCCTTTTTGGCCTCCATTTTATCTGGCCTCTACTTCCCTCCGGCCTCCCACCCTGTTTCAGCCTCCCACCCCATTTTGGCCTCCAATTTTTTGCTGGACTCTACTTCCCTCCGGACTCCCACCCCGTTTCAGCCTCCCACCCCTTTTTGGCCTCCACTTTTATCTGGCCTCTACTTCCCACCAGACTCCCACCCCGCTTCAGCCTCCCACCCCAATTTGACCTCTATTCTGGCCTCTACTTCCCTCCGGCCTCCCACCCTGTTTCAGGCTCCCACCCCATTTCGGCCTCCACTTTTTTCTGGCCTCTACTTGCCTTCAGCCTCCCACCCCATTTTGGCCTCCACTTTTTTCTGAGCTCTACTTCCCTCCGGCCTCCCACCCCGATTCAGCCTCCCACCCCATTTCAGCCTCCACTTTTTTCTGGCCTCTACTTCCCTCCAGCCTACCACCCCGTTATGGCCTCCCACCCCTTTTTGGCCTCCACTTTTATCTGGCCTGTACTTCCCACCAGACTCCCACCCTGTTTCGACCTCCCACCTCTTTTCAGCCTCCACTTTTTTCTGGCCTCTACTTCCCTACAGCCTCCCACCCGATTTCAGCCTCCCACCCTGTTTTGGCCTCCCACATCTTTCAGCCTCCATCTTTTTCTCCGGCCTCTTCTTCCTCCCAGCCTCCCACCCCGTTTCAGCCTCCCACCCCATTTCGGCCTCCACTTTTTTCTGGCCTATACTTCCTTCCAGCCTCCCACCCCGTTTCGGCCTTCCACCCCATTTCGTCCTCCACGTTTTTCTGGCCTCTACCTCCCTCCGGCCTCCCACCCCATTTCAGCCTCCCACACCTTTTCATCCTCCACATTTTTCTGGCCTCTACTTCCCTCCGGCCTCCCACCCCGTTTCAGCCTCCCACCCCATTTCAGCCTCCACTTTTTTCTGGCCTCTATCTCCTCCGACTTCCGACCCTGTTTCGGCCTCCATTTTTATCTGGCCTCTACTTCCCTCCAGCCTCCCACCCCATTTCAGCCTCCCACACCTTTTCATCCTCCACATTTTTCTGGCCTCTACTTCCCTCCGGCCTCCCACCCCGTTTCAGCCTCCCACCCCATTTCGGCCTCCACTTTTTTCTGGCCTCTACATCCCGGCGGCCTACCACCCCATTTCAGCCTCCCACCCCATTTCAGCCTCCACTTTTTTCTGGCCTCTACTTCCCTCCAGCCTCCCACCCCGTTTCAGCCTCCCACCCCATTTCGGCCTCCACTTTTTTCTGGCCTCTACTACCCTCCAGGCTCCCACCCTGTTTCAACCTCCCACCTCTTTTCAGCCTCCACTTTTATCTGGCTTTTACTTCCCTCCGGCCTCCCACCCCGTTTTGGCCTCCACTTTTTTCTGGCCTCTACTTCCCTCTGACCTCCCACCCTGTTTCAGCCTCCCACCCCATTTCAGCCTCCACTTTTTTCTGGCCTCTACTTCCCTCCGGCCTCCCACCCCGTTTCAGCCTCCCACATCGTTCAGCCTCCATTTTTTTCTCCGGCCTCTACTTCCTCCCAGCCTCCCACCCCGTTTCAGCCTCCCACCCCGTTTCAGCCTCCCACCCCGTTTCAGCCTCCCACCCCATTTCGGCCCCCATTTTTTTCTGGCCTCTACTTCCCTCCAGCCTCCCACCCCATTATGGCCTCCCACACCGTTTTGGCCTCCACTTTTATCTGGCCTCTACTTCCCTCCAGCCTCCCACCCCATTTCAGCCTCCCACCCCATTTTGGCCTCCACTATTTTCTGGCCTCTGCTTCCCTCCGACCTCCCACCCTGTTTCAGCCTCCCACCCCATTTTAGCCTCCACTTTTTTCTGGCCTCTACTTCCCTCCAGTCTCCCACCCCGTTTTAGCCTCCCACATCTTTCAGCCTCCATTTTTTTCTCTGGCCTCTACTTCCTCCCAGTCTCCCACTCCGTTTCCGCCTTTCAGACCATGTCGGCCCCCACTTTTTTTTAGCCTCTATTTCCATCTGGCCTCCCACCGCTTGTGATCCTCCCACCGCATTTTGGCCTCCACTTTTTTCTGAGGTCTACTTCCCTCCGGCCTCCCACCCCATTTCAGCCTCCCACCCCATTTTGGCTTCCACTTCTTTCTGGCCTCTACTTCCCTCAAGCCTCCCACCCCGATTCAGCCTCCCACCCTTTTTCAGCCTCCACTTTTTTCTGGCCTCTACTTCCCTCTAGCCTCCCACCCCGTTATGGCCTCCCACCCCTTTTTGGCCTCCACTTTTATCTGGCCTCTATTTCCCACCAGACTCCCACCCTGTTTCGACCTCCCACCTCTTTTCAGCCTCCACTTTTATCTGGCTTTTATTTCCCTCCGGCCTTCCACCCCTTTTTGGCCTCCACTTTTTTCTGAGCTCTACTTCCCTCCGGCCTCCCACCCCGTTACGGCCTTCCACCCCATTTCGGCCTCCACTTTTTTCTGGCCTCTACTTCCCTCCAGCCTACCACCCCGTTATGGCCTCCCACCCCTTTTTGGCCTCCACTTTTATCTGGCCTGTACTTCCCACCAGACTCCCACCCTGTTTCGACCTCCCACCTCTTTTCAGCCTCCACTTTTTTCTGGCCTCTACTTCCATCTGGCCTCCCACCGCTTGTGATCCTCCCACCCCATTTTGGCCTCCACTTTTTTTTGGCCTCTACTTCCCTTCAGACTCCCACCTTGTTTTGGCCTCCCACCCCTTTTTGGCCTCCACTTTTATTTGGCCTCTACTTCCCTCCAGCCTCCCACCCCGTTTCAGCCTCCCACCACTTTTTGGACTCCACTTCTTTCCGGCCTCTACTTCCCTCCGGTCTCCCACCCCGTTTCAGCCTTTCACCCCATTTCGGCCCCCACTTTTTTCTAGCCTCGAATTACATCTGGCCTCCCAACGCTTGTGATCCTCCCACCCCATTTTGGCCTCCACGTTTTCCTGGCCTCTACTTCCCTACAGCCTCCCACCCCATTTCAGCCTCCCACACCTTTCCATCCTCCACATTTTTCTGGCCTCTACTTCCCTCCGGCCTCCCACCCCGTTTCAGCCTCCCATCCCATTTCGTCCTCCACTTTTTTCTGGCCTCTACTTCCCTCCAGCCTCCCACCCCGTTTCGGCCTCCCACCCCTTTTTGGCCTCCACTTTTATCTGGCCTCCACTTCCCACCAGACTCCCACCCTGCTTCGGCCTCCCACCCCAATTTGACCTCTATTCTGGTCTCTACTTCCCTCCGGCCTCCCACCCCATTTCAGCCTCCCACCCCATTTCGGCTTCCACTTTTTTCTGGCCTCTACTTCCCTCCGGCCTCCCACCCCGTTTCAGCTTCCCACCTCATTTCAGCCTCCACTTTTTTCTGGCCTCTACTTCCCTTCAGCCTCCCACCCCATTTTGGCCTGCACTTTTTTCTGGCCTCTACTTCCCTCAAGCCTCCCACCCCGATTCAGCCTCCCACCCCATTTCGGCCCCCACTTTTTTCTAGCCTCGAATTACATCTGGCCTCCCAACGCTTGTGATCCTTCCACCCCATTTTGGCCTCCACTTTTTTTTGGCCTCTACTTCCCTCCGGCCTCCAACCTTGTTTCAGCCTCCCACCCCGTTTTGGCCTCCACTTTTTTCTGGCCTCTACTTCCCTCCAGCCTCCCACCCCGTTTCAGCCTCCCACCCCATTTCGGCCTCCAATTTTTTCTGGCCTATACTTCCTTCCAGCCTCCCACCCCGTTTCGGCCTTCCACCCCATTTCGTCCTCCACGTTTTTCTGGCCTCTACCTCCCTCCGGCCTCCCACCCCGTTTCAGCCTCCCACCCCGTTTTGGCCTCCACTTTTTTCTGGCCTCTACTACCCTCCAGTCTCCCACCCTGTTTCAGCCTCCCACCCCATTTCAGCCTCCACTTTTTTCTGGCCTCTATCTCCTCCGACTTCCGACCCCGTTTCGGCCTCCATTTTTATCTGGCCTCTACTTCCCTCCAGCCTCCCACCCCATTTCAGCCTCCCACACCTTTTCATCCTCCACATTTTTCTGGCCTCTACTTCCCTCCGGCCTCCCACCCCGTTTCAGCCTCCCACCCCATTTCGGCCTCCACTTTTTTCTGGCCTCTACATCCCGGCGGCCTACCACCCCATTTCAGCCTCCCACCCCATTTCAGCCTCCACTTTTTTCCGGCCTCTACTTCCCTCCAGCCTCCAACCCCGTTTCAGACTCCCACCCTATTTCAGCCTCCACTTGTCTCCGGTCTCTACTTCCCTCCGGCCTCCCACCCCATTTCAGCCTCCCACCCCATTTCGGCCTCCACTTTTAGCTGGTATCTACTTCCCTCTGGCCTCCCACCCCGTTTCAGCCTCACACCGCATTTCGGCCTTCACTTTTTTCTGGCATCTACTTCCCTCCAGCCTCCCACCCCTTTTTGGTCTCCACTTTTTTCAGAACTCTACTTCCCTCTGGCCTCCCACCCCGTTATGGCCTCGCACCTCTTTTTGGCCTCCACTTTTTTCTGGCCTATACTTCCCTCCAGCCTCCCACCCCGTTTCAGCCTCACACCCCATTTCGTCCTCCACATTTTTCTGGCCTCTACTTCCCTCCAGCCTCCCACCCCATTTCGGCCTCCACTTTTTTCTGGTCTCTACTTCCCTCCGGCCTCCCACACCATTTCAGCCTCCCACCCCATTTCGCCTCCCCTTTTTTCTCTGGTATCTACTTCCCTCCGGAATCCCACCCCTTTTCAGACTCCCACCCCTTTTTGGCCTCCACTTTTATCTGGCCTCTATTTCCGTCCAGCCTCCCAACCCGTTTCAGCCTCCCACCACTTTTTGGACTCCACTTCTTTCCGACCTCTACTTCCCTCCGGTCTCCCACCCCATTTCAGCCTCCCACCCCATTTCGGCCTCCACTTTTTTCTGGCCTCTACTTCCCTCCAGCCTCCCACTCCGTTTCAGCCTCCCAACCCATTTCGTCCTCCACTTTTTTCTAGCCTCTACTTCCCTCCAGCCTCCCACCCCGTTTCGGACTCCCACCCCTTTTTGGCCTCCACTTTTATCTGGCCTCTACTTCCCACCAGACTCCCACCCTGCTTCGGCCTCCCACCCCAATTTGACCTCTATTCTGGTCTCTACTTCCCTCGGGCCTCCCACCCCATTTCAGCCTCCCACCCCATTTCGGCTTCCACTTTTTTCTGGCCTCTACTTCCCGCAAGCCTCCCACCCCGATTCAGCCTCCCACCCCATTTCAGCCTCCACTTTTTTCTGGCCTCTACTTCCCTCCAGCCTACCACCCCGTTATGGCCTCCCACCCCTTTTTGGCCTCCACTTTTATCTGGCCTCTACTTCCCACCAGACTCCCACCCTATTTCGACCTCCCCCCTCTTTTCAGCCTCAACTTTTATCTGGCTTTTACTTCTCTCCGGCCTCCCACCCCTTTTTGGCCTACACATTTTTCTGGCCTCTACTTCCCTCCAGCCTCCCACCCCATTTCAGCCTCCCACCCTGTTTTGGCCTCCCACATCTTTCAGCCTCCATTTTTTTCTCCGACCTCTACTTCCTCCCAGCCTCCCACCCCGTTTCAGCCTTTCACCCCACTTCGGCCCCCACTTTTTTCTAGCCTCGAATTCCATATGGCCTCCCACCGTTTGTGATCCTCTCACCCCATTTTGGCCTCCACTTTTATCTGGCCTCTACTTCCCTCCAGCCTCCCACCCCGTTTCAGCCTCCCACCCCGTTTTGGCCTCCACTTTTTTCTGGCCTTACTTCTCTCCGGCCTCCCACCCCATTTCAGCCTCCCACCCCATTTTAGTCTCCACTTTTATCTGGCCTCTACTTCCCTCTGGCCTCCCACCCTGTTATGGCCTCCCACCCCTTTTTGGCCTCCATTTTATCTGGCCTCTACTTCCCTCCGGCCTCCCACCCTGTTTCAGCCTCCCACCCCATTTTGGCCTCCAATTTTTTGCTGGACTCTACTTCCCTCCGGACTCCCACCCCGTTTCAGCCTCCCACCCCTTTTTGGCCTCCACTTTTATCTGGCCTCTACTTCCCACCAGACTCCCACCCCGCTTCAGCCTCCCACCCCAATTTGACCTCTATTCTGGCCTCTACTTCCCTCCGGCCTCCCACCCTGTTTCAGGCTCCCACCCCATTTCGGCCTCCACTTTTTTCTGGCCTCTACTTGCCTTCAGCCTCCCACGCCATTTTGGCCTCCACTTTTTTCTGAGCTCTACTTCCCTCCGGCCTCCCACCCCGTTACGGCCTCCCACCCCATTTCGGCCTCCACTTTTTTCTGGCCTCTTCTTCCCTCAAGCCTCCCACCCCGATTCAGCCTCCCACCCCATTTCAGCCTCCACTTTTTTCTGGCCTCTACTTCCCTCCAGCCTACCACCCCGTTATGGCCTCCCACCCCTTTTTGGCCTCCACTTTTATCTGGCCTGTACTTCCCACCAGACTCCCACCCTGTTTCGACCTCCCACCTCTTTTCAGCCTCCACTGTTTTCTGGCCTCTACTTCCCTACAGCCTCCCACCCGATTTCAGCCTCCCACCCTGTTTTGGCCTCCCACATCTTTCAGCCTCCATCTTTTTCTCCGGCCTCTTCTTCCTCCCAGCCTCCCACCCCGTTTCAGCCTCCCACCCCGTTTTGGCCTCCAGTTTTTCTGGCCTCTACTACCCACCAGGCTCCCACCCTGTTTCAGCCTCCCACCCCATTTCAGCCTCCACTTTTTTCTGGCCTCTATCTCCTCCGACTTCCGACCCCGTTTCGGCCTCCATTTTTATCTGGCCTCTACTTCCCTCCAGCCTCCCACCCCATTTCAGCCTCCCACACCTTTTCATCCTCCACATTTTTCTGGCCTCTACTTCCCTCCGGCCTCCCACCCCGTTTCAGCCTCCCACCCCATTTCGGCCTCCACTTTTTTCTGGCCTCTACATCCCGGCGGCCTACCACCCCATTTCAGCCTCCCACCCCATTTCAGCCTCCACTTTTTTCTGGCCTCTACTTCCCTCCAGCCTCCCACCTCGTTTCAGCCTCCCACCCCATTTCGGCCTCCACTTTTTTCTGGCCTCTACTGCCCTCCAGGCTCCCACCCTGTTTCAACCTCCCACCTCTTTTCAGCCTCCACTTTTATCTGGCTTTTACTTCCCTCCGGCCTCCCACCCCGTTTTGGCCTCCACTTTTTTCTGGCCTCTACTTCCCTCTGACCTCCCACCCTGTTTCAGCCTCCCACCCCATTTCAGCCTCCACTTTTTTCTGGCCTCTACTTCCCTCCGGCCTCCCACCCCGTTTCAGCCTCCCACATCGTTCAGCCTCCATTTTTTTCTCCGGCCTCTACTTCCTCCCAGCCTCCCACCCCGTTTCAGCCTCCCACCCCGTTTCAGCCTTTCACCCCACTTCGGCCCCCACTTTTTTCTAGCCTCGAATTCCATATGGCCTCCCACCGTTTGTGATCCTCTCACCCCATTTTGGCCTCCACTTTTTTCTGGCCTCTACTTCCCTCCAGCCTCCCACCCCGTTTCAGCCTCCCACCCCGTTTTGGCCTCCACTTTTTTCTGGCCTTACTTCTCTCCGGCCTCCCACCCCATTTCAGCCTCCCACCCCATTTTAGTCTCCACTTTTATCTGGCCTCTACTTCCCTCTGGCCTCCCACCCTGTTATGGCCTCCCACCCCTTTTTGGCCTCCATTTTATCTGGCCTCTACTTCCCTCCGGCCTCCCACCCTGTTTCAGCCTCCCACCCCATTTTGGCCTCCAATTTTTTGCTGGACTCTACTTCCCTCCGGACTCCCACCCCGTTTCAGCCTCCCACCCCTTTTTGGCCTCCACTTTTATCTGGCCTCTACTTCCCACCAGACTCCAACCCCGCTTCAGCCTCCCACCCCAATTTGACCTCTATTCTGGTCTCTACTTCCCTCCGGCCTCCCACCCCATTTCAGCCTCCCACCCCATTTCGGCCTCCACTTTTTTCTGGCCTCTAATTCCCTCCGGCCGCCCACCCTGTTTCAGGCTCCCACCCCATTTCGGCCTCCACTTTTTTCTGGCCTCTACTTGCCTTCAGCCTCCCACCCCATTTTGGCCTCCACTTTTTTCTGAGCTCTACCTCCCTCCGGCCTCCCACCCCGTTTCAGCCTCCCACCCCGTTTTGGCCTCCACTTTTTTCTGGCCTCTACTACCCTCCAGTCTCCCACCCTGTTTCAGCCTCCCACCCCATTTCAGCCTCCACTTTTTTCTGGCCTCTATCTCCTCCGACCTCCCACCCCGTTTCGGCCTCCATTTTTATCTGGCCTCTACTTCCCTCCAGCCTCCCACCCCATTTCAGCCTCCCACACCTTTTCATCCTCCACATTTTTCTGGCCTCTACTTCCCTCCGGCCTCCCACCCCGTTTCAGCCTCCCACATCGTTCAGCCTCC
The DNA here is from genome assembly GCA_030819815.1 of Strix occidentalis. NCBI lineage: Eukaryota > Metazoa > Chordata > Aves > Strigiformes > Strigidae > Strix > Strix occidentalis. The sequence goes on from JASWHU010000322.1 coordinate 77,451, forward strand.
ATTTTTTTCTCCGGCCTCTACTTCCTCCCAGCCTCCCACCCCGTTTCAGCCTCCCACCCCGTTTCAGCCTCCCACCCCATTTCGGCCCCCATTTTTTTCTGGCCTCTACTTCCCTCCAGCCTCCCACCCCATTATGGCCTCCCACACCGTTTTGGCCTCCACTTTTATCTGGCCTCTACTTCCCTCCAGCCTCCCACCACATTTCAGCCTCCCACCCCATTTTGGCCTCCACTATTTTCTGGCCTCTGCTTCCCTCCGACCTCCCACCCTGTTTCAGCCTCCCACCCCATTTTAGCCTCCACTTTTTTCTGGCCTCTACTTCCCTCCAGCCTCCCACCCCGTTTTAGCCTCCCACATCTTTCAGCCTCCATTTTTTTCTCTGGCCTCTACTTCCTCCCAGTCTCCCACTCCGTTTCCACCTTTCAGACCATGTCGGCCCCCACTTTTTTTTAGCCTCTATTTCCATCTGGCCTCCCACCGCTTGTGATCCTCCCACCCCATTTTGGCCTCCACTTTTTTCTGGCCTCTACTTCCCTCCAGCCTCCCACCCCATTTCAGCCTCCCACCCCATTTTGGCCTCCACTATTTTCTGGCCTCTACTTCCCTCCGGCCTCCCACCCCATTTCAGCCTCCCACCACATTTTGGCCTCCACTTCTTTCTGGCCTCTACTTCCCTCAAGCCTCCCACCCCGATTCAGCCTCCCACCCTTTTTCAGCCTCCACTTTTTTCTGGCCTCTACTTCCCTCCAGCCTCCCACCCCGATATGGCCTCCCACCCCTTTTTGGCCTCCACTTTTATCTGGCCTCTATTTCCCACCAGACTCAAACCCTGTTTCGACCTCCCACCTCTTTTCAGCCTCCACTTTTATCTGGCTTTTATTTCCCTCCGGCCTCCCACCCCATTTCGGCCTCCACTTTTATCTGGCCTCTACTTCCCTCAAGCCTCCCACCCCGTTATGGCCTCCCACCCCTTTTTGGCCTCCACTTTTATCTGGCCTCTACTTCCCACCAGACTCCCACCCTGTTTCGACCTCCCACCTCTTTTCAGCCTCCACTTTTTTCTGGCCTCTACTTCCCTACAGCCTCCCACCCGATTTCAGCCTCCCACCCTGTTTTGGCCTCCCACATCTTTCAGCCTCCATTTTTTTCTCCGGCCTATTCTTCCTCCCAGCCTCCCACCCCATTTCAGCCTCCCACCCCTTTTTGGCCTCCACTTGTTTCCGGCCTCTAATTCCCTCTAGTCTCCCACCCCATTTCAGCCTCCCACCCCCTTTTGGCCTCCACTTTTTTCTGGTCTCTACTTCCCTCGGGCCTCCCACCCCATTTCAGCCTCCCACCCCATTTCGCCTCCCCTTTTTTTCCGGTATCTACTTCCCTCCGGCCTCCCACCCCTTTTCAGAGTCCCACCCCGTTTCGGCTTCCACTTTTTTCTGGCTTCGACATCGCTCCGGCCTTCCACCCCGTTTCAGCCTCCCACACCTTTTCAGCCTCCAATTTTATCTGGCCTCTACTTCCCTCCAGCCTCCCACCCCATTTCGTCCTCAACTTTTTTCTGGCCTCTACTTCCCTCCAGCCTCCCACCCCATTTTGGCCTCCACTTTTTTCTGAGCTCTACTTCCCTCCGGCCTCCCACCCCGTTATGGTCTCCCACCTCTTTTTGGCCTCCACTTTTTTCCGGCCTCTACTTCCCTCCAGCCTCCAACCCCGTTTCAGACTCCCACCCTATTTCAGCCTCCACTTGTCTCCGGTCTCTACTTCCCTCCGGCCTCCCACCCCATTTCAGCCTCCCACCCCATTTCGGCCTCCACTTTTAGCTGGCATCTACTTCCCTCTGGCCTCCCACCCCGTTTCAGCCTCACACCGCATTTCGGCCTTCACTTTTTTCTGGCATCTACTTCCCTCCAGCCTCCCACCCCTTTTTGGTCTCCACTTTTTTCTGAGCTCTACTTCCCTCTGGCCTCCCACCCCGTTATGGCCTCGCACCTCTTTTTGTCCTCCACATTTTTCTGGCCTCTACTTCCCTCCGGCCTCCCACCCCATTTCAGCCTCCCACCCCATTTCGGCCTCCACTTTTAGCTGGTATCTACTTCCCTCTGGCCTCCCACCCCGTTTCAGCCTCACACCGCATTTCGGCCTTCACTTTTTTCTGGCATCTACTTCCGTCCAGCCTCCCACCCCTTTTTGGTCTCCACTTTTTTCTGAGCTCTACTTCCCTCTGGCCTCCCACCCTGTTATGGCCTCGCACCTCTTTTTGGCCTCCACTTTTTTCTGGCCTATACTTCCCTCCAGCCTCCCACCCCGTTTCAGCCTCACACCCCATTTCGTCCTCCACATTTTTCTGGCCTCTACTTCCCTCCAGCCTCCCACCCCATTTCGGCCTCCACTTTTTTCTGGTCTCTACTTCCCTCCGGCCTCCCACACCATTTCAGCCTCCCACCCCATTTCGCCTCCCCTTTTTTCTCTGGTATCTACTTCCCTCCGGAATCCCACCCCTTTTCAGACTCCCACCCCTTTTTGGCCTCCACTTTTATCTGGCCTCTATTTCCCTCCAGCCTCCCACCCCGTTTCAGCCTCCCACCACTTTTTGGACTCCACTTCTTTCCGACCTCTACTTCCCTCCGGTCTCCCACCCCATTTCAGCCTCCCACCCCATTTCGGCCTCCACTTTTTTCTGGCCTCTACTTCCCTCCAGCCTCCCACTCCGTTTCAGCCTCCCAACCCATTTCGTCCTCCACTTTTTTCTGGCCTCTACTTCCCTCCAGCCTCCCACCCCGTTTCGGACTCCCACCCCTTTTTGGCCTCCACTTTTATCTGGCCTCTACTTCCCACCAGACTCCCACCCTGCTTCGGCCTCCCACCCCAATTTGACCTCTATTCTGGTCTCTACTTCCCTCGGGCCTCCCACCCCATTTCAGCCTCCCACCCCATTTCGGCTTCCACTTTTTTCTGGCCTCTACTTCCCGCAAGCCTCCCACCCCGATTCAGCCTCCCACCCCATTTCAGCCTCCACTTTTTTCTGGCCTCTACTTCCCTCCAGCCTACCACCCCGTTATGGCCTCCCACCCCTTTTTGGCCTCCACTTTTATCTGGCCTCTACTTCCCACCAGACTCCCACCCTGTTTCGACCTCCCACCTCTTTTCAGCCTCCACTTTTATCTGGCTTTTACTTCCCTCCGGCCTCCCACCCCTTTTTGGCCTACACATTTTTCTGGCCTCTACTTCCCTCCAGCCTCCCACCCCATTTCAGCCTCCCACCCTATTTTGGCCTCCCATATCTTTCAGCCTCCATTTTTTTCTCCGACCTCTACTTCCTCCCAGCCTCCCACCCCGTTTCAGCCTTTCACCCCACTTCGGCCCCCACTTTTTTCTAGCCTCGAATTCTATATGGCCTCCCACCGTTTGTGATCCTCTCACCCCATTTTGGCCTCCACTTTTTTCTGGCCTCTACTTCCCTCCAGCCTCCCACCCCGTTTCAGCCTCCCACCCCGTTTTGGCCTCCACATTTTTCTGGCCTTACTTCTCTCCGGCCTCCCACCCCATTTCAGCCTCCCACCCCATTTTAGTCTCCACTTTTATCTGGCCTCTACTTCCCTCTGGCCTCCCACCCTGTTATGGCCTCCCACCCCTTTTTGGCCTCCATTTTATCTGGCCTCTACTTCCCTCTGGCCTCCCACCCTGTTTCAGCCTCCCACCCCATTTTGGCCTCCAATTTTTTGCTGGACTCTACTTCCCTCCGGACTCCCACCCCGTTTCATCCTCCCAATCCATTTTGGCCTCCACTTTTGTCTCCGGTCTCTACTTCCCTCCGGCCTCCCACCGCGTTTCAGCCTCCCACCCCATTTTGGCCTCCATTTTTTTCTGGCCTATACTTCCTTCCAGCCTCCCACCCCGTTTTGGCCTCCCACCCCATTTTGTCCTCCACTTTTTTCTGGTCTCTACTTCCCTCCGGCCTCCCACCCCGCTTCGGCCTCCCACCCCATTTTGGCCTCCACTTTTTTCTCCGGTCTCCACTTCCCTCCGGCCTCACACCCCATTTCGGCCTCCACTTTTTTCTGGCCTCTACTTCCCTCTGATCTCCCAACCCATTTCGGCCTCCACTTGTTTCCGGCCTCTACTTCCCTCTGGTCTCCCACTCCATTTCAGCCTTTCACCCCATTTTGCCTCCACTTTTTTCTGGCATCTACTTCCCTCCAGCCTCCCACCCCATTTCAGCCTCCCACACCTTTTCATCCTCCACATTTTTCTGGCCTCTACTTCCCTCCGTCCTCCCACCCCGTTTCAGCCTCCCACCCCATTTCGGCCTCCACTTTTTTTGGGCCTCTACTACCCTCCAGGCTCCCACCCTGTTTCAGCCTCCCACCCCACTTCAGCCTCCACTTTTTTCTGGCCTCTACTTCCCGGTGGTCTGCTACCCCGTTTCAGCCTCCCACCCCATTTCTGTTTTGACTTTTTTCTGTTCTCTATTTCCCTCCGGCCTCCCATCCTGTGTCAGCCTCCCACCCCTTTCTGGCCTCCACTTTTTTCTGGCCTCTACTTCCCTCTGTCCTCCCACCCCCATTTCAGCTTCCCACCCCTTTTTGGCCTCCACTTGTTTCCGGCCTCTACTTCCCTCCGGACTCCCACCCCATTTCAGCCTCCCACCACATTTTGGCCTCCACTTTTTTCTGGCCTCTACTTCTCTCTGACCTCCCACCCCATTTCACGTCCACTTTTTTCTGGCCTCTACTTCCCTCCAGCCTCCCACCCCATTATGGTCTCCCACCCCTTTTTGGTCTCCACTTTTATCTGGCCTCTACTTCCCACCAGCCTCCCACCCCGTTTTGGCCTCCACTTTTTTCTAGCCTCTACTTCCCTCCGGCCTCCCACCCCATTTCAGCCTCCCACCCCGTTTTGGCCTCCACTTTTTTCTGGCCTCTACTTCCCTACAGCCTCCCACTCCATTTCAGCCTCCCACCCCGTTTTGGCCTCCACTGTTTTCTGGCCTCTACTTCCTCCCAGTCTCCCACCCCGTTTCAGCCTTTCACCCCATTTCGGCCCCCACTTTTTTCTAGCCTCTACTTCCATCTGGCCTCCCACTGCTTGTGATCCTCCCACCCCATTTTGGCCTCCACTTTTTTCTGGTCTCTACTTCCCTCGGGCCTCCCACCCCATTTCAGCCTCCCACCCCATTTCGCCTCCCCTTTTTTCTCCGGTATCTACTTCCCTCCGGCTTCCCACCTCTTTTCAGAGTCCCACCCTGTTTCGGCTTCCACTTTTTTCTGGCTTCTACTTCGCTCCGGCCTCCCACCCCGTTTCAGCCTCCCACACCTTTTTAGCCTCCAATTTTATCTGACCTCTAATTCCCTCCATCCTCCCACCCCGTTTCAGCCTCCCACCCCATTTCGTCCTCCACTTTTTTCTGGCCTCTACTACCCTCCAGGCTCCCACCCTGTTTCAGCCTCCCACCCCATTTCAGCCTCCACTTTTTTCTGGCCTCTATCTCCTCCGACCTCCCACCCCGTTTCGGCCTCCATTTTTATCTGGCCTCTACTTCCCTCCAGCCTCCCACCCCATTTCAGCCTCCCACACCTTTTCATCCTCCACATTTTTCTGGCCTCTACTTCCCTCCAGCCTCCCACCCCGTTTCAGCCTCCCACACCTTTTTAGCCTCCAATTTTATCTGACCTCTAATTCCCTCCATCCTCCCACCCCGTTTCAGCCTCCCACCCCATTTCGGCCTCCACTTTTTTCTGGCCTCTACATCCCGGCGGCCTACCACCCCATTTCAGCCTCCCACCCCATTTCAGCCTCCACTTTTTTCTGGCCTCTACTTCCCTCCAGCCTCCCACCCCGTTTCAGCCTCCCACCCCATTTCGGCCTCCACTTTTTTCTGGCCTCTACTACCCTCCAGGCTCCCACCCTGTTTCAACCTCCCACCTCTTTTCAGCCTCCACTTTTATCTGGCTTTTACTTCCCTCCGGCCTCCCACCCCGTTTTGGCCTCCACTTTTTTCTGGCCTCTACTTCCCTCTGACCTCCCACCCTGTTTCAGCCTCCCACCCCATTTCAGCCTCCACTTTTTCCTGGCCTCTACTTCCCTCCGGCCTCCCACCCCGTTTCAGCCTCCCACATCGTTCAGCCTCCATTTTTTTCTCCGGCCTCTACTTCCTCCCAGCCTCCCACCCCGTTTCAGCCTCCCACCCCGTTTCAGCCTCCCACCCCATTTCGGCCCCCATTTTTTTCTGGCCTCTACTTCCCTCCAGCCTCCCACCCCATTATGGCCTCCCACACCGTTTTGGCCTCCACTTTTATCTGGCCTCTACTTCCCTCCAGCCTCCCACCCCATTACAGCCTCCCACCCCATTTTGGCCTCCACTTTTTTCTGGCCTCTACTTCCCTCTGACCTCCCACCCTGTTTCAGCCTCCCACCCCATTTCAGCCTCCACTTTTTTCTGGCCTCTACTTCCCTCCGGCCTCCCACCCCGTTTCAGCCTCCCACATCTTTCAGCCTCCATTTTTTTCTCCGGCATCTACTTCCTCCCAGCCTCCCACCCCGTTTCAGCCTCCCACCCCATTTCGGCCCCCACTTTTTTCTGGCCTCTACTTCCCTCCAGCCTCCCACCCCATTTTGGCCTCCACTTTTTTCTGAGCTCTACTTCCCTCCGGCCTCCCACCCCGTTATGGTCTCCCACCTCTTTTTGGCCTCCACTTTTTTCCGGCCTCTACTTCCCTCCAGCCTCCAACCCCGTTTCAGACTCCCACCCGATTTCAGCCTCCACTTGTCTCCGGTCTCTACTTCCCTCCGACCTCCCACCCCGTTTCAGCCTCCCACATCTTTCAGCCTCCATTTTTTTCTCCGGCCTCTACTTCCTCCCAGCCTCCCACCCCATTTCGGCTTCCACTTTTTTCTGGCTTCTACTTCCCTCTGGCCTCCCACCCCATTTTGGCCTCCACTTTAGTCTAGCCTCTACTTCCCTCCAGCCTCCCACCCCATTTCAGCCTCCCACCCCGTTTTGGCCTCCACTTCTCTCCGGCCTCTACTTCCCTGCGGTATCCCACCCCATTTCAGCCTCCCACCCCATTTTAGTCTCCACTTTTTTCTGGCCTATACTTCCCTCCAGCCTCCCACCCCGTTTCAGAGTCCCACCCCGTTTTGGCCTCCACTTTTATATGGCCTCTACTTCCCACCAGCCTCCCACCCTGTTACAGCCTCCCACCCTTTTTCGGCCTCCACTTTTATCTGGCTTCTACTTCCCTCCGGCCTCCCACCCCATTTTGGTCTCCACTTTTTTCTGGCCTCTAATTCCCTCCGGCCTCCCACTCCGTTTCGGCCTCCCACATCTTTTCTACCTTCATTTTTTTCTCCGGCCTGTAGTTCCTTCCAGCCTCCCACCCCGTTTCAGTTTTTCATCCCATTTCAGCCCCCACTTTTTTCTAGCCTCTACTTCCATCTGGCCTCCCACCGCTTGTGATCCTCCCACCCCATTTTGGCCTCCACTTTTTTCTGAGCTCTACCTCCCTCCGGCCTCCCACCCCGTTTCAGCCTCCCACCCCGTTTTGGCCTCCACTTTTTTCTGGCCTCTACTACCCTCCAGTCTCCCACCCTGTTTCAGCCTCCCACCCCATTTCAGCCTCCACTTTTTTCTGGCCTCTATCTCCTCCGACCTCCCACCCCGTTTCGGCCTCCATTTTTATCTGGCCTCTACTTCCCTCCAGCCTCCCACCCCATTTCAGCCTCCCACACCTTTTCATCCTCCACATTTTTCTGGCCTCTACTTCCCTCCGGCCTCCCACCCCGTTTCAGCCTCCCACCCCATTTCGGCCTCCACTTTTTTCTGGCCTCTACATCCCGGCGGCCTACCACCCCATTTCAGCCTCCCACCCCATTTCAGCCTCCACTTTTTTCTGGCCTCTACTTCCCTCCAGCCTCCCACCCCGTTTCAGCCTCCCACCCCATTTCGGCCTCCACTTTTTTCTGGCCTCTACTACCCTCCAGGCTCCCACCCTGTTTCAACCTCCCACCTCTTTTCAGCCTCCACTTTTTTCTGGCCTCTACTTCCTTCTGACCTCCCACCCTGTTTCAGCCTCCCACCCCATTTCAGCCTCCACTTTTTTCTGGCCTCTACTTCCCTCCGGCCTCCCACCCCGTTTCAGCCTCCCACATCGTTCAGCCTCCATTTTTTTCTCTGGCCTCTACTTCCTCCCAGCCTCCCACCCCGTTTCAGCCTCCCACCCCGTTTCAGCCTCCCACCCCATTTCGGCCCCCATTTTTTTCTGGCCTCTACTTCCCTCCAGCCTCCCACCCCATTATGGCCTCCCACACCGTTTTGGCCTCCACTTTTATCTGGCCTCTACTTCCCTCCAGCCTCCCACCCCATTTCAGCCTCCCACCCCATTTTGGCCTCCACTATTTTCTGGCCTCTGCTTCCCTCCGACCTCCCACCCTGTTTCAGCCTCCCACCCCATTTTAGCCTCCACTTTTTTCTGGCCTCTACTTCCCTCCAGCCTCCCACCCCGTTTTAGCCTCCCACATCTTTCAGCCTCCATTTTTTTCTCTGGCCTCTACTTCCTCCCAGTCTCCCACTCCGTTTCCACCTTTCAGACCATGTCGGCCCCCACTTTTTTTTAGCCTCTATTTCCATCTGGCCTCCCACCGCTTGTGATCCTCCCACCGCATTTTGGCCTCCACTTTTTTCTGAGGTCTACTTCCCTCCGGCCTCCCACCCCGTTACGGCCTCCCACCCCATTTCGGCCTCCACTTTTTTCTGGCCTCTACTTCCCTCAAGCCTCCCACCCCGTTATGGCCTCCCACCCCTTTTTGGCCTCCACTTTTATCTGGCCTGTACTTCCCACCAGACTCCCACCCTGTTTCGACCTCCCACCTCTTTTCAGCCTCCACTTTTTTCTGGCCTCTACTTCCCTACAGCCTCCCACCCGATTTCAGCCTCCCACCCTGTTTTGGCCTCCCACATCTTTCAGCCTCCATTTTTTTCTCCGGCCTATTCTTCCTCCCAGCCTCCCACCCCATTTCAGCCTCCCACCCCTTTTTGGCCTCCATTTGTTTCCGGCCTCTAATTCCCTCTAGTCTCCCACCCCATTTCAGCCTCCCACCCCCTTTTGGCCTCCACTTTTTTCTGGTCTCTACTTCCCTCGGGCCTCCCACCCCATTTCAGCCTCCCACCCCATTTCGCCTCCCCTTTTTTTCCGGTATCTACTTCCCTCCGGCCTCCCACCCCTTTTCAGAGTCCCACCCCGTTTCGGCTTCCACTTTTTTCTGGCTTCGACATCGCTCCGGCCTTCCACCCCGTTTCAGCCTCCCACACCTTTTCAGCCTCCAATTTTATCTGGCCTCTACTTCCCTCCAGCCTCCCACCCCATTTCGTCCTCAACTTTTTTCTGGCCTCTACTTCCCTCCAGCCTCCCACCCCATTTTGGCCTCCACTTTTTTCTGAGCTCTACTTCCCTCCGGCCTCCCACCCCGTTATGGTCTCCCACCTCTTTTTGGCCTCCACTTTTTTCCGGCCTCTACTTCCCTCCAGCCTCCAACCCCGTTTCAGACTCCCACCCTATTTCAGCCTCCACTTGTCTCCGGTCTCTACTTCCCTCCGGCCTCCCACCCCATTTCAGCCTCCCACCCCATTTCGGCCTCCACTTTTAGCTGGCATCTACTTCCCTCTGGCCTCCCACCCCGTTTCAGCCTCACACCGCATTTCGGCCTTCACTTTTTTCTGGCATCTACTTCCCTCCAGCCTCCCACCCCTTTTTGGTCTCCACTTTTTTCTGAGCTCTACTTCCCTCTGGCCTCCCACCCCGTTATGGCCTCGCACCTCTTTTTGTCCTCCACATTTTTCTGGCCTCTACTTCCCTCCGGCCTCCCACCCCATTTCAGCCTCCCACCCCATTTCGGCCTCCACTTTTAGCTGGTATCTACTTCCCTCTGGCCTCCCACCCCGTTTCAGCCTCACACCGCATTTCGGCCTTCACTTTTTTCTGGCATCTACTTCCCTCCAGCCTCCCACCCCTTTTTGGTCTCCACTTTTTTCTGAGCTCTACTTCCCTCTGGCCTCCCACCCTGTTATGGCCTCGCACCTCTTTTTGGCCTCCACTTTTTTCTGGCCTATACTTCCCTCCAGCCTCCCACCCCGTTTCAGCCTCACACCCCATTTCGTCCTCCACATTTTTCTGGCCTCTACTTCCCTCCAGCCTCCCACCCCATTTCGGCCTCCACTTTTTTCTGGTCTCTACTTCCCTCCGGCCTCCCACACCATTTCAGCCTCCCACCCCATTTCGCCTCCCCTTTTTTCTCTGGTATCTACTTCCCTCCGGAATCCCACCCCTTTTCAGACTCCCACCCCTTTTTGGCCTCCACTTTTATCTGGCCTCTATTTCCCTCCAGCCTCCCACCCCGTTTCAGCCTCCCACCACTTTTTGGACTCCACTTCTTTCCGACCTCTACTTCCCTCCGGTCTCCCACCCCATTTCAGCCTCCCACCCCATTTCGGCCTCCACTTTTTTCTGGCCTCTACTTCCCTCCAGCCTCCCACTCCGTTTCAGCCTCCCAACCCATTTCGTCCTCCACTTTTTTCTGGCCTCTACTTCCCTCCAGCCTCCCACCCCGTTTCGGACTCCCACCCCTTTTTGGCCTCCACTTTTATCTGGCCTCTACTTCCCACCAGACTCCCACCCTGCTTCGGCCTCCCACCCCAATTTGACCTCTATTCTGGTCTCTACTTCCCTCGGGCCTCCCACCCCATTTCAGCCTCCCACCCCATTTCGGCTTCCACTTTTTTCTGGCCTCTACTTCCCGCAAGCCTCCCACCCCGATTCAGCCTCCCACCCCATTTCAGCCTCCACTTTTTTCTGGCCTCTACTTCCCTCCAGCCTACCACCCCGTTATGGCCTCCCACCCCTTTTTGGCCTCCACTTTTATCTGGCCTCTACTTCCCACCAGACTCCCACCCTGTTTCGACCTCCCACCTCTTTTCAGCCTCCACTTTTATCTGGCTTTTACTTCCCTCCGGCCTCCCACCCCTTTTTGGCCTACACATTTTTCTGGCCTCTACTTCCCTCCAGCCTCCCACCCCATTTCAGCCTCCCACCCTATTTTGGCCTCCCATATCTTTCAGCCTCCATTTTTTTCTCCGACCTCTACTTCCTCCCAGCCTCCCACCCCGTTTCAGCCTTTCACCCCACTTCGGCCCCCACTTTTTTCTAGCCTCGAATTCTATATGGCCTCCCACCGTTTGTGATCCTCTCACCCCATTTTGGCCTCCACTTTTTTCTGGCCTCTACTTCCCTCCAGCCTCCCACCCCGTTTCAGCCTCCCACCCCGTTTTGGCCTCCACATTTTTCTGGCCTTACTTCTCTCCGGCCTCCCACCCCATTTCAGCCTCCCACCCCATTTTAGTCTCCACTTTTATCTGGCCTCTACTTCCCTCTGGCCTCCCACCCTGTTATGGCCTCCCACCCCTTTTTGGCCTCCATTTTATCTGGCCTCTACTTCCCTCTGGCCTCCCACCCAGTTTCAGCCTCCCACCCCATTTTGGCCTCCAATTTTTTGCTGGACTCTACTTCCCTCCGGACTCCCACCCCGTTTCATCCTCCCAATCCATTTTGGCCTCCACTTTTGTCTCCGGTCTCTACTTCCCTCCGGCCTCCCACCGCGTTTCAGCCTCCCACCCCATTTTGGCCTCCATTTTTTTCTGGCCTATACTTCCTTCCAGCCTCCCACCCCGTTTCGGCCTCCCACCCCATTTTGTCCTCCACTTTTTTCTGGTCTCTACTTCCCTCCGGCCTCCCACCCCGCTTCGGCCTCCCACCCCATTTTGGCCTCCACTTTTTTCTCCGGTCTCCACTTCCCTCCGGCCTCACACCCCATTTCGGCCTCCACTTTTTTCTGGCCTCTACTTCCCTCTGATCTCCCAACCCATTTCGGCCTCCACTTGTTTCCGGCCTCTACTTCCCTCTGGTCTCCCACTCCATTTCAGCCTTTCACCCCATTTTGCCTCCACTTTTTTCTGGCATCTACTTCCCTCCAGCCTCCCACCCCATTTCAGCCTCCCACACCTTTTCATCCTCCACATTTTTCTGGCCTCTACTTCCCTCCGTCCTCCCACCCCGTTTCAGCCTCCCACCCCATTTCGGCCTCCACTTTTTTTGGGCCTCTACTACCCTCCAGGCTCCCACCCTGTTTCAGCCTCCCACCCCACTTCAGCCTCCACTTTTTTCTGGCCTCTACTTCCCGGTGGTCTGCTACCCCGTTTCAGCCTCCCACCCCATTTCTGTTTTGACTTTTTTCTGTTCTCTATTTCCCTCCGGCCTCCCATCCTGTGTCAGCCTCCCACCCCTTTCTGGCCTCCACTTTTTTCTGGCCTCTACTTCCCTCTGTCCTCCCACCCCCATTTCAGCTTCCCACCCCTTTTTGGCCTCCACTTGTTTCCGGCCTCTACTTCCCTCCGGACTCCCACCCCATTTCAGCCTCCCACCACATTTTGGCCTCCACTTTTTTCTGGCCTCTACTTCTCTCTGACCTCCCACCCCATTTCACGTCCACTTTTTTCTGGCCTCTACTTCCCTCCAGCCTCCCACCCCATTATGGTCTCCCACCCCTTTTTGGTCTCCACTTTTATCTGGCCTCTACTTCCCACCAGCCTCCCACCCCGTTTTGGCCTCCACTTTTTTCTAGCCTCTACTTCCCTCGGGCCTCCCACCCCATTTCAGCCTCCCACCCCGTTTTGGCCTCCACTTTTTTCTGGCCTCTACTTCCCTCCGGCCTCCCACTCCATTTCAGCCTCCCACCCCGTTTTGGCCTCCACTGTTTTCTGGCCTCTACTTCCTCCCAGTCTCCCACCCCGTTTCAGCCTTTCACCCCATTTCGGCCCCCACTTTTTTCTAGCCTCTACTTCCATCTGGCCTCCCACTGCTTGTGATCCTCCCACCCCATTTTGGCCTCCACTTTTTTCTGGTCTCTACTTCCCTCGGGCCTCCCACCCCATTTCAGCCTCCCACCCCATTTCGCCTCCCCTTTTTTCTCCGGTATCTACTTCCCTCCGGCTTCCCACCCCTTTTCAGAGTCCCACCCTGTTTCGGCTTCCACTTTTTTCTGGCTTCTACTTCGCTCCGGCCTCCCACCCCGTTTCAGCCTCCCACACCTTTTTAGCCTCCAATTTTATCTGACCTCTAATTCCCTCCATCCTCCCACCCCGTTTCAGCCTCCCACCCCATTTCGTCCTCCACTTTTTTCTGGCCTCTACTACCCTCCAGGCTCCCACCCTGTTTCAGCCTCCCACCCCATTTCAGCCTCCACTTTTTTCTGGCCTCTATCTCCTCCGACCTCCCACCCCGTTTCGGCCTCCATTTTTATCTGGCCTCTACTTCCCTCCAGCCTCCCACCCCATTTCAGCCTCCCACACCTTTTCATCCTCCACATTTTTCTGGCCTCTACTTCCCTCCGGCCTCCCACCCCGTTTCAGCCTCCCACACCTTTTTAGCCTCCAATTTTATCTGACCTCTAATTCCCTCCATCCTCCCACCCCGTTTCAGCCTCCCACCCCATTTCGGCCTCCACTTTTTTCTGGCCTCTACATCCCGGCGGCCTACCACCCCATTTCAGCCTCCCACCCCATTTCAGCCTCCACTTTTTTCTGGCCTCTACTTCCCTCCAGCCTCCCACCCCGTTTCAGCCTCCCACCCCATTTCGGCCTCCACTTTTTTCTGGCCTCTACTACCCTCCAGGCTCCCACCCTGTTTCAACCTCCCACCTCTTTTCAGCCTCCACTTTTATCTGGCTTTTACTTCCCTCCGGCCTCCCACCCCGTTTTGGCCTCCACTTTTTTCTGGCCTCTACTTCCCTCTGACCTCCCACCCTGTTTCAGCCTCCCACCCCATTTCAGCCTCCACTTTTTCCTGGCCTCTACTTCCCTCCGGCCTCCCACCCCGTTTCAGCCTCCCACATCGTTCAGCCTTCATTTTTTTCTCCGGCCTCTACTTCCTCCCAGCCTCCCACCCCGTTTCAGCCTCCCACCCCGTTTCAGCCTCCCACCCCATTTCGGCCCCCATTTTTTTCTGGCCTCTACTTCCCTCCAGCCTCCCACCCCATTATGGCCTCCCACACCGTTTTGGCCTCCACTTTTATCTGGCCTCTACTTCCCTCCAGCCTCCCACCCCATTACAGCCTCCCACCCCATTTTGGCCTCCACTTTTTTCTGGCCTCTACTTCCCTCTGACCTCCCACCCTGTTTCAGCCTCCCACCCCATTTCAGCCTCCACTTTTTTCTGGCCTCTACTTCCCTCCGGCCTCCCACCCCGTTTCAGCCTCCCACATCTTTCAGCCTCCATTTTTTTCTCCGGCATCTACTTCCTCCCAGCCTCCCACCCCGTTTCAGCCTCCCACCCCATTTCGGCCCCCACTTTTTTCTGGCCTCTACTTCCCTCCAGCCTCCCACCCCATTTTGGCCTCCACTTTTTTCTGAGCTCTACTTCCCTCCGGCCTCCCACCCCGTTATGGTCTCCCACCTCTTTTTGGCCTCCACTTTTTTCCGGCCTCTACTTCCCTCCAGCCTCCAACCCCGTTTCAGACTCCCACCCGATTTCAGCCTCCACTTGTCTCCGGTCTCTACTTCCCTCCGACCTCCCACCCCGTTTCAGCCTCCCACATCTTTCAGCCTCCATTTTTTTCTCTGGCCTCTACTTCCTCCCAGCCTCCCACCCCATTTCGGCTTCCACTTTTTTCTGGCTTCTACTTCCCTCTGGCCTCCCACCCCATTTTGGCCTCCACTTTAGTCTAGCCTCTACTTCCCTCCAGCCTCCCACCCCATTTCAGCCTCCCACCCCGTTTTGGCCTCCACTTCTCTCCGGCCTCTACTTCCCTGCGGTATCCCACCCCATTTCAGCCTCCCACCCCATTTTAGTCTCCACTTTTTTCTGGCCTATACTTCCCTCCAGCCTCCCACCCCGTTTCAGAGTCCCACCCCGTTTTGGCCTCCACTTTTATATGGCCTCTACTTCCCACCAGCCTCCCACCCTGTTACAGCCTCCCACCCTTTTTCGGCCTCCACTTTTATCTGGCTTCTACTTCCCTCCGGCCTCCCACCCCATTTTGGTCTCCACTTTTTTCTGGCCTCTAATTCCCTCCGGCCTCCCACTCCGTTTCGGCCTCCCACATCTTTTCTACCTCCATTTTTTTCTCCGGCCTGTAGTTCCTTCCAGCCTCCCACCCCGTTTCAGTTTTTCATCCCATTTCAGCCCCCACTTTTTTCTAGCCTCTACTTCCATCTGGCCTCCCACCGCTTGTGATCCTCCCACCCCATTTTGGCCTCCACTTTTTTCTGAGCTCTACCTCCCTCCGGCCTCCCACCCCGTTTCAGCCTCCCACCCCGTTTTGGCCTCCACTTTTTTCTGGCCTCTACTACCCTCCAGTCTCCCACCCTGTTTCAGCCTCCCACCCCATTTCAGCCTCCACTTTTTTCTGGCCTCTATCTCCTCCGACCTCCCACCCCGTTTCGGCCTCCATTTTTATCTGGCCTCTACTTCCCTCCAGCCTCCCACCCCATTTCAGCCTCCCACACCTTTTCATCCTCCACATTTTTCTGGCCTCTACTTCCCTCCGGCCTCCCACCCCGTTTCAGCCTCCCACCCCATTTCGGCCTCCACTTTTTTCTGGCCTCTACATCCCGGCGGCCTACCACCCCATTTCAGCCTCCCACCCCATTTCAGCCTCCACTTTTTTCTGGCCTCTACTTCCCTCCAGCCTCCCACCCCGTTTCAGCCTCCCACCCCATTTCGGCCTCCACTTTTTTCTGGCCTCTACTACCCTCCAGGCTCCCACCCTGTTTCAACCTCCCACGTCTTTTCAGCCTCCACTTTTATCTGGCTTTTACTTCCCTCCGGCCTCCCACCCCGTTTTGGCCTCCACTTTTTTCTGGCCTCTACTTCCTTCTGACCTCCCACCCTGTTTCAGCCTCCCACCCCATTTCAGCCTCCACTTTTTTCTGGCCTCTACTTCCCTCCGGCCTCCCACCCCGTTTCAGCCTCCCACATCGTTCAGCCTCCATTTTTTTCTCCGGCCTCTACTTCCTCCCAGCCTCCCACCCCGTTTCAGCCTCCCACCCCGTTTCAGCCTCCCACCCCATTTCGGCCCCCATTTTTTTCTGGCCTCTACTTCCCTCCAGCCTCCCACCCCATTATGGCCTCCCACACCGTTTTGGCCTCCACTTTTATCTGGCCTCTACTTCCCTCCAGCCTCCCACCCCATTTCAGCCTCCCACCCCATTTTGGCCTCCACTATTTTCTGGCCTCTGCTTCCCTCCGACCTCCCACCCTGTTTCAGCCTCCCACCCCATTTTAGCCTCCACTTTTTTCTGGCCTCTACTTCCCTCCAGCCTCCCACCCCGTTTCAGCCTCCCACATCTTTCAGCCTCCATTTTTTTCTCTGGCCTCTACTTCCTCCCAGTCTCCCACTCCGTTTCCACCTTTCAGACCATGTCGGCCCCCACTTTTTTTTAGCCTCTATTTCCATCTGGCCTCCCACCGCTTGTGATCCTCCCACCCCATTTTGGCCTCCACTTTTTTCTGGCCTCTACTTCCCTCCGGCCTCCCACCCCGTTACGGCCTCCCACCCCATTTCGGCCTCCACTTTTTTCTGGCCTCTACTTCCCTCAAGCCTCCCACCCCGTTATGGCCTCCCACCCCTTTTTGGCCTCCACTTTTATCTGGCCTGTACTTCCCACCAGCCTCCCACCCTGTTTCGACCTCCCACCTCTTTTCAGCCTCCACTTTTTTCTGGCCTCTACTTCCCTACAGCCTCCCACCCGATTTCAGCCTCCCACCCTGTTTTGGCCTCCCACATCTTTCAGCCTCCATTTTTTTCTCCGGCCTATTCTTCCTCCCAGCCTCCCACCCCATTTCAGCCTCCCACCCCTTTTTGGCCTCCACTTGTTTCCGGCCTCTAATTCCCTCTAGTCTCCCACCCCATTTCAGCCTCCCACCCCCTTTTGGCCTCCACTTTTTTCTGGTCTCTACTTCCCTCGGGCCTCCCACCCCATTTCAGCCTCCCACCCCATTTCGCCTCCCCTTTTTTTCCGGTATCTACTTCCCTCCGGCCTCCCACCCCTTTTCAGAGTCCCACCCCGTTTCGGCTTCCACTTTTTTCTGGCTTCGACATCGCTCCGGCCTTCCACCCCGTTTCAGCCTCCCACACCTTTTCAGCCTCCAATTTTATCTGGCCTCTACTTCCCTCCAGCCTCCCACCCCATTTCGTCCTCAACTTTTTTCTGGCCTCTACTTCCCTCCAGCCTCCCACCCCATTTTGGCCTCCACTTTTTTCTGAGCTCTACTTCCCTCCGGCCTCCCACCCCGTTATGGTCTCCCACCTCTTTTTGGTCTCCACTTTTTTCCGGCCTCTACTTCCCTCCAGCCTCCAACCCCGTTTCAGACTCCCACCCTATTTCAGCCTCCACTTGTCTCCGGTCTCTACTTCCCTCCGGCCTCCCACCCCATTTCAGCCTCCCACCCCATTTCGGCCTCCACTTTTAGCTGGCATCTACTTCCCTCTGGCCTCCCACCCCGTTTCAGCCTCACACCGCATTTCGGCCTTCACTTTTTTCTGGCATCTACTTCCCTCCAGCCTCCCACCCCTTTTTGGTCTCCACTTTTTTCTGAGCTCTACTTCCCTCTGGCCTCCCACCCCGTTATGGCCTCGCACCTCTTTTTGTCCTCCACATTTTTCTGGCCTCTACTTCCCTCCGGCCTCCCACCCCATTTCAGCCTCCCACCCCATTTCGGCCTCCACTTTTAGCTGGTATCTACTTCCCTCTGGCCTCCCACCCCGTTTCAGCCTCACACCGCATTTCGGCCTTCACTTTTTTCTGGCATCTACTTCCCTCCAGCCTCCCACCCCTTTTTGGTCTCCACTTTTTTCTGAGCTCTACTTCCCTCTGGCCTCCCACCCTGTTATGGCCTCGCACCTCTTTTTGGCCTCCACTTTTTTCTGGCCTATACTTCCCTCCAGCCTCCCACCCCGTTTCAGCCTCACACCCCATTTCGTCCTCCACATTTTTCTGGCCTCTACTTCCCTCCAGCCTCCCACCCCATTTCGGCCTCCACTTTTTTCTGGTCTCTACTTCCCTCCGGCCTCCCACACCATTTCAGCCTCCCACCCCATTTCGCCTCCCCTTTTTTCTCTGGTATCTACTTCCCTCCGGAATCCCACCCCTTTTCAGACTCCCACCCCTTTTTGGCCTCCACTTTTATCTGGCCTCTATTTCCCTCCAGCCTCCCACCCCGTTTCAGCCTCCCACCACTTTTTGGACTCCACTTCTTTCCGACCTCTACTTCCCTCCGGTCTCCCACCCCATTTCAGCCTCCCACCCCATTTCGGCCTCCACTTTTTTCTGGCCTCTACTTCCCTCCAGCCTCCCACTCCGTTTCAGCCTCCCAACCCATTTCGTCCTCCACTTTTTTCTAGCCTCTACTTCCCTCCAGCCTCCCACCCCGTTTCGGACTCCCACCCCTTTTTGGCCTCCACTTTTATCTGGCCTCTACTTCCCACCAGACTCCCACCCTGCTTCGGCCTCCCACCCCAATTTGACCTCTATTCTGGTCTCTACTTCCCTCGGGCCTCCCACCCCATTTCAGCCTCCCACCCCATTTCGGCCTCCACTTTTTTCTGGCCTCTACTTCCCGCAAGCCTCCCACCCCGATTCAGCCTCCCACCCCATTTCAGCCTCCACTTTTTTCTGGCCTCTACTTCCCTCCAGCCTACCACCCCGTTATGGCCTCCCACCCCTTTTTGGCCTCCACTTTTATCTGGCCTCTACTTCCCACCAGACTCCCACCCTGTTTCGACCTCCCACCTCTTTTCAGCCTCCACTTTTATCTGGCTTTTACTTCCCTCCGGCCTCCCACCCCTTTTTGGCCTACACATTTTTCTGGCCTCTACTTCTCTCCAGCCTCCCACCCCATTTCAGCCTCCCACCCTATTTTGGCCTCCCACATCTTTCAGCCTCCATTTTTTTCTCCGACCTCTACTTCCTCCCAGCCTCCCACCCCGTTTCAGCCTTTCACCCCACTTCGGCCCCCACTTTTTTCTAGCCTCGAATTCTATATGGCCTCCCACCGTTTGTGATCCTCTCACCCCATTTTGGCCTCCACTTTTTTCTGGCCTCTACTTCCCTCCGGCCTCCCACTCCATTTCAGCCTCCCACCCCGTTTTGGCCTCCACTGTTTTCTGGCCTCTACTTCCTCCCAGTCTCCCACCCCGTTTCAGCCTTTCACCCCATTTCGGCCCCCACTTTTTTCTAGCCTCTACTTCCATCTGGCCTCCCACTGCTTGTGATCCTCTCACCCCATTTTGGCCTCCACTTTTTTCTGGTCTCTACTTCCCTCCGGCCTCCCACCCCGTTTCAGCCTCCCACATCGTTCAGCCTCCATTTTTTTCTCCGGCCTCTACTTCCTCCCAGCCTCCCACCCCGTTTCAGCCTCCCACCCCGTTTCAGCCTCCCACCCCATTTCGGCCCCCATTTTTTTCTGGCCTCTACTTCCCTCCAGCCTCCCACCCCATTATGGCCTCCCACACCGTTTTGGCCTCCACTTTTATCTGGCCTCTACTTCCCTCTAGCCTCCCACCCCATTACAGCCTCCCACCCCATTTTGGCCTCCACTTTTTTCTGGCCTCTACTTCCCTCTGACCTCCCACCCTGTTTCAGCCTCCCACCCCATTTCAGCCTCCACTTTTTTCTGGCCTCTACTTCCCTCCGGCCTCCCACCCCGTTTCAGCCTCCCACATCTTTCAGCCTCCATTTTTTTCTCCGGCATCTACTTCCTCCCAGCCTCCCACCCCGTTTCAGCCTCCCACCCCATTTCGGCCCCCACTTTTTTCTGGCCTCTACTTCCCTCCAGCCTCCCACCCCATTTTGGCCTCCACTTTTTTCTGAGCTCTACTTCCCTCCGGCCTCCCACCCCGTTATGGTCTCCCACCTCTTTTTGGCCTCCACTTTTTTCCGGCCTCTACTTCCCTCCAGCCTCCAACCCCGTTTCAGACTCCCACCCGATTTCAGCCTCCACTTGTCTCCGGTCTCTACTTCCCTCCGACCTCCCACCCCGTTTCAGCCTCCCACATCTTTCAGCCTCCATTTTTTTCTCCGGCCTCTACTTCCTCCCAGCCTCCCACCCCATTTCGGCTTCCACTTTTTTCTGGCTTCTACTTCCCTCTGGCCTCCCACCCCATTTTGGCCTCCACTTTAGTCTAGCCTCTACTTCCCTCCAGCCTCCCACCCCATTTCAGCCTCCCACCCCGTTTTGGCCTCCACTTCTCTCCGGCCTCTACTTCCCTGCGGTATCCCACCCCATTTCAGCCTCCCACCCCATTTTAGTCTCCACTTTTTTCTGGCCTATACTTCCCTCCAGCCTCCCACCCCGTTTCAGAGTCCCACCCCGTTTTGGCCTCCACTTTTATATGGCCTCTACTTCCCACCAGCCTCCCACCCTGTTACAGCCTCCCACCCTTTTTCGGCCTCCACTTTTATCTGGCTTCTACTTCCCTCCGGCCTCCCACCCCATTTTGGTCTCCACTTTTTTCTGGCCTCTAATTCCCTCCGGCCTCCCACTCCGTTTCGGCCTCCCACATCTTTTCTACCTCCATTTTTTTCTCCGGCCTGTAGTTCCTTCCAGCCTCCCACCCCGTTTCAGTTTTTCATCCCATTTCAGCCCCCACTTTTTTCTAGCCTCTACTTCCATCTGGCCTCCCACCGCTTGTGATCCTCCCACCCCATTTTGGCCTCCACTTTTTTTTGGCCTCTACTTCCCTTCAGACTCCCACCTTGTTTTGGCCTCCCACCCCTTTTTGGCCTCCACTTTTATCTGGCCTCTACTTCCCTCCAGCCTCCCACCCCGTTTCAGCCTCCCACCACTTTTTGGACTCCACTTGTTTCCGGCCTCTACTTCCCTCCGGTCTCCCACTCCATTTCAGCCTCCCACCCCATTTCGGCCTCCACTTTTTTCTGGCCTCTACTTATCTCCAGCCTCCCACCCCGTTTCAGCCTCCCATCCCATTTCGTCCTCCGCTTTTTTCTAGCCTCTACTTCCCTCCAGCCTCCCACCCCGTTTCGGACTCCCACCACTTTTTGGCCTCCACTTTTATCTGGCCTCTACTTCCCACCAGACTCCCACCCTGCTTCGGCCTCCCACCCCAATTTGACCTCTATTCTGGCCTCTACTTCCCTCCAGCCTCCCACCCCATTACAGCCTCCCACCCCCTTTTGGCCTCCACTTTTTTCGGGCCTCTACTTATCTCCAGCCTCCCACCCCGTTTCAGCCTCCCATCCCATTTCGCCTCCCCTTTTTTTCCGGTATCTACTTCCCTCCGGCCTCCCACCCCTTTTCAGAATCCCACCCCGTTTCGGCTTCCACTTTTTTCTGGCTTCGACATCGCTCCGGCCTTCCACCCCGTTTCAGCCTCCCACACCTTTTCAGCCTCCAATTTTATCTGGCCTCTACTTCCCTCCAGCCTCCCACCCCATTTCGTCCTCAACTTTTTTCTGGCCTCTACTTCCCTCCAGCCTCACACCCCATTTTGGCCTCCACTTTTTTCTGAGCTCTACTTCCCCCCGGCCTCCCACCCCGTTATGGTCTCCCACCTCTTTTTGGCCTCCACTTTTTTCCGGCCTCTACTTCCCTCCAGCCTCCAACCCCGTTTCAGACTCCCACCCTATTTCAGCCTCCACTTGTCTCCGGTCTCTACTTCCCTCCGGCCTCCCACCCCGTTTCAGCCTCCCACCCCATTTCGGCCTCCACTTTTAGCTGGTATCTACTTCCCTCTGGCCTCCCACCCCGTTTCAGCCTCACACCGCATTTCGGCCTTCACTTTTTTCTGGCATCTACTTCCCTCCAGCCTCCCACCCCTTTTTGGTCTCCACTTTTTTCTGAGCTCTACTTCCCTCTGGCCTCCCACCCCGTTATGGCCTCGCACCTCTTTTTGGCCTCCACTTTTTTCTGGCCTATACTTCCCTCCAGCCTCCCACCCCGTTTCAGCCTCACACCCCATTTCGTCCTCCACATTTATCTGGCCTCTACTTCCCTCCAGCCTCCCACCCCATTTCGGCCTCCACTTTTTTCTGGTCTCTACTTCCCTCCGGCCTCCCACACCATTTCAGCCTCCCACCCCATTTCGCCTCCCCTTTTTTCTCTGGTATCTACTTCCCTCCGGAATCCCACCCCTTTTCAGACTCCCACCCCTTTTTGGCCTCCACTTTTATCTGGCCTCTATTTCCCTCCAGCCTCCCAACCCGTTTCAGCCTCCCACCACTTTTTGGACTCCACTTCTTTCCGACCTCTACTTCCCTCCGGACTCCCACCCCGTTTCAGCCTCCCACCCCTTTTTGGCCTCCACTTTTATCTGGCCTCTACTTCCCACCAGACTCCCACCCTGCTTCGGCCTCCCACCCCAATTTGACCTCTATTCTGGTCTCTACTTCCCTCGGGCCTCCCACCCCATTTCAGCCTCCCACCCCATTTCGGCTTCCACTTTTTTCTGGCCTCTACTTCCCGCAAGCCTCCCACCCCGATTCAGCCTCCCACCCCATTTCAGCCTCCACTTTTTTCTGGCCTCTACTTCCCTCCAGCCTACCACCCCGTTATGGCCTCCCACCCCTTTTTGGCCTCCACTTTTATCTGGCCTCTACTTCCCACCAGACTCCCACCCTATTTCGACCTCCCCCCTCTTTTCAGCCTCCACTTTTATCTGGCTTTTACTTCCCTCCGGCCTCCCAACCCTTTTTGGTCTACACATTTTTCTGGCCTCTACTTCCCTCCAGCCTCCCACCCCATTTCAGCCTCCCACCCTATTTTGGCCTCCCACATCTTTCAGCCTCCATTTTTTTCTCCGGCCTCTACTTCCTCCCAGCCTCCCACCCCGTTTCAGCCTTTCACCCCACTTCGGCCCCCACTTTTTTCTAGCCTCGAATTCCATATGGCCTCCCACCGTTTGTGATCCTCTCACCCCATTTTGGCCTCCACTTTTTTCTGGCCTCTACTTCCCTCCAGCCTCCCACCCCGTTTCAGCCTCCCACCCCGTTTTGGCCTCCACTTTTTTCTGGCCTTACTTCTCTCCGGCCTCCCACCCCATTTCAGCCTCCTACCCCATTTTAGTCTCCACTTTTATCTGGCCTCTACTTCCCTCTGGCCTCCCACCCTGTTATGGCCTCCCACCCCTTTTTGGCCTCCATTTTATCTGGCCTCTACTTCCCTCCGGCCTCCCACCCTGTTTCAGCCTCCGACCCCATTTTGGCCTCCAATTTTTTGCTGGACTCTACTTCCCTCCGGACTCCCACCCCGTTTCAGCCTCCCACCCCTTTTTGGCCTCCACTTTTA
Organism: Strix occidentalis; assembly: GCA_030819815.1. Lineage (NCBI taxonomy): Eukaryota > Metazoa > Chordata > Aves > Strigiformes > Strigidae > Strix > Strix occidentalis. Next base: position 100,793 of record JASWHU010000322.1, read on the forward strand.
TCTGGCCTCTACTTCCCACCAGACTCCCACCCCGCTTCAGTCTCCCACCCCAATTTGACCTCTATTCTGGCCTCTACTTCCCTCCGGCCTCCCACCCTGTTTCAGGCTCCCACCCCATTTCGGCCTCCACTTTTTTCTGGCCTCTACTTGCCTTCAGCCTCCCACGCCATTTTGGCCTCCACTTTTTTCTGAGCTCTACTTCCCTCCGGCCTCCCACCCCGTTACGGCCTCCCACCCCATTTCGGCCTCCACTTTTTTCTGGCCTCTTCTTCCCTCAAGCCTCCCACCCCGATTCAGCCTCCCACCCCATTTCAGCCTCCACTTTTTTCTGGCCTCTACTTCCCTCCAGCCTACCACCCCGTTATGGCCTCCCACCCCTTTTTGGCCTCCACTTTTATCTGGCCTGTACTTCCCACCAGACTCCCACCCTGTTTCGACCTCCCACCTCTTTTCAGCCTCCACTGTTTTCTGGCCTCTACTTCCCTACAGCCTCCCACCCGATTTCAGCCTCCCACCCTGTTTTGGCCTCCCACATCTTTCAGCCTCCATCTTTTTCTCCGGCCTCTTCTTCCTCCCAGCCTCCCACCCCGTTTCAGCCTCCCACCCCATTTCGGCCTCCACTTTTTTCTGGCCTATACTTCCTTCCAGCCTCCCACCCTGTTTCGGCCTTCCACCCCATTTCGTCCTCCACGTTTTTCTGGCCTCTACCTCCCTCCGGCCTCCCACCCCGTTTCAGCCTCCCACCCCGTTTTGGCCTCCACTTTTTCTGGCCTCTACTACCCACCAGGCTCCCACCCTGTTTCAGCCTCCCACCCCATTTCAGCCTCCACTTTTTTCTGGCCTCTATCTCCTCCGACTTCCGACCCCGTTTCGGCCTCCATTTTTATCTGGCCTCTACTTCCCTCCAGCCTCCCACCCCATTTCAGCCTCCCACACCTTTTCATCCTCCACATTTTTCTGGCCTCTACTTCCCTCCGGCCTCCCACCCCGTTTCAGCCTCCCACCCCATTTCGGCCTCCACTTTTTTCTGGCCTCTACATCCCGGCGGCCTACCACCCCATTTCAGCCTCCCACCCCATTTCAGCCTCCACTTTTTTCTGGCCTCTACTTCCCTCCAGCCTCCCACCTCGTTTCAGCCTCCCACCCCATTTCGGCCTCCACTTTTTTCTGGCCTCTACTACCCTCCAGGCTCCCACCCTGTTTCAACCTCCCACCTCTTTTCAGCCTCCACTTTTATCTGGCTTTTACTTCCCTCCGGCCTCCCACCCCGTTTTGGCCTCCACTTTTTTCTGGCCTCTACTTCCCTCTGACCTCCCACCCTGTTTCAGCCTCCCACCCCATTTCAGCCTCCACTTTTTTCTGGCCTCTACTTCCCTCCGGCCTCCCACCCCGTTTCAGCCTCCCACATCGTTCAGCCTCCATTTTTTTCTCCGGCCTCTACTTCCTCCCAGCCTCCCACCCCGTTTCAGCCTCCCACCCCGTTTCAGCCTTTCACCCCACTTCGGCCCCCACTTTTTTCTAGCCTCGAATTCCATATGGCCTCCCACCGTTTGTGATCCTCTCACCCCATTTTGGCCTCCACTTTTTTCTGGCCTCTACTTCCCTCCAGCCTCCCACCCCGTTTCAGCCTCCCACCCCGTTTTGGCCTCCACTTTTTTCTGGCCTTACTTCTCTCCGGCCTCCCACCCCATTTCAGCCTCCCACCCCATTTTAGTCTCCACTTTTATCTGGCCTCTACTTCCCTCTGGCCTCCCACCCTGTTATGGCCTCCCACCCCTTTTTGGCCTCCATTTTATCTGGCCTCTACTTCCCTCCGGCCTCCCACCCTGTTTCAGCCTCCCACCCCATTTTGGCCTCCAATTTTTTGCTGGACTCTACTTCCCTCCGGACTCCCACCCCGTTTCAGCCTCCCACCCCTTTTTGGCCTCCACTTTTATCTGGCCTCTACTTCCCACCAGACTCCAACCCCGCTTCAGCCTCCCACCCCAATTTGACCTCTATTCTGGTCTCTACTTCCCTCCGGCCTCCCACCCCATTTCAGCCTCCCACCCCATTTCGGCCTCCACTTTTTTCTGGCCTCTACATCCCGGCGGCCTACCACCCCATTTCAGCCTCCCACCCCATTTCAGCCTCCACTTTTTTCTGGCCTCTACTTCCCTCCAGCCTCCCACCCCGTTTCAGCCTCCCACCCCATTTCGGCCTCCACTTTTTTCTGGCCTCTACTACCCTCCAGGCTCCCACCCTGTTTCAACCTCCCACCTCTTTTCAGCCTCCACTTTTATCTGGCTTTTACTTCCCTCCGGCCTCCCACCCCGTTTTGGCCTCCACTTTTTTCTGGCCTCTACTTCCTTCTGACCTCCCACCCTGTTTCAGCCTCCCACCCCATTTCAGCCTCCACTTTTTTCTGGCCTCTACTTCCCTCCGGCCTCCCACCCCGTTTCAGCCTCCCACATCGTTCAGCCTCCATTTTTTTCTCCGGCCTCTACTTCCTCCCAGCCTCCCACCCCGTTTCAGCCTCCCACCCCGTTTCAGCCTCCCACCCCATTTCGGCCCCCATTTTTTTCTGGCCTCTACTTCCCTCCAGCCTCCCACCCCATTATGGCCTCCCACACCGTTTTGGCCTCCACTTTTATCTGGCCTCTACTTCCCTCCAGCCTCCCACCCCATTTCAGCCTCCCACCCCATTTTGGCCTCCACTATTTTCTGGCCTCTGCTTCCCTCCGACCTCCCACCCTGTTTCAGCCTCCCACCCCATTTTAGCCTCCACTTTTTTCTGGCCTCTACTTCCCTCCAGCCTCCCACCCCGTTTTAGCCTCCCACATCTTTCAGCCTCCATTTTTTTCTCTGGCCTCTACTTCCTCCCAGTCTCCCACTCCGTTTCCACCTTTCAGACCATGTCGGCCCCCACTTTTTTTTAGCCTCTATTTCCATCTGGCCTCCCACCGCTTGTGATCCTCCCACCCCATTTTGGCCTCCACTTTTTTCTGAGGTCTACTTCCCTCCGGCCTCCCACCCCGTTACGGCCTCCCACCCCATTTCGGCCTCCACTTTTTTCTGGCCTCTACTTCCCTCAAGCCTCCCACCCCGTTATGGCCTCCCACCCCTTTTTGGCCTCCACTTTTATCTGGCCTGTACTTCCCACCAGCCTCCCACCCTGTTTCGACCTCCCACCTCTTTTCAGCCTCCACTTTTTTCTGGCCTCTACTTCCCTACAGCCTCCCACCCGATTTCAGCCTCCCACCCTGTTTTGGCCTCCCACATCTTTCAGCCTCCATTTTTTTCTCCGGCCTATTCTTCCTCCCAGCCTCCCACCCCATTTCAGCCTCCCACCCCTTTTTGGCCTCCACTTGTTTCCGGCCTCTAATTCCCTCTAGTCTCCCACCCCATTTCAGCCTCCCACCCCCTTTTGGCCTCCACTTTTTTCTGGTCTCTACTTCCCTCGGGCCTCCCACCCCATTTCAGCCTCCCACCCCATTTCGCCTCCCCTTTTTTTCCGGTATCTACTTCCCTCCGGCCTCCCACCCCTTTTCAGAGTCCCACCCCGTTTCGGCTTCCACTTTTTTCTGGCTTCGACATCGCTCCGGCCTTCCACCCCGTTTCAGCCTCCCACACCTTTTCAGCCTCCAATTTTATCTGGCCTCTACTTCCCTCCAGCCTCCCACCCCATTTCGTCCTCAACTTTTTTCTGGCCTCTACTTCCCTCCAGCCTCCCACCCCATTTTGGCCTCCACTTTTTTCTGAGCTCTACTTCCCTCCGGCCTCCCACCCCGTTATGGTCTCCCACCTCTTTTTGGCCTCCACTTTTTTCCGGCCTCTACTTCCCTCCAGCCTCCAACCCCGTTTCAGACTCCCACCCTATTTCAGCCTCCACTTGTCTCCGGTCTCTACTTCCCTCCGGCCTCCCACCCCATTTCAGCCTCCCACCCCATTTCGGCCTCCACTTTTAGCTGGCATCTACTTCCCTCTGGCCTCCCACCCCGTTTCAGCCTCACACCGCATTTCGGCCTTCACTTTTTTCTGGCATCTACTTCCCTCCAGCCTCCCACCCCTTTTTGGTCTCCACTTTTTTCTGAGCTCTACTTCCCTCTGGCCTCCCACCCCGTTATGGCCTCGCACCTCTTTTTGTCCTCCACATTTTTCTGGCCTCTACTTCCCTCCGGCCTCCCACCCCATTTCAGCCTCCCACCCCATTTCGGCCTCCACTTTTAGCTGGTATCTACTTCCCTCTGGCCTCCCACCCCGTTTCAGCCTCACACCGCATTTCGGCCTTCACTTTTTTCTGGCATCTACTTCCCTCCAGCCTCCCACCCCTTTTTGGTCTCCACTTTTTTCTGAGCTCTACTTCCCTCTGGCCTCCCACCCTGTTATGGCCTCGCACCTCTTTTTGGCCTCCACTTTTTTCTGGCCTATACTTCCCTCCAGCCTCCCACCCCGTTTCAGCCTCACACCCCATTTCGTCCTCCACATTTTTCTGGCCTCTACTTCCCTCCAGCCTCCCACCCCATTTCGGCCTCCACTTTTTTCTGGTCTCTACTTCCCTCCGGCCTCCCACACCATTTCAGCCTCCCACCCCATTTCGCCTCCCCTTTTTTCTCTGGTATCTACTTCCCTCCGGAATCCCACCCCTTTTCAGACTCCCACCCCTTTTTGGCCTCCACTTTTATCTGGCCTCTATTTCCCTCCAGCCTCCCACCCCGTTTCAGCCTCCCACCACTTTTTGGACTCCACTTGTTTCCGGCCTCTACTTCCCTCCGGTCTCCCACCCCATTTCAGCCTCCCACCCCATTTCGGCCTCCACTTTTTTCTGGCCTCTACTTATCTCCAGCCTCCCACCCCGTTTCAGCCTCCCATCCCATTTCGTCCTCCACTTTTTTCTGGCCTCTAATTCCCTCCAGCCTCCCACCCCGTTTCGGCCTCCCACCCCTTTTTGGCCTCCACTTTTATCTGGCCTCTACTTCCCACCAGACTCCCACCCCGCTTCAGCCTCCAACCCCAATTTGACCTCTATTCTGGTCTCTACTTCCCTCGGGCCTCCCACCCCATTTCAGCCTCCCACCCCATTTCGGCCTCCACTTTTTTCTGGCCTCTACTTCCCGCAAGCCTCCCACCCCGATTCAGCCTCCCACCCCATTTCAGCCTCCACTTTTTTCTGGCCTCTACTTCCCTCCAGCCTACCACCCCGTTATGGCCTCCCACCCCTTTTTGGCCTCCACTTTTATCTGGCCTCTACTTCCCACCAGACTCCCACCCTGTTTCGACCTCCCACCTCTTTTCAGCCTCCACTTTTATCTGGCTTTTACTTCCCTCCGGCCTCCCAACCCTTTTTGGTCTACACATTTTTCTGGCCTCTACTTCCCTCCAGCCTCCCACCCCATTTCAGCCTCCCACCCTATTTTGGCCTCCCACATCTTTCAGCCTCCATTTTTTTCTCCGACCTCTACTTCCTCCCAGCCTCCCACCCCGTTTCAGCCTTTCACCCCACTTCGGCCCCCACTTTTTTCTAGCCTCGAATTCCATATGGCCTCCCACCGTTTGTGATCCTCTCACCCCATTTTGGCCTCCACTTTTTTCTGGCCTCTACTTCCCTCCAGCCTCCCACCCCGTTTCAGCCTCCCACCCCATTTTAGTCTCCACTTTTATCTGGCCTCTACTTCCCTCTGGCCTCCCACCCTGTTATGGCCTCCCACCCCTTTTTGGCCTCCATTTTATCTGGCCTCTACTTCCCTCCGGCCTCCCACCCTGTTTCAGCCTCCCACCCCATTTTGGCCTCCAATTTTTTGCTGGACTCTACTTCCCTCCGGACTCCCACCCCGTTTCATCCTCCCAATCCATTTTGGCCTCCACTTTTGTCTCCGGTTTCTACTTCCCTCCGGCCTCCCACCGCGTTTCAGACTCCCACCCCATTTTGGCCTCCATTTTTTTCTGGCCTATACTTCCTTCCAGCCTCCCACCCCGTTTCGGCCTCCCACCCCATTTTGTCCTCCACTTTTTTCTGGTCTCTACTTCCCTCCGGCCTCCCACCCCGCTTCGGCCTCCCACCCCATTTCGGCCTCCACTTTTTTCTGGCCTCTACTTCCCTCTGATCTCCCAACCCATTTCGGCCTCCACTTGTTTCCGGCCTCTACTTCCCTCTGGTCTCTCACTCCATTTCAGCCTTTCACCCCATTTTGCCTCCACTTTTTTCTGGCATCTACTTCCCTCCAGCCTCCCACCCCATTTCAGCCTCCCACACCTTTTCATCCTCCACATTTTTCTGGCCTCTACTTCCCTCCGTCCTCCCACCCCGTTTCAGCCTCCCACCCCATTTCGGCCTCCACTTTTTTTGGGCCTCTACTACCCTCCAGGCTCCCACCCTGTTTCAGCCTCCCACCCCGTTTCGGCCTCCATTTTTATCTGGCCTCTACTTCCCTCCAGCCTCCCACCCCGTTTCAGCCTCCCAGCGCATTTCGGCCTCCACTTTTTTCTGGTCTCTACTTCCCTCCGCCCTCCCACCCCGTTTCAGCCTCCCACGCCATTTCTGCCTCCACTTTTTTCTGGCCTCTATTTCCCTCCAGTCTCCCACCCTGTTTCGCCCTTCCACCCCATTTTGGCCTCCACTTTTTTCTGGCCTCTACTTCTCTCCGGCCTCCCACCCTGTTTCAGCCTCCCACCCCACTTCAGCCTCCACTTTTTTCTGGCCTCTACTTCCCGGTGGTCTGCTACCCCGTTTCAGCCTCCCACCCCATTTCTGTTTTGACTTTTTTCTGGTCTCTATTTCCCTCCGGCCTCCCATCCTGTGTCAGCCTCCCACCCCTTTTTGGCCTCCACTTTTTTCTGGCCTCTACTTCCCTCTGTCCTCCCACCCCCATTTCAGCTTCCCACCCCTTTTTGGCCTCCACTTGTTTCCGGCCTCTACTTCCCTCCGGACTCCCACCCCATTTCAGCCTCCCACCACATTTTGGCCTCCACTTTTTTCTGGTCTCTACTTCTCTCTGACCTCCCACCCCATTTCACGTCCACTTTTTTCTGGCCTCTACTTCCCTCCAGCCTCCCACCCCATTATGGTCTCCCACCCCTTTTTGGTCTCCACTTTTATCTGGCCTCTACTTCCCACCAGCCTCCCACCCCGTTTTGGCCTCCACTTTTTTCTAGCCTCTACTTCCCTCCGGCCTCCCACCCCATTTCAGCCTCCCACCCCGTTTTGGCCTCCACTTTTTTCTGGCCTCTACTTCCCTCCGGCCTCCCACTCCATTTCAGCCTCCCACCCCGTTTTGGCCTCCACTGTTTTCTGGCCTCTACTTCCTCCCAGTCTCCCACCCCGTTTCAGCCTTTCACCCCATTTCGGCCCCCACTTTTTTCTAGCCTCTACTTCCATCTGGCCTCCCACCGCTTGTGATCCTCCCACCCCATTTTGGCCTCCACTTTTTTCTGGTCTCTACTTCCCTCGGGCCTCCCACCCCATTTCAGCCTCCCACCCCATTTCGCCTCCCCTTTTTTCTCCGGTATCTACTTCCCTCCGGCCTCCCACCCCTTTTCAGAGTCCCACCCTGTTTCGGCTTCCACTTTTTTCTGACTTCTACTTCGCTCCGGCCTCCCACCCCGTTTCAGCCTCCCACACCTTTTTAGCCTCCAATTTTATCTGACCTCTAATTCCCTCCAGCCTCCCACCCCGTTTCAGCCTCCCACCCTATTTCGTCATCCACTTTTTTCTGGCCTCTACTTCCCTCCGGCCTCCCACCCCTTTACGGCCTCCCACCCCTTTTTATCCTCCACTTGTTTCCGGCCTCTACTTCCCTCCGGTCTCCCACCCCATTTCAGCCTCCCACCCCATTTCGGCTTCCACTTTTTTCTGGCGTCTACTTCCCTCTGGCCTCCCACACTGTTTCAGCCTCCCACCCCATTTTGGCCTCCAATTTTTTTCTGGCCTCTACTTCCCTCCGGCCTCCCACCCTGTTATGGCCTCCCACACCTTCTGGCCTCCACTTTTATCTGGCCTCTACTTCCCCCCAGCCTCCCTCCCTGTTTCGACCTCCCACCTCTTTTCGGCCTCCACTTTTATCTGGGTTCTACTTCCCTCTGGCCTCCCACCCCGTTGCAGCCTCCACTTTTTTCTGGCCTCTACTTCCCTCCAGCCTCCCACCCCATTTTGGCCTCCACTTTTTTCTGGCCTCTACTTCCCTGCGGCCTCCCACCCCGTTTCAGCCTCACTCTCCATTTCAGTCTGCACTTTTTTCTGGCCTCTACTTCCCTCCAGCCTCCCACCCTGTTATGGCCTCCCACCGCATTTCGGCCCCCACTTTTTTCTGGCCTCTACTTCCCTCCGGCCTCCCACCCCGTTTCAGCCTCCCACCCCTTTTTGGCCTCCATTTTATCTGGCCTCTACTTCCCTCCGGCCTCCCACCCTGTTTCAGCCTCCCACCCCATTTCTGTTTCGACTTTTTTCTTGTTTGTACTTCTTTCCGTCCTCCCACCCCGTTTCAGCCTCCCACCCCATTTTGGCCTCCCACGTCTTTTTGGCTTCCACTTTTTTCTGGTCTCTACTTCCCACCGGCGTCCCACCCCGTTTTAGCCTACCAGCCCGTTTTGGCCTCCACTTTTTTCTGGCCTGTACTGCTCTCCGGCCTCCTACCCCATTTCCGCTTTATACTCGTTTTTGGTTTTCCAGCCCTTTCCAGTGCCTATCAGGAGCTGCACCCCATTTTTCCATCTACTTTTTTCTGGCATATATTCGTCTTCTGGCCTCTCCTTCTGTGTGGCTTCCCAACACATTTCCGGGTGCTCCAGAAATACTGTCCTTGAAAGTGCCTTCTGAAATACTTCCTACTGTAATGCTCCCTCCCGTTGAAGTAGTTCTTCCTGAAATACTCCCCCCTGAAATAATGTCTCCAGAATAGTGTGCCTGAAATAGTCCCTGTCATAAAAATTCACACTGCGAAATAGTCCTCTGCCAATATAGTCCCACGGCTAAAGTACTCCCGCCTCGAACTAGTCTGCCCTGAAATAGTGTGCCTGTAAATAGTCCCCCTAGCAAATAGTCCCTCAGCAAGTATGCCCGCCGAAAATACCTCCCCATTAAATAGTCCCCCTGAAAATGTGTACTTCCGTTAAACAGTCCGTATTCCGCGTTGCACCTTTGCGCGGGTCACTGTTTTCGCCCGTACCCTTTTCGGGGTTGCACGTGCGCCGGGTCACTGTTTCCGTCCGGACACTATTTGGGGTTGCACATTGTCGCGGGTCACTGTTCCCGCTCGGTCCGTATTCGGGGTTGCAACTGCCCCGGGTCAGTGTTCCCGTCTGGACCCTATTTGGGGTTGCAGCTTGCCGGGGGTCACTATTCTCGCCCGGACCGTCTTCGGGGTTGCAGTGCCGATGGTCATGCTCGGGAAGTGCCGCCCCCCCCCGTGCGCGCTGTCGGCGGGTGCTCGGGGCGGAAAGGGCGGAACGGCAGCGACGGTGCCGATCTACGGCAATAACGGTCAGTGCTTCTGCCTCTTGCCCTCTTCCAGAGAGTGCAGTGAGGATATGCTGCCTGGCCTTAGTCCCGGTGCTGGTCGCTATAGTTACTGCGGGGGGGGGGGGGTGGGGAGCGTGGGCATGGCTGGAGGAGCCCCGGGGCGGGCAGTGAGGCTGCGGGTAGCGGCCCCTCGCTGTCCGGGGTAGTGTTGGAGGAGGAGCCGGTGCGAGCTGAGGGAGCAGCAGAGAGAAGGTGAGTGGTGCCACGCGGTCGTTCGCCTGGCGGTTGCCGGGGAAAGCCGCGACAGGGGGGCCGCGCGGTGCGGCGGGACCGGCGGCAGAAGCCGCTCCGGGTCGGGGCCGGGCGGCAGCGGAGGTTTCCGGAGCCGCGCGGGGCCGCGCTCGGCCGGGCTTTTGGGTGCGTGGGGGACGGGGGGTGGGGGTGGGAAGGACGGTGTCCCCGCAGGGTCAGAAAGGCGGGACGGCCGCCTGTGGCGGGGGTGGGGGTGGGGGTGGGGGGGGGGGTGTGCGCTGTAGTCACGTGAGCGGGGCTTCCCGCCGGCCATGTTGTCTCCTCGGGGCACGGCGGGAGCTGTAGTTTTCGCGCACTCGGCTGCCCGGCAGCTGCGTCGCTGCCGGGTGCGCGCGGAACGGCAGAGTGCTCTCTACCGGCGCGGCCCCGCGGCGCAGCGCGAGGGGCGGTTTTGTGGCGGGTTCGTGCGGTTTTCCGCGCGCTGATCGCGGCTCCCCGAGGGCCGGTGTGCCCGTGGCCCGGCAGTGCGCATGCGGAGTGGCGCCCCGGTGCTGCCGCTGCAATATGGCGGCTGGAGGGGCGAGATTGCTGGCGGCGGGTGAGTGCCGAGGGGAGGGGTGGGGCGGGGGTGTCTGCTGCCCGCCGGCCGCCTGACGAGGGCGGGACGGGAAGCTTCTCTCTGCCGCTGTGGCCGGGTCCCGTTCCGCTGGAGGTGAGGCGGGCCTAGGTAGCCGCGGGCAGTTCCCCGAGAGCTGGTAGAGGGGAAGAGGGGCAGTTGCCGGGTGCCTCCGCAACGCGCCAGAGGTCTCCCTGAGCCGGCTCTGGCTCCGCTCACCCGGTGCAGCTGCCTCGCGCTCCAGCACCTGCCCTGAAGCCTGTCCCGTAGCCCCAGGCCACCGCCAAGCCCTGTGGTGAGGGCAGCAGGCTGGCCCTCGGTGCGTCTGCCGCAGCCCCTTTGGAAGGTGAGGCTCCGGCCGGGGGCGATCTACGGTAGTCATGGTCAGTGCTGCTTCTTTCCCTCTTCCAGAGACCGTGCTGAGGCCGCGCTGGTCTGTTCCTGTCCTGGGGATGCTGTTCACTGCACCCACCTCAGGCTTGTGTGGGGTGTCTCTGCCTGGCCTTGTGCTTCTCACGGCACGGGGGCAAAAGGGGACAGGCAGAGCCCTTCCCGGCTGTGGACCGTGGCCAGGAGCTGCCGCGGCTGAAGCTGGAGAGGCCAGAGAAAGGGAAAGAAGGAGAAAATCAAGGCTATGTGGGCAGCACCCGCCTCCCAGTGCAGGAAGAGAGAGCCTGCCTCTCTGGGTGAGGAAGGAGCCCTCTTCACAGTCCGCAGCAGGCCAGGATGCCAGCGTGCACCCAGGGTCTGCGTGCGTCACCGCAAGCGCGGTATGGTCGTGTAGTGCGTGAGGGAGCGAGGCTGCGTCTGTTGGAAAAGTGGTGTTGTAAGAGATGAGAGACACCCAGGTATTCTTTGAGGGGGAGGACAGCCAAGTGACTGGAGGTACAGAAGAGGAAGGGAGAAGGAGAAAGATGGGTCTGAAGTTGCAAATTTTCCCGCCAGTGCTGAGGGCGTCGGCTGTGGTGAGTCCTGGACCCTCGGGGCCCTGTTGCCTATCTTGTGCGTTTTGGGCTCTTTCCCTGGTCCCCTCTCTGTGCCTCAATGTTGTGGTGTTTTTGCTTCCCTTTACCTCTGCTCTCCTTCTCTCCTGCTGCCACTCCCTCTTGTTGTGTGTTCTTCTAGCTCTCCCTTTTTCATTTTCTCAAGATGCCTTGGTCCTGCTCCCTCTTGTTCCTTTTTTTCATATTCTGTCTCTGTCCTGCAGGCTAGCGCTGTTTTTTTCCTTTTCCAGTTCTTGGTTCTGATTGGCATCGGTCTCTTTTTGCCCACAACTTCTCTGGCCTGTTCTCTGGTGTTCTTTTCATCTCTGTGCCGCTCTGTACCCCTGCCTTCCTATTTCCCTCCCTTCTTCTCTTCCTCCCTCTATCCTGTAATCTCGCTCATGCCCCCCCTGCTCCTCTATCTCCCTGTCCCCGTCCTCCACACTGTTCACTTTGCTGTGTCTTGGACTCTTTGTGCTGCTACCTGTCTTGACGATTGACAGCTTCATCTGTGTCTTGTTCTCTGTTCCTGTCTTTTCCCGTGCTCCACGTCTGTGCTGTTCTCTCTGTTGTTCTTGTTGGTTCCAGGCCAGCATCCTACTCCCTGTCTTTCTCCCTTCTGCAGTCATGTCTTGCTCTCTGGCTCCCTGTTCATTACCTGTCTTCTAGATCTCTGTCCTTTCTATCACTTCTTGATTCTCTAGTTTCCTATCTTGCACTGTCTTTTGTTTTTCTGTGTCTGAGTGTGCAGTCACTCTATCCATTTCTCTCTGTAATGTTTCTTTTTCCATCTCTGCCTAACTCCCTGTCCACTTTGTCTTAGTTCCCCTATCGTCTCTCTAACAACTTAAATGTGTATCTCTATATCATGGCCTGTCCTGTGGACTCTCACTATATCCGCCTGTCAAGCTCCTTGTCCCATTATTCATCTCTGTCCTGCTCCCTGCCCCTTTTTCTGTCATCCTGCAGCGTACCTCAGTTTTCTTGTTCTCCCTCTCTATACTCTGATCTGTCTGTCTCTCTCTTACTCTATCAAGCCTTCTGGCTTGTTCTCCATCTGTTTCTCTCCTTCCACCTTTCTCATTTGATTTCTCTCTCTGTTCTTTTTGCTCCCCACTCATCATTTTGTCTCTGTTTCCCTCTGTCTTGCTCACTGACCCTGTTTTTCTTCTGCTGTGCCCCAGCAGGAGTCCTCATCGTTTGTATAGTGATTTCTCCATCTCACTGTCCCTTTCGCTGTCATTTTTCTGCTCCTCAGTGCTTCGCCTTCATGTTATTTTGCTCTGTGTTTCTTTTTTCCTTCTGTTTCTCACTCTATTTTTATCTTTCTGTTTCAAAGGGTTGATTTATTCTCATTACCTTGCAACCTGGGGGATCTCCCCACTAACACCGTCACAGATGCATGCAAGCAGGGACACAGGAACTGTGCAGCTCAGTCCCTGCAAAACAGAAAGATGAGAAGGCAAGGAAAGATCTCGAACCTCAGTCACTATGGATGTCTATTGGTGTGGTTCCTCCCTGCCGGAAAATGTTTCCACATGGATGTGAACACTTGTTTCACCTCCAGTTCAGAAATTGTTTCTGGAGGGACATCAATAACTGTGGCACCTCCCCTCCGGAAACTGTTTCTGGATGGATGTCAGTAGCTCTCGAACCTCCCTGCCAGAAACTGTGGCAGAAATCAATAGCTTTTGCACCTCTGCGACAGAAACTGTGTCTAGAGAGATGTCAAAACTGCTGCACCTCACATATCTTAATTTTCATTCAGCTCTTTATTGCACTTTGCCTG
>JASWHU010000323.1:0-113860 GCA_030819815.1 Strix occidentalis
GCACAGAGAAGGTGCTAGCAGGGAATTCTCTGCCTGCCTTTCCCCAGTGCTCTGCAAGCTCTCCAGGGCAACATCAAATCTGGGGCTCTGTGCTTTCTTTCCTTCTGAACAAGTGTTAGTGTTTTCTGCACAAACGCGATTCTGAGAAGCAATGTGAAGACTTCTGCTTCCCAGGCACAGAGAAGGTTCTAGCAAGGGAATTCTCTGCCTGCCTTTCCCCAGTGCTCTGCAAGCTCTCCAGGGCAACATAAAATGTGGGGCTCTGTGCTTTCTTTCCTTCTGAACAAGTGTTAGTGTTTTCTGCACAAACGCGATTCTGCGAAGCAATGTGAACACTTCTCCTTCCCAGGCACAGAGAAGGTGCTAGCAGGGAATTCTCTGCCTGCCTTTCCCCAGTGCTCTGCAAGCACTCCAGGGCAACATAAAATGTGGGGCTCTGTGCTTTCTTTCCTTCTGAACAAGTGTTAGTGTTTTCTGCACAAACGCGATTCTGCGAAGCAATGTGAACACTTTTGCTTCCCAGGCACAGAGAAGGTGCTAGCAGGGAATTCTCTGCCTGCCTTTCCCCAGTGCTCTGCAAGCTCTCCAGGGCAACATAAAATGTGGGGCTCTGTGCTTTCTTTCCTTCTGAACAAGTGTTAGTGTTTTCTGCACAAACGCGATTCTGCGAAGCAATGTGAACACTTCTCCTTCCCAGGCACAGAGAAGGTGCTATCAGGGAATTCTCTGCCTTTCTTTCCCCAGTGCTCTGCAAGCTCTCCAGGGGAACATAAAATCTGGGGCTCTGTGCTTTCTTTCCTTCTGAACAAGTGTTAGTGTTTTCTGCACAAACGCGATTCTGAGAAGCAATGTGAACACTTCTCCTTCCCAGGCACAGAGAAGGTGCTAGCAGGGAATTCTCTGCCTGCCTTTCCCCAGTGCTCTGCAAGCTCTCCAGGGCAACATAAAATGTGGGGCTCTGTGCTTTCTTTCCTTCTGAACAAGTGTTAGTGTTTTCTGCACAAACGCGATTCTGCGAAGCAATGTGAACACTTCTCCTTCCCAGGCACAGAGAAGGTGCTAGCAGGGAATTCTCTGCCTGCCTTTCCCCAGTGCTCTGCAAGCACTCCAGGGCAACATAAAATGTGGGGCTCTGTGCTTTCTTTCCTTCTGAACAAGTGTTAGTGTTTTCTGCACAAACGCGATTCTGCGAAGCAATGTGAACACTTCTGCTTCCCAGGCACAGAGAAGGTGCTAGCAGGGAATTCTCTGCCTGCCTTTCCCCAGTGCTCTGCAAGCTCTCCAGGGCAACAGCAAATCTGGGGCTCTGTGCTTTCTTTCCTTCTGAACAAGTGTTAGTGTTTTCTGCACAAACGCGATTCTGCGAAGCAATGTGAACACTTTTGCTTCCCAGGCACAGAGAAGGTGCTAGCAGGGAATTCTCTGCCTGCCTTTCCCCAGTGCTCTGCAAGCTCTCCAGGGCAACATAAAATGTGGGGCTCTGTGCTTTCTTTCCTTCTGAACAAGTGTTAGTGTTTTCTGCACAAACGCGATTCTGCGAAGCAATGTGAACACTTCTGCTTCCCAGGCACAGAGAAGGTGCTAGCAGGGAATTCTCTGCCTGCCTTTCCCCAGTGCTCTGCAAGCTCTCCAGGGCAACATAAAATGTGGGGCTCTGTGCTTTCTTTCCTTCTGAACAAGTGTTAGTGTTTTCTGCACAAACGCGATTCTGCGAAGCAATGTGAACACTTCTCCTTCCCAGGCACAGAGAAGGTGCTAGCAGGGAATTCTCTGCCTGCCTTTCCCAGTGCTCTGCAAGCTCTCCAGGGCAACATAAAATGTGGGGCTCTGTGCTTTCTTTCCTTCTGAACAAGTGTTAGTGTTTTCTGCACAAACGCGATTCTGCGAAGCAATGTGAACACTTTTGCTTCCCAGGCACAGAGAAGGTGCTAGCAGGGAATTCTCTGCCTGCCTTTCCCCAGTGCTCTGCAAGCTCTCCAGGGCAACATAAAATGTGGGGCTCTGTGCTTTCTTTCCTTCTGAACAAGTGTTAGTGTTTTCTGCACAAACGCGATTCTGAGAAGCAATGTGAACACTTCTGCTTCCCAGGCACAGAGAAGGTTCTAGCAGGGAATTCTCTGCCTGCCTTTCCCCAGTGCTCTGCAAGCTCTCCAGGGCAACATAAAATGTGGGCTCTGTGCTTTCTTTCCTTCTGAACAAGTGTTAGTGTTTTCTGCACAAACGCGATTCTGCGAAGCAATGTGAACACTTCTCCTTCCCAGGCACAGAGAAGGTGCTAGCAGGGAATTCTCTGCCTGCCTTTCCCCAGTGCTCTGCAAGCACTCCAGGGCAACATAAAATGTGGGGCTCTGTGCTTTCTTTCCTTCTGAACAAGTGTTAGTGTTTTCTGCACAAACGCGATTCTGCGAAGCAATGTGAACACTTTTGCTTCCCAGGCACAGAGAAGGTGCTAGCAGGGAATTCTCTGCCTGCCTTTCCCCAGTGCTCTGCAAGCTCTCCAGGGCAACATAAAATGTGGGGCTCTGTGCTTTCTTTCCTTCTGAACAAGTGTTAGTGTTTTCTGCACAAACGCGATTCTGCGAAGCAATGTGAACACTTCTCCTTCCCAGGCACAGAGAAGGTGCTAGCAGGGAATTCTCTGCCTGCCTTTCCCCAGTGCTCTGCAAGCTCTCCAGGGCAACATAAAATGTGGGGCTCTGTGCTTTCTTTCCTTCTGAACAAGTGTTAGTGTTTTCTGCACAAACGCGATTCTGCGAAGCAATGTGAACACTTCTCCTTCCCAGGCACAGAGAAGGTGCTAGCAGGGAATTCTCTGCCTGCCTTTCCCCAGTGCTCTGCAAGCTCTCCAGGGCAACATAAAATGTGGGGCTCTGTGATTTCTTTCCTTCTGAACAAGTGTTAGTGTTTTCTGCACAAACGCGATTCTGCGAAGCAATGTGAACACTTCTCCTTCCCAGGCACAGAGAAGGTGCTAGCAGGGAATTCTCTGCCTGCCTTTCCCCAGTGCTCTGCAAGCTCTCCAGGGCAACATAAAATGTGGGGCTCTGTGCTTTCTTTCCTTCTGAACAAGTGTTAGTGTTTTCTGCACAAACGCGATTCTGCGAAGCAATGTGAACACTTCTCCTTCCCAGGCACAGAGAAGGTGCTAGCAGGGAATTCTCTGCCTGCCTTTCCCCAGTGCTCTGCAAGCTCTCCAGGGCAACATAAAATGTGGGGCTCTGTGCTTTCTTTCCTTCTGAACAAGTGTTAGTGTTTTCTGCACAAACGCGATTCTGCGAAGCAATGTGAACACTTCTGCTTCCCAGGCACAGAGAAGGTGCTAGCAGGGAATTCTCTGCCTGCCTTTCCCCAGTGCTCTGCAAGCTCTCCAGGGCAACAGCAAATCTGGGGCTCTGTGCTTTCTTTCCTTCTGAACAAGTGTTAGTGTTTTCTGCACAAACGCGATTCTGCGAAGCAATGTGAACACTTCTGCTTCCCAGGCACAGAGAAGGTGCTAGCAGGGAATTCTCTGCCTGCCTTTCCCCAGTGCTCTGCAAGCTCTCCAGGGCAACATAAAATGTGGGGCTCTGTGCTTTCTTTCCTTCTGAACAAGTGTTAGTGTTTTCTGCACAAACGCGATTCTGCGAAGCAATGTGAACACTTCTCCTTCCCAGGCACAGAGAAGGTGCTAGCAGGGAATTCTCTGCCTGCCTTTCCCCAGTGCTCTGCAAGCTCTCCAGGGCAACATAAAATGTGGGGCTCTGTGCTTTCTTTCCTTCTGAACAAGTGTTAGTGTTTTCTGCACAAACGCGATTCTGCGAAGCAATGTGAACACTTCTCCTTCCCAGGCACAGAGAAGGTGCTAGCAGGGAATTCTCTGCCTGCCTTTCCCCAGTGCTCTGCAAGCTCTCCAGGGCAACATAAAATGTGGGGCTCTGTGCTTTCTTTCCTTCTGAACAAGTGTTAGTGTTTTCTGCACAAACGCGATTCTGCGAAGCAATGTGAACACTTCTCCTTCCCAGGCACAGAGAAGGTGCTAGCAGGGAATTCTCTGCCTGCCTTTCCCCAGTGCTCTGCAAGCACTCCAGGGCAACATAAAATGTGGGGCTCTGTGCTTTCTTTCCTTCTGAACAAGTGTTAGTGTTTTCTGCACAAACGCGATTCTGCGAAGCAATGTGAACACTTTTGCTTCCCAGGCACAGAGAAGGTGCTAGCAGGGAATTCTCTGCCTGCCTTTCCCCAGTGCTCTGCAAGCTCTCCAGGGCAACATAAAATGTGGGGCTCTGTGCTTTCTTTCCTTCTGAACAAGTGTTAGTGTTTTCTGCACAAACGCGATTCTGCGAAGCAATGTGAACACTTCTCCTTCCCAGGCACAGAGAAGGTGCTATCAGGGAATTCTCTGCCTTCCTTTCCCCAGTGCTCTGCAAGCTCTCCAGGGGAACATAAAATGTGGGGCTCTGTGCTTTCTTTCCTTCTGAACAAGTGTTAGTGTTTTCTGCACAAACGCGATTCTGCGAAGCAATGTGAACACTTCTCCTTCCCAGGCACAGAGAAGGTGCTAGCAGGGAATTCTCTGCCTGCCTTTCCCCAGTGCTCTGCAAGCTCTCCAGGGCAACAGCAAATCTGGGGCTCTGTGCTTTCTTTCCTTCTGAACAAGTGTTAGTGTTTTCTGCACAAACGCGATTCTGAGAAGCAATGTGAACACTTTTGCTTCCCAGGCACAGAGAAGGTGCTAGCAGGGAATTCTCTGCCTGCCTTTCCCCAGTGCTCTGCAAGCTCTCCAGGGCAACATAAAATGTGGGGCTCTGTGATTTCTTTCCTTCTGAACAAGTGTTAGTGTTTTCTGCACAAACGCGATTCTGCGAAGCAATGTGAACACTTCTCCTTCCCAGGCACAGAGAAGGTGCTAGCAGGGAATTCTCTGCCTGCCTTTCCCCAGTGCTCTGCAAGCTCTCCAGGGCAACATAAAATGTGGGGCTCTGTGCTTTCTTTCCTTCTGAACAAGTGTTAGTGTTTTCTGCACAAACGCGATTCTGCGAAGCAATGTGAACACTTCTCCTTCCCAGGCACAGAGAAGGTGCTAGCAGGGAATTCTCTGCCTGCCTTTCCCCAGTGCTCTGCAAGCACTCCAGGGCAACATAAAATGTGGGGCTCTGTGCTTTCTTTCCTTCTGAACAAGTGTTAGTGTTTTCTGCACAAACGCGATTCTGCGAAGCAATGTGAACACTTTTGCTTCCCAGGCACAGAGAAGGTGCTAGCAGGGAATTCTCTGCCTGCCTTTCCCCAGTGCTCTGCAAGCTCTCCAGGGCAACATAAAATGTGGGGCTCTGTGCTTTCTTTCCTTCTGAACAAGTGTTAGTGTTTTCTGCACAAACGCGATTCTGCGAAGCAATGTGAACACTTCTCCTTCCCAGGCACAGAGAAGGTGCTAGCAGGGAATTCTCTGCCTTTCTTTCCCCAGTGCTCTGCAAGCTCTCCAGGCGAACATAAAATCTGGGGCTCTGTGCTTTCTTTCCTTCTGAACAAGTGTTAGTGTTTTCTGCACAAACGCGATTCTGAGAAGCAATGTGAACACTTCTCCTTCCCAGGCACAGAGAAGGTGCTAGCAGGGAATTCTCTGCCTGCCTTTCCCCAGTGCTCTGCAAGCTCTCCAGGGCAACATAAAATGTGGGGCTCTGTGCTTTCTTTCCTTCTGAACAAGTGTTAGTGTTTTCTGCACAAACGCGATTCTGCGAAGCAATGTGAACACTTCTCCTTCCCAGGCACAGAGAAGGTGCTAGCAGGGAATTCTCTGCCTGCCTTTCCCCAGTGCTCTGCAAGCACTCCAGGGCAACATAAAATGTGGGGCTCTGTGCTTTCTTTCCTTCTGAACAAGTGTTAGTGTTTTCTGCACAAACGTGATTCTGCGAAGCAATGTGAACACTTCTGCTTCCCAGGCACAGAGAAGGTGCTAGCAGGGAATTCTCTGCCTGCCTTTCCCCAGTGCTCTGCAAGCTCTCCAGGGCAACATCAAATCTGGGGCTCTGTGCTTTCTTTCCTTCTGAACAAGTGTTAGTGTTTTCTGCACAAACGCGATTCTGAGAAGCAATGTGAACACTTCTGCTTCCCAGGCACAGAGAAGGTTCTAGCAGGGAATTCTCTGCCTGCCTTTCCCCAGTGCTCTGCAAGCTCTCCAGGGCAACATAAAATGTGGGGCTCTGTGCTTTCTTTCCTTCTGAACAAGTGTTAGTGTTTTCTGCACAAACGCGATTCTGCGAAGCAATGTGAACACTTCTCCTTCCCAGGCACAGAGAAGGTGCTAGCAGGGAATTCTCTGCCTGCCTTTCCCCAGTGCTCTGCAAGCTCTCCAGGGCAACATAAAATGTGGGGCTCTGTGCTTTCTTTCCTTCTGAACAAGTGTTAGTGTTTTCTGCACAAACGCGATTCTGCGAAGCAATGTGAACACTTTTGCTTCCCAGGCACAGAGAAGGTGCTAGCAGGGAATTCTCTGCCTGCCTTTCCCCAGTGCTCTGCAAGCTCTCCAGGGCAACATAAAATGTGGGGCTCTGTGCTTTCTTTCCTTCTGAACAAGTGTTAGTGTTTTCTGCACAAACGCGATTCTGCGAAGCAATGTGAACACTTCTCCTTCCCAGGCACAGAGAAGGTGCTATCAGGGAATTCTCTGCCTTTCTTTCCCCAGTGCTCTGCAAGCTCTCCAGGGGAACATAAAATCTGGGGCTCTGTGCTTTCTTTCCTTCTGAACAAGTGTTAGTGTTTTCTGCACAAACGCGATTCTGAGAAGCAATGTGAACACTTCTCCTTCCCAGGCACAGAGAAGGTGCTAGCAGGGAATTCTCTGCCTGCCTTTCCCCAGTGCTCTGCAAGCTCTCCAGGGCAACATAAAATGTGGGGCTCTGTGCTTTCTTTCCTTCTGAACAAGTGTTAGTGTTTTCTGCACAAACGCGATTCTGCGAAGCAATGTGAACACTTCTCCTTCCCAGGCACAGAGAAGGTGCTAGCAGGGAATTCTCTGCCTGCCTTTCCCCAGTGCTCTGCAAGCACTCCAGGGCAACATAAAATGTGGGGCTCTGTGCTTTCTTTCCTTCTGAACAAGTGTTAGTGTTTTCTGCACAAACGCGATTCTGCGAAGCAATGTGAACACTTCTGCTTCCCAGGCACAGAGAAGGTGCTAGCAGGGAATTCTCTGCCTGCCTTTCCCCAGTGCTCTGCAAGCTCTCCAGGGCAACATAAAATGTGGGGCTCTGTGCTTTCTTTCCTTCTGAACAAGTGTTAGTGTTTTCTGCACAAACGCGATTCTGCGAAGCAATGTGAACACTTCTGCTTCCCAGGCACAGAGAAGGTGCTAGCAGGGAATTCTCTGCCTGCCTTTCCCCAGTGCTCTGCAAGCTCTCCAGGGCAACATAAAATGTGGGGCTCTGTGCTTTCTTTCCTTCTGAACAAGTGTTAGTGTTTTCTGCACAAACGCGATTCTGCGAAGCAATGTGAACACTTCTCCTTCCCAGGCACAGAGAAGGTGCTAGCAGGGAATTCTCTGCCTGCCTTTCCCCAGTGCTCTGCAAGCTCTCCAGGGCAACATAAAATGTGGGGCTCTGTGCTTTCTTTCCTTCTGAACAAGTGTTAGTGTTTTCTGCACAAACGCGATTCTGCGAAGCAATGTGAACACTTTTGCTTCCCAGGCACAGAGAAGGTGCTAGCAGGGAATTCTCTGCCTGCCTTTCCCCAGTGCTCTGCAAGCTCTCCAGGGCAACATAAAATGTGGGGCTCTGTGCTTTCTTTCCTTCTGAACAAGTGTTAGTGTTTTCTGCACAAACGCGATTCTGAGAAGCAATGTGAACACTTCTGCTTCCCAGGCACAGAGAAGGTGCTAGCAGGGAATTCTCTGCCTGCCTTTCCCCAGTGCTCTGCAAGCTCTCCAGGGCAACATAAAATGTGGGGCTCTGTGCTTTCTTTCCTTCTGAACAAGTGTTAGTGTTTTCTGCACAAACGCGATTCTGCGAAGCAATGTGAACACTTCTCCTTCCCAGGCACAGAGAAGGTGCTAGCAGGGAATTCTCTGCCTGCCTTTCCCCAGTGCTCTGCAAGCACTCCAGGGCAACATAAAATGTGGGGCTCTGTGCTTTCTTTCCTTCTGAACAAGTGTTAGTGTTTTCTGCACAAACGCGATTCTGCGAAGCAATGTGAACACTTTTGCTTCCCAGGCACAGAGAAGGTGCTAGCAGGGAATTCTCTGCCTGCCTTTCCCCAGTGCTCTGCAAGCTCTCCAGGGCAACATAAAATGTGGGGCTCTGTGCTTTCTTTCCTTCTGAACAAGTGTTAGTGTTTTCTGCACAAACGCGATTCTGCGAAGCAATGTGAACACTTCTCCTTCCCAGGCACAGAGAAGGTGCTAGCAGGGAATTCTCTGCCTGCCTTTCCCCAGTGCTCTGCAAGCTCTCCAGGGCAACATAAAATGTGGGGCTCTGTGCTTTCTTTCCTTCTGAACAAGTGTTAGTGTTTTCTGCACAAACGCGATTCTGCGAAGCAATGTGAACACTTCTCCTTCCCAGGCACAGAGAAGGTGCTAGCAGGGAATTCTCTGCCTGCCTTTCCCCAGTGCTCTGCAAGCTCTCCAGGGCAACATAAAATGTGGGGCTCTGTGATTTCTTTCCTTCTGAACAAGTGTTAGTGTTTTCTGCACAAACGCGATTCTGCGAAGCAATGTGAACACTTCTCCTTCCCAGGCACAGAGAAGGTGCTAGCAGGGAATTCTCTGCCTGCCTTTCCCCAGTGCTCTGCAAGCTCTCCAGGGCAACATAAAATGTGGGGCTCTGTGCTTTCTTTCCTTCTGAACAAGTGTTAGTGTTTTCTGCACAAACGCGATTCTGCGAAGCAATGTGAACACTTCTCCTTCCCAGGCACAGAGAAGGTGCTAGCAGGGAATTCTCTGCCTGCCTTTCCCCAGTGCTCTGCAAGCTCTCCAGGGCAACATAAAATGTGGGGCTCTGTGCTTTCTTTCCTTCTGAACAAGTGTTAGTGTTTTCTGCACAAACGCGATTCTGCGAAGCAATGTGAACACTTCTGCTTCCCAGGCACAGAGAAGGTGCTAGCAGGGAATTCTCTGCCTGCCTTTCCCCAGTGCTCTGCAAGCTCTCCAGGGCAACATAAAATGTGGGGCTCTGTGATTTCTTTCCTTCTGAACAAGTGTTAGTGTTTTCTGCACAAACGCGATTCTGCGAAGCAATGTGAACACTTCTCCTTCCCAGGCACAGAGAAGGTGCTAGCAGGGAATTCTCTGCCTGCCTTTCCCCAGTGCTCTGCAAGCTCTCCAGGGCAACATAAAATGTGGGGCTCTCTGATTTCTTTCCTTCTGAACAAGTGTTAGTGTTTTCTGCACAAACGCGATTCTGCGAAGCAATGTGAACACTTCTGCTTCCCAGGCACAGAGAAGGTGCTAGCAGGGAATTCTCTGCCTGCCTTTCCCCAGTGCTCTGCAAGCTCTCCAGGGCAACATAAAATGTGGGGCTCTGTGCTTTCTTTCCTTCTGAACAAGTGTTAGTGTTTTCTGCACAAACGCGATTCTGCGAAGCAATGTGAACACTTCTCCTTCCCAGGCACAGAGAAGGTGCTAGCAGGGAATTCTCTGCCTGCCTTTCCCCAGTGCTCTGCAAGCTCTCCAGGGCAACATAAAATGTGGGGCTCTGTGCTTTCTTTCCTTCTGAACAAGTGTTAGTGTTTTCTGCACAAACGCGATTCTGCGAAGCAATGTGAACACTTCTCCTTCCCAGGCACAGAGAAGGTGCTAGCAGGGAATTCTCTGCCTGCCTTTCCCCAGTGCTCTGCAAGCTCTCCAGGGCAACAGCAAATCTGGGGCTCTGTGCTTTCTTTCCTTCTGAACAAGTGTTAGTGTTTTCTGCACAAACGCGATTCTGAGAAGCAATGTGAACACTTCTGCTTCCCAGGCACAGAGAAGGTTCTAGCAGGGAATTCTCTGCCTGCCTTTCCCCAGTGCTCTGCAAGCTCTCCAGGGCAACATAAAATGTGGGGCTCTGTGCTTTCTTTCCTTCTGAACAAGTGTTAGTGTTTTCTGCACAAACGCGATTCTGCGAAGCAATGTGAACACTTCTCCTTCCCAGGCACAGAGAAGGTGCTAGCAGGGAATTCTCTGCCTGCCTTTCCCCAGTGCTCTGCAAGCACTCCAGGGCAACATAAAATGTGGGGCTCTGTGCTTTCTTTCCTTCTGAACAAGTGTTAGTGTTTTCTGCACAAACGCGATTCTGCGAAGCAATGTGAACACTTTTGCTTCCCAGGCACAGAGAAGGTGCTAGCAGGGAATTCTCTGCCTGCCTTTCCCCAGTGCTCTGCAAGCTCTCCAGGGCAACATAAAATGTGGGGCTCTGTGCTTTCTTTCCTTCTGAACAAGTGTTAGTGTTTTCTGCACAAACGCGATTCTGCGAAGCAATGTGAACACTTCTCCTTCCCAGGCACAGAGAAGGTGCTATCAGGGAATTCTCTGCCTTTCTTTCCCCAGTGCTCTGCAAGCTCTCCAGGGCAACATAAAATGTGGGGCTCTGTGCTTTCTTTCCTTCTGAACAAGTGTTAGTGTTTTCTGCACAAACGCGATTCTGCGAAGCAATGTGAACACTTCTCCTTCCCAGGCACAGAGAAGGTGCTAGCAGGGAATTCTCTGCCTGCCTTTCCCCAGTGCTCTGCAAGCTCTCCAGGGCAACATAAAATGTGGGGCTCTGTGCTTTCTTTCCTTCTGAACAAGTGTTAGTGTTTTCTGCACAAACGCGATTCTGCGAAGCAATGTGAACACTTTTGCTTCCCAGGCACAGAGAAGGTTCTAGCAGGGAATTCTCTGCATGCCTTTCCCCAGTGCTCTGCAAGCTCTCCAGGGCAACATAAAATGTGGGGCTCTGTGCTTTCTTTCCTTCTGAACAAGTGTTAGTGTTTTCTGCACAAACGCGATTCTGCGAAGCAATGTGAACACTTCTCCTTCCCAGGCACAGAGAAGGTGCTAGCAGGGAATTCTCTGCCTGCCTTTCCCCAGTGCTCTGCAAGCACTCCAGGGCAACATAAAATGTGGGGCTCTGTGCTTTCTTTCCTTCTGAACAAGTGTTAGTGTTTTCTGCACAAACGCGATTCTGAGAAGCAATGTGAACACTTCTCCTTCCCAGGCACAGAGAAGGTGCTAGCAGGGAATTCTCTGCCTGCCTTTCCCCAGTGCTCTGCAAGCTCTCCAGGGCAACATAAAATGTGGGGCTCTGTGCTTTCTTTCCTTCTGAACAAGTGTTAGTGTTTTCTGCACAAACGCGATTCTGAGAAGCAATGTGAACACTTCTCCTTCCCAGGCACAGAGAAGGTGCTAGCAGGGAATTCTCTGCCTGCCTTTCCCCAGTGCTCTGCAAGCACTCCAGGGCAACATAAAATGTGGGGCTCTGTGCTTTCTTTCCTTCTGAACAAGTGTTAGTGTTTTCTGCACAAACGCGATTCTGCGAAGCAATGTGAACACTTTTGCTTCCCAGGCACAGAGAAGGTGCTAGCAGGGAATTCTCTGCCTGCCTTTCCCCAGTGCTCTGCAAGCTCTCCAGGGCAACATAAAATGTGGGGCTCTGTGCTTTCTTTCCTTCTGAACAAGTGTTAGTGTTTTCTGCACAAACGCGATTCTGCGAAGCAATGTGAACACTTCTCCTTCCCAGGCACAGAGAAGGTGCTAGCAGGGAATTCTCTGCCTGCCTTTCCCCAGTGCTCTGCAAGCTCTCCAGGGCAACATAAAATGTGGGGCTCTGTGCTTTCTTTCCTTCTGAACAAGTGTTAGTGTTTTCTGCACAAACGCGATTCTGCGAAGCAATGTGAACACTTCTCCTTCCCAGGCACAGAGAAGGTGCTAGCAGGGAATTCTCTGCCTGCCTTTCCCCAGTGCTCTGCAAGCTCTCCAGGGCAACATCAAATCTGGGGCTCTGTGCTTTCTTTCCTTCTGAACAAGTGTTAGTGTTTTCTGCACAAACGCGATTCTGAGAAGCAATGTGAACACTTCTGCTTCCCAGGCACAGAGAAGGTTCTAGCAGGGAATTCTCTGCCTGCCTTTCCCCAGTGCTCTGCAAGCTCTCCAGGGCAACATAAAATGTGGGGCTCTGTGCTTTCTTTCCTTCTGAACAAGTGTTAGTGTTTTCTGCACAAACACGATTCTGCGAAGCAATGTGAACACTTCTCCTTCCCAGGCACAGAGAAGGTGCTGGCAGGGAATTCTCTGCCTGCCTTTCCCCAGTGCTCTGCAAGCACTCCAGGGCAACATAAAATGTGGGGCTCTGTGCTTTCTTTCCTTCTGAACAAGTGTTAGTGTTTTCTGCACAAACGCGATTCTGCGAAGCAATGTGAACACTTTTGCTTCCCAGGCACAGAGAAGGTGCTAGCAGGGAATTCTCTGCCTGCCTTTCCCCAGTGCTCTGCAAGCTCTCCAGGGCAACATAAAATGTGGGGCTCTGTGCTTTCTTTCCTTCTGAACAAGTGTTAGTGTTTTCTGCACAAACGCGATTCTGCGAAGCAATGTGAACACTTCTCCTTCCCAGGCACAGAGAAGGTGCTAGCAGGGAATTCTCTGCCTGCCTTTCCCCAGTGCTCTGCAAGCTCTCCAGGGCAACATAAAATGTGGGGCTCTGTGCTTTCTTTCCTTCTGAACAAGTGTTAGTGTTTTCTGCACAAACGCGATTCTGCGAAGCAATGTGAACACTTCTCCTTCCCAGGCACAGAGAAGGTGCTAGCAGGGAATTCTCTGCCTGCCTTTCCCCAGTGCTCTGCAAGCTCTCCAGGGCAACATAAAATGTGGGGCTCTGTGCTTTCTTTCCTTCTGAACAAGTGTTAGTGTTTTCTGCACAAACGCGATTCTGCGAAGCAATGTGAACACTTCTCCTTCCCAGGCACAGAGAAGGTGCTAGCAGGGAATTCTCTGCCTGCCTTTCCCCAGTGCTCTGCAAGCACTCCAGGGCAACATAAAATGTGGGGCTCTGTGCTTTCTTTCCTTCTGAACAAGTGTTAGTGTTTTCTGCACAAACGCGATTCTGCGAAGCAATGTGAACACTTCTCCTTCCCAGGCACAGAGAAGGTGCTAGCAGGGAATTCTCTGCCTGCCTTTCCCCAGTGCTCTGCAAGCTCTCCAGGGCAACATAAAATGTGGGGCTCTGTGATTTCTTTCCTTCTGAACAAGTGTTAGTGTTTTCTGCACAAACGCGATTCTGAGAAGCAATGTGAACACTTCTCCTTCCCAGGCACAGAGAAGGTGCTAGCAGGGAATTCTCTGCCTGCCTTTCCCCAGTGCTCTGCAAGCTCTCCAGGGCAACATAAAATGTGGGGCTCTGTGCTTTCTTTCCTTCTGAACAAGTGTTAGTGTTTTCTGCACAAACGCGATTCTGCGAAGCAATGTGAACACTTCTCCTTCCCAGGCACAGAGAAGGTGCTAGCAGGGAATTCTCTGCCTGCCTTTCCCCAGTGCTCTGCAAGCTCTCCAGGGCAACAGAAAATGTGGGGCTCTGTGCTTTCTTTCCTTCTGAACAAGTGTTAGTGTTTTCTGCACAAACGCGATTCTGCGAAGCAATGTGAACACTTCTCCTTCCCAGGCACAGAGAAGGTGCTAGCAGGGAATTCTCTGCCTGCCTTTCCCCAGTGCTCTGCAAGCTCTCCAGGGCAACATAAAATGTGGGGCTCTGTGCTTTCTTTCCTTCTGAACAAGTGTTAGTGTTTTCTGCACAAACGCGATTCTGAGAAGCAATGTGAACACTTCTGCTTCCCAGGCACAGAGAAGGTGCTAGCAGGGAATTCTCTGCCTGCCTTTCCCCAGTGCTCTGCAAGCTCTCCAGGGCAACATAAAATGTGGGGCTCTGTGCTTTCTTTCCTTCTGAACAAGTGTTAGTGTTTTCTGCACAAACGCGATTCTGCGAAGCAATGTGAACACTTCTCCTTCCCAGGCACAGAGAAGGTGCTAGCAGGGAATTCTCTGCCTGCCTTTCCCCAGTGCTCTGCAAGCACTCCAGGGCAACATAAAATGTGGGGCTCTGTGCTTTCTTTCCTTCTGAACAAGTGTTAGTGTTTTCTGCACAAACGCGATTCTGCGAAGCAATGTGAACACTTTTGCTTCCCAGGCACAGAGAAGGTGCTAGCAGGGAATTCTCTGCCTGCCTTTCCCCAGTGCTCTGCAAGCTCTCCAGGGCAACATAAAATGTGGGGCTCTGTGCTTTCTTTCCTTCTGAACAAGTGTTAGTGTTTTCTGCACAAACGCGATTCTGCGAAGCAATGTGAACACTTCTCCTTCCCAGGCACAGAGAAGGTGCTAGCAGGGAATTCTCTGCCTGCCTTTCCCCAGTGCTCTGCAAGCTCTCCAGGGCAACATAAAATGTGGGGCTCTGTGCTTTCTTTCCTTCTGAACAAGTGTTAGTGTTTTCTGCACAAACGCGATTCTGCGAAGCAATGTGAACACTTCTCCTTCCCAGGCACAGAGAAGGTGCTAGCAGGGAATTCTCTGCCTGCCTTTCCCCAGTGCTCTGCAAGCTCTCCAGGGCAACATAAAATGTGGGGCTCTGTGATTTCTTTCCTTCTGAACAAGTGTTAGTGTTTTCTGCACAAACGCGATTCTGCGAAGCAATGTGAACACTTCTCCTTCCCAGGCACAGAGAAGGTGCTAGCAGGGAATTCTCTGCCTGCCTTTCCCCAGTGCTCTGCAAGCTCTCCAGGGCAACATAAAATGTGGGGCTCTGTGCTTTCTTTCCTTCTGAACAAGTGTTAGTGTTTTCTGCACAAACGCGATTCTGCGAAGCAATGTGAACACTTTTGCTTCCCAGGCACAGAGAAGGTGCTAGCAGGGAATTCTCTGCCTGCCTTTCCCCAGTGCTCTGCAAGCTCTCCAGGGCAACATAAAATGTGGGGCTCTGTGCTTTCTTTCCTTCTGAACAAGTGTTAGTGTTTTCTGCACAAACGCGATTCTGAGAAGCAATGTGAACACTTCTCCTTCCCAGGCACAGAGAAGGTTCTAGCAGGGAATTCTCTGCCTTTCTTTCCCCAGTGCTCTGCAAGCTCTCCAGGGCAACATAAAATGTGGGGCTCTGTGCTTTCTTTCCTTCTGAACAAGTGTTAGTGTTTTCTGCACAAACGCGATTCTGCGAAGCAATGTGAACACTTCTCCTTCCCAGGCACAGAGAAGGTGCTAGCAGGGAATTCTCTGCCTGCCTTTCCCCAGTGCTCTGCAAGCTCTCCAGGGCAACATAAAATGTGGGGCTCTGTGCTTTCTTTCCTTCTGAACAAGTGTTAGTGTTTTCTGCACAAACGCGATTCTGCGAAGCAATGTGAACACTTCTCCTTCCCAGGCACAGAGAAGGTGCTAGCAGGGAATTCTCTGCCTGCCTTTCCCCAGTGCTCTGCAAGCTCTCCAGGGCAACATAAAATGTGGGGCTCTGTGCTTTCTTTCCTTCTGAACAAGTGTTAGTGTTTTCTGCACAAACGCGATTCTGCGAAGCAATGTGAACACTTCTGCTTCCCAGGCACAGAGAAGGTGCTAGCAGGGAATTCTCTGCCTGCCTTTCCCCAGTGCTCTGCAAGCTCTCCAGGGCAACATAAAATGTGGGGCTCTGTGCTTTCTTTCCTTCTGAACAAGTGTTAGTGTTTTCTGCACAAACGCGATTCTGCGAAGCAATGTGAACACTTCTCCTTCCCAGGCACAGAGAAGGTGCTAGCAGGGAATTCTCTGCCTGCCTTTCCCCAGTGCTCTGCAAGCTCTGCAGGGCAACATAAAATGTGGGGCTCTGTGCTTTCTTTCCTTCTGAACAAGTGTTAGTGTTTTCTGCACAAACGCGATTCTGCGAAGCAATGTGAACACTTCTCCTTCCCAGGCACAGAGAAGGTGCTAGCAGGGAATTCTCTGCCTGCCTTTCCCCAGTGCTCTGCAAGCTCTCCAGGGCAACATAAAATGTGGGGCTCTGTGCTTTCTTTCCTTCTGAACAAGTGTTAGTGTTTTCTGCACAAACGCGATTCTGCGAAGCAATGTGAACACTTCTCCTTCCCAGGCACAGAGAAGGTGCTAGCAGGGAATTCTCTGCCTGCCTTTCCCCAGTGCTCTGCAAGCACTCCAGGGCAACATAAAATGTGGGGCTCTGTGCTTTCTTTCCTTCTGAACAAGTGTTAGTGTTTTCTGCACAAACGCGATTCTGCGAAGCAATGTGAACACTTTTGCTTCCCAGGCACAGAGAAGGTGCTAGCAGGGAATTCTCTGCCTGCCTTTCCCCAGTGCTCTGCAAGCTCTCCAGGGCAACATAAAATGTGGGGCTCTGTGCTTTCTTTCCTTCTGAACAAGTGTTAGTGTTTTCTGCACAAACGCGATTCTGCGAAGCAATGTGAACACTTCTCCTTCCCAGGCACAGAGAAGGTGCTATCAGGGAATTCTCTGCCTTTCTTTCCCCAGTGCTCTGCAAGCTCTCCAGGGGAACATAAAATGTGGGGCTCTGTGCTTTCTTTCCTTCTGAACAAGTGTTAGTGTTTTCTGCACAAACGCGATTCTGCGAAGCAATGTGAACACTTCTGCTTCCCAGGCACAGAGAAGGTGCTAGCAGGGAATTCTCTGCCTGCCTTTCCCCAGTGCTCTGCAAGCTCTCCAGGGCAACAGCAAATCTGGGGCTCTGTGCTTTCTTTCCTTCTGAACAAGTGTTAGTGTTTTCTGCACAAACGCGATTCTGAGAAGCAATGTGAACACTTCTGCTTCCCAGGCACAGAGAAGGTGCTAGCAGGGAATTCTCTGCCTGCCTTTCCCCAGTGCTCTGCAAGCTCTCCAGGGCAACATAAAATGTGGGGCTCTGTGCTTTCTTTCCTTCTGAACAAGTGTTAGTGTTTTCTGCACAAACGCGATTCTGCGAAGCAATGTGAACACTTTTGCTTCCCAGGCACAGAGAAGGTGCTAGCAGGGAATTCTCTGCCTGCCTTTCCCCAGTGCTCTGCAAGCTCTCCAGGGCAACATAAAATGTGGGGCTCTGTGCTTTCTTTCCTTCTGAACAAGTGTTAGTGTTTTCTGCACAAACGCGATTCTGCGAAGCAATGTGAACACTTCTCCTTCCCAGGCACAGAGAAGGTGCTAGCAGGGAATTCTCTGCCTGCCTTTCCCCAGTGCTCTGCAAGCACTCCAGGGCAACATAAAATGTGGGGCTCTGTGCTTTCTTTCCTTCTGAACAAGTGTTAGTGTTTTCTGCACAAACGCGATTCTGCGAAGCAATGTGAACACTTCTGCTTCCCAGGCACAGAGAAGGTGCTAGCAGGGAATTCTCTGCCTGCCTTTCCCCAGTGCTCTGCAAGCTCTCCAGGGGAACATAAAATGTGGGGCTCTGTGCTTTCTTTCCTTCTGAACAAGTGTTAGTGTTTTCTGCACAAACGCGATTCTGCGAAGCAATGTGAACACTTCTGCTTCCCAGGCACAGAGAAGGTGCTAGCAGGGAATTCTCTGCCTGCCTTTCCCCAGTGCTCTGCAAGCTCTCCAGGGCAACATAAAATGTGGGGCTCTGTGCTTTCTTTCCTTCTGAACAAGTGTTAGTGTTTTCTGCACAAACGCGATTCTGCGAAGCAATGTGAACACTTCTCCTTCCCAGGCACAGAGAAGGTGCTAGCAGGGAATTCTCTGCCTGCCTTTCCCCAGTGCTCTGCAAGCTCTCCAGGGCAACATAAAATCTGGGGCTCTGTGCTTTCTTTCCTTCTGAACAAGTGTTAGTGTTTTCTGCACAAACGCGATTCTGCGAAGCAATGTGAACACTTCTCCTTCCCAGGCACAGAGAAGGTGCTAGCAGGGAATTCTCTGCCTGCCTTTCCCCAGTGCTCTGCAAGCTCTCCAGGGCAACATAAAATGTGGGGCTCTGTGCTTTCTTTCCTTCTGAACAAGTGTTAGTGTTTTCTGCACAAACGCGATTCTGCGAAGCAATGTGAACACTTTTGCTTCCCAGGCACAGAGAAGGTGCTAGCAGGGAATTCTCTGCCTGCCTTTCCCCAGTGCTCTGCAAGCTCTCCAGGGCAACATAAAATGTGGGGCTCTGTGATTTCTTTCCTTCTGAACAAGTGTTAGTGTTTTCTGCACAAACGCGATTCTGCGAAGCAATGTGAACACTTCTCCTTCCCAGGCACAGAGAAGGTGCTAGCAGGGAATTCTCTGCCTGCCTTTCCCCAGTGCTCTGCAAGCTCTCCAGGGCAACATAAAATGTGGGGCTCTGTGCTTTCTTTCCTTCTGAACAAGTGTTAGTGTTTTCTGCACAAACGCGATTCTGCGAAGCAATGTGAACACTTCTCCTTCCCAGGCACAGAGAAGGTGCTAGCAGGGAATTCTCTGCCTGCCTTTCCCCAGTGCTCTGCAAGCACTCCAGGGCAACATAAAATGTGGGGCTCTGTGCTTTCTTTCCTTCTGAACAAGTGTTAGTGTTTTCTGCACAAACGCGATTCTGCGAAGCAATGTGAACACTTTTGCTTCCCAGGCACAGAGAAGGTGCTAGCAGGGAATTCTCTGCCTGCCTTTCCCCAGTGCTCTGCAAGCTCTCCAGGGCAACATAAAATGTGGGGCTCTGTGCTTTCTTTCCTTCTGAACAAGTGTTAGTGTTTTCTGCACAAACGCGATTCTGCGAAGCAATGTGAACACTTCTCCTTCCCAGGCACAGAGAAGGTGCTATCAGGGAATTCTCTGCCTTTCTTTCCCCAGTGCTCTGCAAGCTCTCCAGGCGAACATAAAATCTGGGGCTCTGTGCTTTCTTTCCTTCTGAACAAGTGTTAGTGTTTTCTGCACAAACGCGATTCTGCGAAGCAATGTGAACACTTTTGCTTCCCAGGCACAGAGAAGGTGCTAGCAGGGAATTCTCTGCCTGCCTTTCCCCAGTGCTCTGCAAGCTCTCCAGGGCAACATAAAATGTGGGGCTCTGTGCTTTCTTTCCTTCTGAACAAGTGTTAGTGTTTTCTGCACAAACGCGATTCTGCGAAGCAATGTGAACACTTCTGCTTCCCAGGCACAGAGAAGGTGCTAGCAGGGAATTCTCTGCCTGCCTTTCCCCAGTGCTCTGCAAGCTCTCCAGGGCAACATAAAATGTGGGGCTCTGTGCTTTCTTTCCTTCTGAACAAGTGTTAGTGTTTTCTGCACAAACGCGATTCTGCGAAGCAATGTGAACACTTCTCCTTCCCAGGCACAGAGAAGGTGCTAGCAGGGAATTCTCTGCCTGCCTTTCCCCAGTGCTCTGCAAGCTCTCCAGGGCAACATAAAATGTGGGGCTCTGTGCTTTCTTTCCTTCTGAACAAGTGTTAGTGTTTTCTGCACAAACGCGATTCTGCGAAGCAATGTGAACACTTTTGCTTCCCAGGCACAGAGAAGGTGCTAGCAGGGAATTCTCTGCCTGCCTTTCCCCAGTGCTCTGCAAGCTCTCCAGGGCAACATAAAATGTGGGGCTCTGTGCTTTCTTTCCTTCTGAACAAGTGTTAGTGTTTTCTGCACAAACGCGATTCTGAGAAGCAATGTGAACACTTCTGCTTCCCAGGCACAGAGAAGGTTCTAGCAGGGAATTCTCTGCCTGCCTTTCCCCAGTGCTCTGCAAGCTCTCCAGGGCAACATAAAATGTGGGGCTCTGTGCTTTCTTTCCTTCTGAACAAGTGTTAGTGTTTTCTGCACAAACGCGATTCTGCGAAGCAATGTGAACACTTCTCCTTCCCAGGCACAGAGAAGGTGCTAGCAGGGAATTCTCTGCCTGCCTTTCCCCAGTGCTCTGCAAGCACTCCAGGGCAACATAAAATGTGGGGCTCTGTGCTTTCTTTCCTTCTGAACAAGTGTTAGTGTTTTCTGCACAAACGCGATTCTGCGAAGCAATGTGAACACTTTTGCTTCCCAGGCACAGAGAAGGTGCTAGCAGGGAATTCTCTGCCTGCCTTTCCCCAGTGCTCTGCAAGCTCTCCAGGGCAACATAAAATGTGGGGCTCTGTGCTTTCTTTCCTTCTGAACAAGTGTTAGTGTTTTCTGCACAAACGCGATTCTGCGAAGCAATGTGAACACTTCTCCTTCCCAGGCACAGAGAAGGTGCTAGCAGGGAATTCTCTGCCTGCCTTTCCCCAGTGCTCTGCAAGCTCTCCAGGGCAACATAAAATGTGGGGCTCTGTGCTTTCTTTCCTTCTGAACAAGTGTTAGTGTTTTCTGCACAAACGCGATTCTGCGAAGCAATGTGAACACTTCTCCTTCCCAGGCACAGAGAAGGTGCTAGCAGGGAATTCTCTGCCTGCCTTTCCCCAGTGCTCTGCAAGCTCTCCAGGGCAACATAAAATGTGGGGCTCTGTGATTTCTTTCCTTCTGAACAAGTGTTAGTGTTTTCTGCACAAACGCGATTCTGCGAAGCAATGTGAACACTTCTCCTTCCCAGGCACAGAGAAGGTGCTAGCAGGGAATTCTCTGCCTGCCTTTCCCCAGTGCTCTGCAAGCTCTCCAGGGCAACATAAAATGTGGGGCTCTGTGCTTTCTTTCCTTCTGAACAAGTGTTAGTGTTTTCTGCACAAACGCGATTCTGCGAAGCAATGTGAACACTTCTCCTTCCCAGGCACAGAGAAGGTGCTAGCAGGGAATTCTCTGCCTGCCTTTCCCCAGTGCTCTGCAAGCTCTCCAGGGCAACATAAAATGTGGGGCTCTGTGCTTTCTTTCCTTCTGAACAAGTGTTAGTGTTTTCTGCACAAACGCGATTCTGCGAAGCAATGTGAACACTTCTGCTTCCCAGGCACAGAGAAGGTGCTAGCAGGGAATTCTCTGCCTGCCTTTCCCCAGTGCTCTGCAAGCTCTCCAGGGCAACAGCAAATCTGGGGCTCTGTGCTTTCTTTCCTTCTGAACAAGTGTTAGTGTTTTCTGCACAAACGCGATTCTGCGAAGCAATGTGAACACTTCTGCTTCCCAGGCACAGAGAAGGTGCTAGCAGGGAATTCTCTGCCTGCCTTTCCCCAGTGCTCTGCAAGCTCTCCAGGGCAACATAAAATGTGGGGCTCTGTGCTTTCTTTCCTTCTGAACAAGTGTTAGTGTTTTCTGCACAAACGCGATTCTGCGAAGCAATGTGAACACTTCTCCTTCCCAGGCACAGAGAAGGTGCTAGCAGGGAATTCTCTGCCTGCCTTTCCCCAGTGCTCTGCAAGCTCTCCAGGGCAACATAAAATGTGGGGCTCTGTGCTTTCTTTCCTTCTGAACAAGTGTTAGTGTTTTCTGCACAAACGCGATTCTGCGAAGCAATGTGAACACTTCTCCTTCCCAGGCACAGAGAAGGTGCTAGCAGGGAATTCTCTGCCTGCCTTTCCCCAG
The DNA here is from genome assembly GCA_030819815.1 of Strix occidentalis. NCBI lineage: Eukaryota > Metazoa > Chordata > Aves > Strigiformes > Strigidae > Strix > Strix occidentalis. The sequence goes on from JASWHU010000323.1 coordinate 21,275, forward strand.
TGCTCTGCAAGCTCTCCAGGGCAACATAAAATGTGGGGCTCTGTGCTTTCTTTCCTTCTGAACAAGTGTTAGTGTTTTCTGCACAAACGCGATTCTGCGAAGCAATGTGAACACTTCTCCTTCCCAGGCACAGAGAAGGTGCTAGCAGGGAATTCTCTGCCTGCCTTTCCCCAGTGCTCTGCAAGCACTCCAGGGCAACATAAAATGTGGGGCTCTGTGCTTTCTTTCCTTCTGAACAAGTGTTAGTGTTTTCTGCACAAACGCGATTCTGCGAAGCAATGTGAACACTTTTGCTTCCCAGGCACAGAGAAGGTGCTAGCAGGGAATTCTCTGCCTGCCTTTCCCCAGTGCTCTGCAAGCTCTCCAGGGCAACATAAAATGTGGGGCTCTGTGCTTTCTTTCCTTCTGAACAAGTGTTAGTGTTTTCTGCACAAACGCGATTCTGCGAAGCAATGTGAACACTTCTCCTTCCCAGGCACAGAGAAGGTGCTATCAGGGAATTCTCTGCCTTTCTTTCCCCAGTGCTCTGCAAGCTCTCCAGGGGAACATAAAATGTGGGGCTCTGTGCTTTCTTTCCTTCTGAACAAGTGTTAGTGTTTTCTGCACAAACGCGATTCTGCGAAGCAATGTGAACACTTCTGCTTCCCAGGCACAGAGAAGGTGCTAGCAGGGAATTCTCTGCCTGCCTTTCCCCAGTGCTCTGCAAGCTCTCCAGGGCAACAGCAAATCTGGGGCTCTGTGCTTTCTTTCCTTCTGAACAAGTGTTAGTGTTTTCTGCACAAACGCGATTCTGAGAAGCAATGTGAACACTTTTGCTTCCCAGGCACAGAGAAGGTGCTAGCAGGGAATTCTCTGCCTGCCTTTCCCCAGTGCTCTGCAAGCTCTCCAGGGCAACATAAAATGTGGGGCTCTGTGATTTCTTTCCTTCTGAACAAGTGTTAGTGTTTTCTGCACAAACGCGATTCTGCGAAGCAATGTGAACACTTCTCCTTCCCAGGCACAGAGAAGGTGCTAGCAGGGAATTCTCTGCCTGCCTTTCCCCAGTGCTCTGCAAGCTCTCCAGGGCAACATAAAATGTGGGGCTCTGTGCTTTCTTTCCTTCTGAACAAGTGTTAGTGTTTTCTGCACAAACGCGATTCTGCGAAGCAATGTGAACACTTCTCCTTCCCAGGCACAGAGAAGGTGCTAGCAGGGAATTCTCTGCCTGCCTTTCCCCAGTGCTCTGCAAGCACTCCAGGGCAACATAAAATGTGGGGCTCTGTGCTTTCTTTCCTTCTGAACAAGTGTTAGTGTTTTCTGCACAAACGCGATTCTGCGAAGCAATGTGAACACTTTTGCTTCCCAGGCACAGAGAAGGTGCTAGCAGGGAATTCTCTGCCTGCCTTTCCCCAGTGCTCTGCAAGCTCTCCAGGGCAACATAAAATGTGGGGCTCTGTGCTTTCTTTCCTTCTGAACAAGTGTTAGTGTTTTCTGCACAAACGCGATTCTGCGAAGCAATGTGAACACTTCTCCTTCCCAGGCACAGAGAAGGTGCTATCAGGGAATTCTCTGCCTTTCTTTCCCCAGTGCTCTGCAAGCTCTCCAGGCGAACATAAAATCTGGGGCTCTGTGCTTTCTTTCCTTCTGAACAAGTGTTAGTGTTTTCTGCACAAACGCGATTCTGAGAAGCAATGTGAACACTTCTCCTTCCCAGGCACAGAGAAGGTGCTAGCAGGGAATTCTCTGCCTGCCTTTCCCCAGTGCTCTGCAAGCTCTCCAGGGCAACATAAAATGTGGGGCTCTGTGCTTTCTTTCCTTCTGAACAAGTGTTAGTGTTTTCTGCACAAACGCGATTCTGCGAAGCAATGTGAACACTTCTCCTTCCCAGGCACAGAGAAGGTGCTAGCAGGGAATTCTCTGCCTGCCTTTCCCCAGTGCTCTGCAAGCACTCCAGGGCAACATAAAATGTGGGGCTCTGTGCTTTCTTTCCTTCTGAACAAGTGTTAGTGTTTTCTGCACAAACGTGATTCTGCGAAGCAATGTGAACACTTCTGCTTCCCAGGCACAGAGAAGGTGCTAGCAGGGAATTCTCTGCCTGCCTTTCCCCAGTGCTCTGCAAGCTCTCCAGGGCAACATCAAATCTGGGGCTCTGTGCTTTCTTTCCTTCTGAACAAGTGTTAGTGTTTTCTGCACAAACGCGATTCTGAGAAGCAATGTGAACACTTCTGCTTCCCAGGCACAGAGAAGGTTCTAGCAGGGAATTCTCTGCCTGCCTTTCCCCAGTGCTCTGCAAGCTCTCCAGGGCAACATAAAATGTGGGGCTCTGTGCTTTCTTTCCTTCTGAACAAGTGTTAGTGTTTTCTGCACAAACGCGATTCTGCGAAGCAATGTGAACACTTCTCCTTCCCAGGCACAGAGAAGGTGCTAGCAGGGAATTCTCTGCCTGCCTTTCCCCAGTGCTCTGCAAGCACTCCAGGGCAACATAAAATGTGGGGCTCTGTGCTTTCTTTCCTTCTGAACAAGTGTTAGTGTTTTCTGCACAAACGCGATTCTGCGAAGCAATGTGAACACTTTTGCTTCCCAGGCACAGAGAAGGTGCTAGCAGGGAATTCTCTGCCTGCCTTTCCCCAGTGCTCTGCAAGCTCTCCAGGGCAACATAAAATGTGGGGCTCTGTGCTTTCTTTCCTTCTGAACAAGTGTTAGTGTTTTCTGCACAAACGCGATTCTGCGAAGCAATGTGAACACTTCTCCTTCCCAGGCACAGAGAAGGTGCTATCAGGGAATTCTCTGCCTTTCTTTCCCCAGTGCTCTGCAAGCTCTCCAGGGGAACATAAAATCTGGGGCTCTGTGCTTTCTTTCCTTCTGAACAAGTGTTAGTGTTTTCTGCACAAACGCGATTCTGAGAAGCAATGTGAACACTTCTCCTTCCCAGGCACAGAGAAGGTGCTAGCAGGGAATTCTCTGCCTGCCTTTCCCCAGTGCTCTGCAAGCTCTCCAGGGCAACATAAAATGTGGGGCTCTGTGCTTTCTTTCCTTCTGAACAAGTGTTAGTGTTTTCTGCACAAACGCGATTCTGCGAAGCAATGTGAACACTTCTCCTTCCCAGGCACAGAGAAGGTGCTAGCAGGGAATTCTCTGCCTGCCTTTCCCCAGTGCTCTGCAAGCACTCCAGGGCAACATAAAATGTGGGGCTCTGTGCTTTCTTTCCTTCTGAACAAGTGTTAGTGTTTTCTGCACAAACGCGATTCTGCGAAGCAATGTGAACACTTCTGCTTCCCAGGCACAGAGAAGGTGCTAGCAGGGAATTCTCTGCCTGCCTTTCCCCAGTGCTCTGCAAGCTCTCCAGGGCAACATAAAATGTGGGGCTCTGTGCTTTCTTTCCTTCTGAACAAGTGTTAGTGTTTTCTGCACAAACGCGATTCTGCGAAGCAATGTGAACACTTCTCCTTCCCAGGCACAGAGAAGGTGCTAGCAGGGAATTCTCTGCCTGCCTTTCCCCAGTGCTCTGCAAGCTCTCCAGGGCAACATAAAATGTGGGGCTCTGTGCTTTCTTTCCTTCTGAACAAGTGTTAGTGTTTTCTGCACAAACGCGATTCTGCGAAGCAATGTGAACACTTCTCCTTCCCAGGCACAGAGAAGGTGCTAGCAGGGAATTCTCTGCCTGCCTTTCCCCAGTGCTCTGCAAGCTCTCCAGGGCAACAGAAAATGTGGGGCTCTGTGCTTTCTTTCCTTCTGAACAAGTGTTAGTGTTTTCTGCACAAACGCGATTCTGCGAAGCAATGTGAACACTTTTGCTTCCCAGGCACAGAGAAGGTGCTAGCAGGGAATTCTCTGCCTGCCTTTCCCCAGTGCTCTGCAAGCTCTCCAGGGCAACATAAAATGTGGGGCTCTGTGCTTTCTTTCCTTCTGAACAAGTGTTAGTGTTTTCTGCACAAACGCGATTCTGAGAAGCAATGTGAACACTTCTGCTTCCCAGGCACAGAGAAGGTTCTAGCAGGGAATTCTCTGCCTGCCTTTCCCCAGTGCTCTGCAAGCTCTCCAGGGCAACATAAAATGTGGGGCTCTGTGCTTTCTTTCCTTCTGAACAAGTGTTAGTGTTTTCTGCACAAACGCGATTCTGCGAAGCAATGTGAACACTTCTCCTTCCCAGGCACAGAGAAGGTGCTAGCAGGGAATTCTCTGCCTGCCTTTCCCCAGTGCTCTGCAAGCACTCCAGGGCAACATAAAATGTGGGGCTCTGTGCTTTCTTTCCTTCTGAACAAGTGTTAGTGTTTTCTGCACAAACGCGATTCTGCGAAGCAATGTGAACACTTTTGCTTCCCAGGCACAGAGAAGGTGCTAGCAGGGAATTCTCTGCCTGCCTTTCCCCAGTGCTCTGCAAGCTCTCCAGGGCAACATAAAATGTGGGGCTCTGTGCTTTCTTTCCTTCTGAACAAGTGTTAGTGTTTTCTGCACAAACGCGATTCTGCGAAGCAATGTGAACACTTCTCCTTCCCAGGCACAGAGAAGGTGCTAGCAGGGAATTCTCTGCCTGCCTTTCCCCAGTGCTCTGCAAGCTCTCCAGGGCAACATAAAATGTGGGGCTCTGTGCTTTCTTTCCTTCTGAACAAGTGTTAGTGTTTTCTGCACAAACGCGATTCTGCGAAGCAATGTGAACACTTCTCCTTCCCAGGCACAGAGAAGGTGCTAGCAGGGAATTCTCTGCCTGCCTTTCCCCAGTGCTCTGCAAGCTCTCCAGGGCAACATAAAATGTGGGGCTCTGTGATTTCTTTCCTTCTGAACAAGTGTTAGTGTTTTCTGCACAAACGCGATTCTGCGAAGCAATGTGAACACTTCTCCTTCCCAGGCACAGAGAAGGTGCTAGCAGGGAATTCTCTGCCTGCCTTTCCCCAGTGCTCTGCAAGCTCTCCAGGGCAACATAAAATGTGGGGCTCTGTGCTTTCTTTCCTTCTGAACAAGTGTTAGTGTTTTCTGCACAAACGCGATTCTGCGAAGCAATGTGAACACTTCTCCTTCCCAGGCACAGAGAAGGTGCTAGCAGGGAATTCTCTGCCTGCCTTTCCCCAGTGCTCTGCAAGCTCTCCAGGGCAACATAAAATGTGGGGCTCTGTGCTTTCTTTCCTTCTGAACAAGTGTTAGTGTTTTCTGCACAAACGCGATTCTGCGAAGCAATGTGAACACTTCTGCTTCCCAGGCACAGAGAAGGTGCTAGCAGGGAATTCTCTGCCTGCCTTTCCCCAGTGCTCTGCAAGCTCTCCAGGGCAACAGCAAATCTGGGGCTCTGTGCTTTCTTTCCTTCTGAACAAGTGTTAGTGTTTTCTGCACAAACGCGATTCTGCGAAGCAATGTGAACACTTCTGCTTCCCAGGCACAGAGAAGGTGCTAGCAGGGAATTCTCTGCCTGCCTTTCCCCAGTGCTCTGCAAGCTCTCCAGGGCAACATAAAATGTGGGGCTCTGTGCTTTCTTTCCTTCTGAACAAGTGTTAGTGTTTTCTGCACAAACGCGATTCTGCGAAGCAATGTGAACACTTCTCCTTCCCAGGCACAGAGAAGGTGCTAGCAGGGAATTCTCTGCCTGCCTTTCCCCAGTGCTCTGCAAGCTCTCCAGGGCAACATAAAATGTGGGGCTCTGTGCTTTCTTTCCTTCTGAACAAGTGTTAGTGTTTTCTGCACAAACGCGATTCTGCGAAGCAATGTGAACACTTCTCCTTCCCAGGCACAGAGAAGGTGCTAGCAGGGAATTCTCTGCCTGCCTTTCCCCAGTGCTCTGCAAGCTCTCCAGGGCAACATAAAATGTGGGGCTCTGTGCTTTCTTTCCTTCTGAACAAGTGTTAGTGTTTTCTGCACAAACGCGATTCTGCGAAGCAATGTGAACACTTCTCCTTCCCAGGCACAGAGAAGGTGCTAGCAGGGAATTCTCTGCCTGCCTTTCCCCAGTGCTCTGCAAGCACTCCAGGGCAACATAAAATGTGGGGCTCTGTGCTTTCTTTCCTTCTGAACAAGTGTTAGTGTTTTCTGCACAAACGCGATTCTGCGAAGCAATGTGAACACTTTTGCTTCCCAGGCACAGAGAAGGTGCTAGCAGGGAATTCTCTGCCTGCCTTTCCCCAGTGCTCTGCAAGCTCTCCAGGGCAACATAAAATGTGGGGCTCTGTGCTTTCTTTCCTTCTGAACAAGTGTTAGTGTTTTCTGCACAAACGCGATTCTGCGAAGCAATGTGAACACTTCTCCTTCCCAGGCACAGAGAAGGTGCTATCAGGGAATTCTCTGCCTTTCTTTCCCCAGTGCTCTGCAAGCTCTCCAGGGGAACATAAAATGTGGGGCTCTGTGCTTTCTTTCCTTCTGAACAAGTGTTAGTGTTTTCTGCACAAACGCGATTCTGCGAAGCAATGTGAACACTTCTGCTTCCCAGGCACAGAGAAGGTGCTAGCAGGGAATTCTCTGCCTGCCTTTCCCCAGTGCTCTGCAAGCTCTCCAGGGCAACAGCAAATCTGGGGCTCTGTGCTTTCTTTCCTTCTGAACAAGTGTTAGTGTTTTCTGCACAAACGCGATTCTGAGAAGCAATGTGAACACTTCTGCTTCCCAGGCACAGAGAAGGTGCTAGCAGGGAATTCTCTGCCTGCCTTTCCCCAGTGCTCTGCAAGCTCTCCAGGGCAACATAAAATGTGGGGCTCTGTGCTTTCTTTCCTTCTGAACAAGTGTTAGTGTTTTCTGCACAAACGCGATTCTGCGAAGCAATGTGAACACTTTTGCTTCCCAGGCACAGAGAAGGTGCTAGCAGGGAATTCTCTGCCTGCCTTTCCCCAGTGCTCTGCAAGCTCTCCAGGGCAACATAAAATGTGGGGCTCTGTGCTTTCTTTCCTTCTGAACAAGTGTTAGTGTTTTCTGCACAAACGCGATTCTGCGAAGCAATGTGAACACTTCTCCTTCCCAGGCACAGAGAAGGTGCTATCAGGGAATTCTCTGCCTTTCTTTCCCCAGTGCTCTGCAAGCTCTCTAGGGGAACATAAAATCTGGGGCTCTGTGCTTTCTTTCCTTCTGAACAAGTGTTAGTGTTTTCTGCACAAACGCGATTCTGCGAAGCAATGTGAACACTTCTCCTTCCCAGGCACAGAGAAGGTGCTAGCAGGGAATTCTCTGCCTGCCTTTCCCCAGTGCTCTGCAAGCTCTCCAGGGCAACATAAAATGTGGGGCTCTGTGCTTTCTTTCCTTCTGAACAAGTGTTAGTGTTTTCTGCACAAACGCGATTCTGCGAAGCAATGTGAACACTTCTCCTTCCCAGGCACAGAGAAGGTGCTAGCAGGGAATTCTCTGCCTGCCTTTCCCCAGTGCTCTGCAAGCACTCCAGGGCAACATAAAATGTGGGGCTCTGTGCTTTCTTTCCTTCTGAACAAGTGTTAGTGTTTTCTGCACAAACGCGATTCTGCGAAGCAATGTGAACACTTCTGCTTCCCAGGCACAGAGAAGGTGCTAGCAGGGAATTCTCTGCCTGCCTTTCCCCAGTGCTCTGCAAGCTCTCCAGGGCAACAGCAAATCTGGGGCTCTGTGCTTTCTTTCCTTCTGAACAAGTGTTAGTGTTTTCTGCACAAACGCGATTCTGCGAAGCAATGTGAACACTTTTGCTTCCCAGGCACAGAGAAGGTGCTAGCAGGGAATTCTCTGCCTGCCTTTCCCCAGTGCTCTGCAAGCTCTCCAGGGGAACATAAAATGTGGGGCTCTGTGCTTTCTTTCCTTCTGAACAAGTGTTAGTGTTTTCTGCACAAACGCGATTCTGCGAAGCAATGTGAACACTTCTGCTTCCCAGGCACAGAGAAGGTGCTAGCAGGGAATTCTCTGCCTGCCTTTCCCCAGTGCTCTGCAAGCTCTCCAGGGCAACATAAAATGTGGGGCTCTGTGCTTTCTTTCCTTCTGAACAAGTGTTAGTGTTTTCTGCACAAACGCGATTCTGCGAAGCAATGTGAACACTTCTCCTTCCCAGGCACAGAGAAGGTGCTAGCAGGGAATTCTCTGCCTGCCTTTCCCCAGTGCTCTGCAAGCTCTCCAGGGCAACATAAAATGTGGGGCTCTGTGCTTTCTTTCCTTCTGAACAAGTGTTAGTGTTTTCTGCACAAACGCGATTCTGCGAAGCAATGTGAACACTTCTCCTTCCCAGGCACAGAGAAGGTGCTAGCAGGGAATTCTCTGCCTGCCTTTCCCCAGTGCTCTGCAAGCTCTCCAGGGCAACATAAAATGTGGGGCTCTGTGCTTTCTTTCCTTCTGAACAAGTGTTAGTGTTTTCTGCACAAACGCGATTCTGCGAAGCAATGTGAACACTTCTCCTTCCCAGGCACAGAGAAGGTGCTAGCAGGGAATTCTCTGCCTGCCTTTCCCCAGTGCTCTGCAAGCACTCCAGGGCAACATAAAATGTGGGGCTCTGTGCTTTCTTTCCTTCTGAACAAGTGTTAGTGTTTTCTGCACAAACGCGATTCTGCGAAGCAATGTGAACACTTTTGCTTCCCAGACACAGAGAAGGTGCTAGCAGGGAATTCTCTGCCTGCCTTTCCCCAGTGCTCTGCAAGCTCTCCAGGGCAACATAAAATGTGGGGCTCTGTGCTTTCTTTCCTTCTGAACAAGTGTTAGTGTTTTCTGCACAAACGCGATTCTGCGAAGCAATGTGAACACTTCTCCTTCCCAGGCACAGAGAAGGTGCTATCAGGGAATTCTCTGCCTTTCTTTCCCCAGTGCTCTGCAAGCTCTCCAGGCGAACATAAAATCTGGGGCTCTGTGCTTTCTTTCCTTCTGAACAAGTGTTAGTGTTTTCTGCACAAACGCGATTCTGAGAAGCAATGTGAACACTTCTCCTTCCCAGGCACAGAGAAGGTGCTAGCAGGGAATTCTCTGCCTGCCTTTCCCCAGTGCTCTGCAAGCTCTCCAGGGCAACAGAAAATGTGGGGCTCTGTGCTTTCTTTCCTTCTGAACAAGTGTTAGTGTTTTCTGCACAAACGCGATTCTGCGAAGCAATGTGAACACTTCTCCTTCCCAGGCACAGAGAAGGTGCTAGCAGGGAATTCTCTGCCTGCCTTTCCCCAGTGCTCTGCAAGCACTCCAGGGCAACATAAAATGTGGGGCTCTGTGCTTTCTTTCCTTCTGAACAAGTGTTAGTGTTTTCTGCACAAACGCGATTCTGCGAAGCAATGTGAACACTTCTGCTTCCCAGGCACAGAGAAGGTGCTAGCAGGGAATTCTCTGCCTGCCTTTCCCCAGTGCTCTGCAAGCTCTCCAGGGCAACATCAAATCTGGGGCTCTGTGCTTTCTTTCCTTCTGAACAAGTGTTAGTGTTTTCTGCACAAACGCGATTCTGAGAAGCAATGTGAACACTTCTGCTTCCCAGGCACAGAGAAGGTTCTAGCAGGGAATTCTCTGCCTGCCTTTCCCCAGTGCTCTGCAAGCTCTCCAGGGCAACATAAAATGTGGGGCTCTGTGCTTTCTTTCCTTCTGAACAAGTGTTAGTGTTTTCTGCACAAACGCGATTCTGCGAAGCAATGTGAACACTTCTCCTTCCCAGGCACAGAGAAGGTGCTAGCAGGGAATTCTCTGCCTGCCTTTCCCCAGTGCTCTGCAAGCACTCCAGGGCAACATAAAATGTGGGGCTCTGTGCTTTCTTTCCTTCTGAACAAGTGTTAGTGTTTTCTGCACAAACGCGATTCTGCGAAGCAATGTGAACACTTTTGCTTCCCAGGCACAGAGAAGGTGCTAGCAGGGAATTCTCTGCCTGCCTTTCCCCAGTGCTCTGCAAGCTCTCCAGGGCAACATAAAATGTGGGGCTCTGTGCTTTCTTTCCTTCTGAACAAGTGTTAGTGTTTTCTGCACAAACGCGATTCTGCGAAGCAATGTGAACACTTCTCCTTCCCAGGCACAGAGAAGGTGCTATCAGGGAATTCTCTGCCTTTCTTTCCCCAGTGCTCTGCAAGCTCTCCAGGGGAACATAAAATCTGGGGCTCTGTGCTTTCTTTCCTTCTGAACAAGTGTTAGTGTTTTCTGCACAAACGCGATTCTGAGAAGCAATGTGAACACTTCTCCTTCCCAGGCACAGAGAAGGTGCTAGCAGGGAATTCTCTGCCTGCCTTTCCCCAGTGCTCTGCAAGCTCTCCAGGGCAACATAAAATGTGGGGCTCTGTGCTTTCTTTCCTTCTGAACAAGTGTTAGTGTTTTCTGCACAAACGCGATTCTGCGAAGCAATGTGAACACTTCTCCTTCCCAGGCACAGAGAAGGTGCTAGCAGGGAATTCTCTGCCTGCCTTTCCCCAGTGCTCTGCAAGCTCTCCAGGGCAACATAAAATCTGGGGCTCTGTGCTTTCTTTCCTTCTGAACAAGTGTTAGTGTTTTCTGCACAAACGCGATTCTGCGAAGCAATGTGAACACTTTTGCTTCCCAGGCACAGAGAAGGTGCTAGCAGGGAATTCTCTGCCTGCCTTTCCCCAGTGCTCTGCAAGCTCTCCAGGGCAACATAAAATGTGGGGCTCTGTGCTTTCTTTCCTTCTGAACAAGTGTTAGTGTTTTCTGCACAAACGCGATTCTGCGAAGCAATGTGAACACTTCTGCTTCCCAGGCACAGAGAAGGTGCTAGCAGGGAATTCTCTGCCTGCCTTTCCCCAGTGCTCTGCAAGCTCTCCAGGGCAACATAAAATGTGGGGCTCTGTGCTTTCTTTCCTTCTGAACAAGTGTTAGTGTTTTCTGCACAAACGCGATTCTGCGAAGCAATGTGAACACTTCTCCTTCCCAGGCACAGAGAAGGTGCTAGCAGGGAATTCTCTGCCTGCCTTTCCCCAGTGCTCTGCAAGCTCTCCAGGGCAACAGAAAATGTGGGGCTCTGTGCTTTCTTTCCTTCTGAACAAGTGTTAGTGTTTTCTGCACAAACGCGATTCTGCGAAGCAATGTGAACACTTTTGCTTCCCAGGCACAGAGAAGGTGCTAGCAGGGAATTCTCTGCCTGCCTTTCCCCAGTGCTCTGCAAGCTCTCCAGGGCAACATAAAATGTGGGGCTCTGTGCTTTCTTTCCTTCTGAACAAGTGTTAGTGTTTTCTGCACAAACGCGATTCTGCGAAGCAATGTGAACACTTCTGCTTCCCAGGCACAGAGAAGGTGCTAGCAGGGAATTCTCTGCCTGCCTTTCCCCAGTGCTCTGCAAGCTCTCCAGGGCAACATAAAATGTGGGGCTCTGTGCTTTCTTTCCTTCTGAACAAGTGTTAGTGTTTTCTGCACAAACGCGATTCTGCGAAGCAATGTGAACACTTCTCCTTCCCAGGCACAGAGAAGGTGCTAGCAGGGAATTCTCTGCCTGCCTTTCCCCAGTGCTCTGCAAGCACTCCAGGGCAACATAAAATGTGGGGCTCTGTGCTTTCTTTCCTTCTGAACAAGTGTTAGTGTTTTCTGCACAAACGCGATTCTGCGAAGCAATGTGAACACTTTTGCTTCCCAGGCACAGAGAAGGTGCTAGCAGGGAATTCTCTGCCTGCCTTTCCCCAGTGCTCTGCAAGCTCTCCAGGGCAACATAAAATGTGGGGCTCTGTGCTTTCTTTCCTTCTGAACAAGTGTTAGTGTTTTCTGCACAAACGCGATTCTGCGAAGCAATGTGAACACTTCTTCCCAGGCACAGAGAAGGTGCTAGCAGGGAATTCTCTGCCTGCCTTTCCCCAGTGCTCTGCAAGCTCTCCAGGGCAACATAAAATGTGGGGCTCTGTGCTTTCTTTCCTTCTGAACAAGTGTTAGTGTTTTCTGCACAAACGCGATTCTGCGAAGCAATGTGAACACTTCTCCTTCCCAGGCACAGAGAAGGTGCTAGCAGGGAATTCTCTGCCTGCCTTTCCCCAGTGCTCTGCAAGCTCTCCAGGGCAACATAAAATGTGGGGCTCTGTGATTTCTTTCCTTCTGAACAAGTGTTAGTGTTTTCTGCACAAACGCGATTCTGCGAAGCAATGTGAACACTTCTCCTTCCCAGGCACAGAGAAGGTGCTAGCAGGGAATTCTCTGCCTGCCTTTCCCCAGTGCTCTGCAAGCTCTCCAGGGCAACATAAAATGTGGGGCTCTGTGCTTTCTTTCCTTCTGAACAAGTGTTAGTGTTTTCTGCACAAACGCGATTCTGCGAAGCAATGTGAACACTTTTGCTTCCCAGGCACAGAGAAGGTGCTAGCAGGGAATTCTCTGCCTGCCTTTCCCCAGTGCTCTGCAAGCTCTCCAGGGCAACATAAAATGTGGGGCTCTGTGCTTTCTTTCCTTCTGAACAAGTGTTAGTGTTTTCTGCACAAACGCGATTCTGCGAAGCAATGTGAACACTTCTGCTTCCCAGGCACAGAGAAGGTGCTAGCAGGGAATTCTCTGCCTGCCTTTCCCCAGTGCTCTGCAAGCTCTCCAGGGCAACAGCAAATCTGGGGCTCTGTGCTTTCTTTCCTTCTGAACAAGTGTTAGTGTTTTCTGCACAAACGCGATTCTGCGAAGCAATGTGAACACTTTTGCTTCCCAGGCACAGAGAAGGTGCTAGCAGGGAATTCTCTGCCTGCCTTTCCCCAGTGCTCTGCAAGCTCTCCAGGGGAACATAAAATGTGGGGCTCTGTGCTTTCTTTCCTTCTGAACAAGTGTTAGTGTTTTCTGCACAAACGCGATTCTGCGAAGCAATGTGAACACTTCTGCTTCCCAGGCACAGAGAAGGTGCTAGCAGGGAATTCTCTGCCTGCCTTTCCCCAGTGCTCTGCAAGCTCTCCAGGGCAACATAAAATGTGGGGCTCTGTGCTTTCTTTCCTTCTGAACAAGTGTTAGTGTTTTCTGCACAAACGCGATTCTGCGAAGCAATGTGAACACTTCTCCTTCCCAGGCACAGAGAAGGTGCTAGCAGGGAATTCTCTGCCTGCCTTTCCCCAGTGCTCTGCAAGCTCTCCAGGGCAACATAAAATCTGGGGCTCTGTGATTTCTTTCCTTCTGAACAAGTGTTAGTGTTTTCTGCACAAACGCGATTCTGTGAAGCAATGTGAACACTTTTGCTTCCCAGGCACAGAGAAGGTGCTAGCAGGGAATTCTCTGCCTGCCTTTCCCCAGTGCTCTGCAAGCTCTCCAGGGCAACATAAAATGTGGGGCTCTGTGCTTTCTTTCCTTCTGAACAAGTGTTAGTGTTTTATGCACAAACGCGATTCTGCGAAGCAATGTGAACACTTCTCCTTCCCAGGCACAGAGAAGGTGCTAGCAGGGAATTCTCTGCCTGCCTTTCCCCAGTGCTCTGCAAGCTCTCCAGGGCAACAGAAAATGTGGGGCTCTGTGCTTTCTTTCCTTCTGAACAAGTGTTAGTGTTTTCTGCACAAACGCGATTCTGCGAAGCAATGTGAACACTTTTGCTTCCCAGGCACAGAGAAGGTGCTAGCAGGGAATTCTCTGCCTGCCTTTCCCCAGTGCTCTGCAAGCTCTCCAGGGCAACATAAAATGTGGGGCTCTGTGCTTTCTTTCCTTCTGAACAAGTGTTAGTGTTTTCTGCACAAACGCGATTCTGCGAAGCAATGTGAACACTTCTCCTTCCCAGGCACAGAGAAGGTGCTAGCAGGGAATTCTCTGCCTGCCTTTCCCCAGTGCTCTGCAAGCTCTCCAGGGCAACAGAAAATGTGGGGCTCTGTGCTTTCTTTCCTTCTGAACAAGTGTTAGTGTTTTCTGCACAAACGCGATTCTGCGAAGCAATGTGAACACTTCTCCTTCCCAGGCACAGAGAAGGTGCTAGCAGGGAATTCTCTGCCTTTCTTTCCCCAGTGCTCTGCAAGCTCTCCAGGGCAACATAAAATGTGGGGCTCTGTGCTTTCTTTCCTTCTGAACAAGTGTTAGTGTTTTCTGCACAAACGCGATTCTGAGAAGCAATGTGAACACTTCTCCTTCCCAGGCACAGAGAAGGTGCTAGCAGGGAATTCTCTGCCTGCCTTTCCCCAGTGCTCTGCAAGCTCTCCAGGGCAACATAAAATGTGGGGCTCTGTGCTTTCTTTCCTTCTGAACAAGTGTTAGTGTTTTCTGCACAAACGCGATTCTGCGAAGCAATGTGAACACTTTTGCTTCCCAGGCACAGAGAAGGTGCTAGCAGGGAATTCTCTGCCTGCCTTTCCCCAGTGCTCTGCAAGCTCTCCAGGGCAACATAAAATGTGGGGCTCTGTGCTTTCTTTCCTTCTGAACAAGTGTTAGTGTTTTCTGCACAAACGCGATTCTGCGAAGCAATGTGAACACTTCTCCTTCCCAGGCACAGAGAAGGTGCTAGCAGGGAATTCTCTGCCTGCCTTTCCCCAGTGCTCTGCAAGCTCTCCAGGGCAACATAAAATGTGGGGCTCTGTGCTTTCTTTCCTTCTGAACAAGTGTTAGTGTTTTCTGCACAAACGCGATTCTGCGAAGCAATGTGAACACTTCTCCTTCCCAGGCACAGAGAAGGTGCTAGCAGGGAATTCTCTGCCTGCCTTTCCCCAGTGCTCTGCAAGCTCTCCAGGGCAACATAAAATGTGGGGCTCTGTGATTTCTTTCCTTCTGAACAAGTGTTAGTGTTTTCTGCACAAACGCGATTCTGCGAAGCAATGTGAACACTTCTCCTTCCCAGGCACAGAGAAGGTGCTAGCAGGGAATTCTCTGCCTGCCTTTCCCCAGTGCTCTGCAAGCTCTCCAGGGCAACATAAAATGTGGGGCTCTGTGCTTTCTTTCCTTCTGAACAAGTGTTAGTGTTTTCTGCACAAACGCGATTCTGCGAAGCAATGTGAACACTTTTGCTTCCCAGGCACAGAGAAGGTGCTAGCAGGGAATTCTCTGCCTGCCTTTCCCCAGTGCTCTGCAAGCTCTCCAGGGCAACATAAAATGTGGGGCTCTGTGCTTTCTTTCCTTCTGAACAAGTGTTAGTGTTTTCTGCACAAACGCGATTCTGAGAAGCAATGTGAACACTTCTCCTTCCCAGGCACAGAGAAGGTGCTAGCAGGGAATTCTCTGCCTTTCTTTCCCCAGTGCTCTGCAAGCTCTCCAGGGCAACATAAAATGTGGGGCTCTGTGCTTTCTTTCCTTCTGAACAAGTGTTAGTGTTTTCTGCACAAACGCGATTCTGCGAAGCAATGTGAACACTTCTCCTTCCCAGGCACAGAGAAGGTGCTAGCAGGGAATTCTCTGCCTGCCTTTCCCCAGTGCTCTGCAAGCTCTCCAGGGCAACATAAAATGTGGGGCTCTGTGCTTTCTTTCCTTCTGAACAAGTGTTAGTGTTTTCTGCACAAACGCGATTCTGCGAAGCAATGTGAACACTTTTGCTTCCCAGGCACAGAGAAGGTTCTAGCAGGGAATTCTCTGCATGCCTTTCCCCAGTGCTCTGCAAGCTCTCCAGGGCAACATAAAATGTGGGGCTCTGTGCTTTCTTTCCTTCTGAACAAGTGTTAGTGTTTTCTGCACAAACGCGATTCTGCGAAGCAATGTGAACACTTCTCCTTCCCAGGCACAGAGAAGGTGCTAGCAGGGAATTCTCTGCCTGCCTTTCCCCAGTGCTCTGCAAGCTCTCCAGGGGAACATAAAATCTGGGGCTCTGTGCTTTCTTTCCTTCTGAACAAGTGTTAGTGTTTTCTGCACAAACGCGATTCTGCGAAGCAATGTGAACACTTCTCCTTCCCAGGCACAGAGAAGGTGCTAGCAGGGAATTCTCTGCCTGCCTTTCCCCAGTGCTCTGCAAGCTCTCCAGGGCAACATAAAATGTGGGGCTCTGTGCTTTCTTTCCTTCTGAACAAGTGTTAGTGTTTTCTGCACAAACGCGATTCTGCGAAGCAATGTGAACACTTCTCCTTCCCAGGCACAGAGAAGGTGCTAGCAGGGAATTCTCTGCCTGCCTTTCCCCAGTGCTCTGCAAGCACTCCAGGGCAACATAAAATGTGGGGCTCTGTGCTTTCTTTCCTTCTGAACAAGTGTTAGTGTTTTCTGCACAAACGCGATTCTGCGAAGCAATGTGAACACTTCTCCTTCCCAGGCACAGAGAAGGTGCTAGCAGGGAATTTTCTGCCTGCCTTTCCCCAGTGCTCTGCAAGCTCTCCAGGGCAACATAAAATGTGGGGCTCTGTGCTTTCTTTCCTTCTGAACAAGTGTTAGTGTTTTCTGCACAAACGTGATTCTGAGAAGCAATGTGAACACTTCTCCTTCCCAGGCACAGAGAAGGTGCTAGCAGGGAATTCTCTGCCTGCCTTTCCCCAGTGCTCTGCAAGCTCTCCAGGGCAACATAAAATGTGGGGCTCTGTGCTTTCTTTCCTTCTGAACAAGTGTTAGTGTTTTCTGCACAAACGCGATTCTGCGAAGCAATGTGAACACTTCTCCTTCCCAGGCACAGAGAAGGTGCTATCAGGGAATTCTCTGCCTTTCTTTCCCCAGTGCTCTGCAAGCTCTCCAGGGGAACATAAAATCTGGGGCTCTGTGCTTTCTTTCCTTCTGAACAAGTGTTAGTGTTTTCTGCACAAACGCGATTCTGAGAAGCAATGTGAACACTTCTCCTTCCCAGGCACAGAGAAGGTGCTAGCAGGGAATTCTCTGCCTGCCTTTCCCCAGTGCTCTGCAAGCTCTCCAGGGCAACATAAAATGTGGGGCTCTGTGCTTTCTTTCCTTCTGAACAAGTGTTAGTGTTTTCTGCACAAACGCGATTCTGCGAAGCAATGTGAACACTTCTCCTTCCCAGGCACAGAGAAGGTGCTAGCAGGGAATTCTCTGCCTGCCTTTCCCCAGTGCTCTGCAAGCTCTCCAGGGGAACATAAAATCTGGGGCTCTGTGCTTTCTTTCCTTCTGAACAAGTGTTAGTGTTTTCTGCACAAACGCGATTCTGCGAAGCAATGTGAACACTTCTCCTTCCCAGGCACAGAGAAGGTGCTAGCAGGGAATTCTCTGCCTGCCTTTCCCCAGTGCTCTGCAAGCTCTCCAGGGCAACATCAAATCTGGGGCTCTGTGCTTTCTTTCCTTCTGAACAAGTGTTAGTGTTTTCTGCACAAACGCGATTCTGCGAAGCAATGTGAACACTTCTCCTTCCCAGGCACAGAGAAGGTTCTAGCAGGGAATTCTCTGCATGCCTTTCCCCAGTGCTCTGCAAGCTCTCCAGGGCAACAGAAAATCTGGGGCTCTCTGCTTTCTTTCCTTCTGAACAAGTGTTAGTGTTTTCTGCACAAACGCGATTCTGAGAAGCAATGTGAACACTTCTGCTTCCCAGGCACAGAGAAGGTGCTAGCAGGGAATTCTCTGCCTGCCTTTCCCCAGTGCTCTGCAAGCTCTCCAGGGCAACATAAAATCTGGGGCTCTGTGCTTTCTTTCCTTCTGAACAAGTGTTAGTGTTTTCTGCACAAACGCGATTCTGAGAAGCAATGTGAACACTTTTGCTTCCCAGGCACAGAGAAGGTGCTAGCAGGGAATTCTCTGCCTGCCTTTCCCCAGTGCTCTGCAAGCTCTCCAGGGCAACATAAAATGTGGGGCTCTGTGCTTTCTTTCCTTCTGAACAAGTGTTAGTGTTTTCTGCACAAACGCGATTCTGCGAAGCAATGTGAACACTTCTCCTTCCCAGGCACAGAGAAGGTGCTAGCAGGGAATTCTCTGCCTGCCTTTCCCCAGTGCTCTGCAAGCTCTCCAGGGCAACATAAAATGTGGGGCTCTGTGCTTTCTTTCCTTCTGAACAAGTGTTAGTGTTTTCTGCACAAACGCGATTCTGCGAAGCAATGTGAACACTTCTCCTTCCCAGGCACAGAGAAGGTGCTAGCAGGGAATTCTCTGCCTGCCTTTCCCCAGTGCTCTGCAAGCTCTCCAGGGCAACATAAAATGTGGGGCTCTGTGCTTTCTTTCCTTCTGAACAAGTGTTAGTGTTTTCTGCACAAACGCGATTCTGCGAAGCAATGTGAACACTTCTCCTTCCCAGGCACAGAGAAGGTGCTAGCAGGGAATTCTCTGCCTGCCTTTCCCCAGTGCTCTGCAAGCTCTCCAGGGCAACATAAAATGTGGGGCTCTGTGCTTTCTTTCCTTCTGAACAAGTGTTAGTGTTTTCTGCACAAACGCGATTCTGCGAAGCAATGTGAACACTTCTCCTTCCCAGGCACAGAGAAGGTGCTAGCAGGGAATTCTCTGCCTGCCTTTCCCCAGTGCTCTGCAAGCTCTCCAGGGCAACATAAAATGTGGGGCTCTGTGCTTTCTTTCCTTCTGAACAAGTGTTAGTGTTTTCTGCACAAACGCGATTCTGCGAAGCAATGTGAACACTTCTCCTTCCCAGGCACAGAGAAGGTGCTAGCAGGGAATTCTCTGCCTGCCTTTCCCCAGTGCTCTGCAAGCTCTCCAGGGCAACATAAAATGTGGGGCTCTGTGCTTTCTTTCCTTCTGAACAAGTGTTAGTGTTTTCTGCACAAACGCGATTCTGAGAAGCAATGTGAACACTTCTCCTTCCCAGGCACAGAGAAGGTGCTAGCAGGGAATTCTCTGCCTTTCTTTCCCCAGTGCTCTGCAAGCTCTCCAGGGCAACATAAAATGTGGGGCTCTGTGCTTTCTTTCCTTCTGAACAAGTGTTAGTGTTTTCTGCACAAACGCGATTCTGCGAAGCAATGTGAACACTTCTCCTTCCCAGGCACAGAGAAGGTGCTAGCAGGGAATTCTCTGCCTGCCTTTCCGCAGTGCTCTGCAAGCTCTCCAGGGGAACATAAAATCTGGGGCTCTGTGCTTTCTTTCCTTCTGAACAAGTGTTAGTGTTTTCTGCACAAACGCGATTCTGCGAAGCAATGTGAACACTTCTCCTTCCCAGGCACAGAGAAGGTGCTAGCAGGGAATTCTCTGCCTGCCTTTCCCCAGTGCTCTGCAAGCTCTCCAGGGCAACATAAAATGTGGGGCTCTGTGCTTTCTTTCCTTCTGAACAAGTGTTAGTGTTTTCTGCACAAACGCGATTCTGCGAAGCAATGTGAACACTTTTGCTTCCCAGGCACAGAGAAGGTGCTAGCAGGGAATTCTCTGCCTGCCTTTCCCCAGTGCTCTGCAAGCACTCCAGGGCAACATAAAATGTGGGGCTCTGTGCTTTCTTTCCTTCTGAACAAGTGTTAGTGTTTTCTGCACAAACGCGATTCTGCGAAGCAATGTGAACACTTCTCCTTCCCAGGCACAGAGAAGGTGCTAGCAGGGAATTTTCTGCCTGCCTTTCCCCAGTGCTCTGCAAGCTCTCCAGGGCAACATAAAATGTGGGGCTCTGTGCTTTCTTTCCTTCTGAACAAGTGTTAGTGTTTTCTGCACAAACGCGATTCTGAGAAGCAATGTGAACACTTCTGCTTCCCAGGCACAGAGAAGGTGCTAGCAGGGAATTCTCTGCCTGCCTTTCCCCAGTGCTCTGCAAGCTCTCCAGGGCAACATAAAATGTGGGGCTCTGTGCTTTCTTTCCTTCTGAACAAGTGTTAGTGTTTTCTGCACAAACGCGATTCTGCGAAGCAATGTGAACACTTCTCCTTCCCAGGCACAGAGAAGGTGCTAGCAGGGAATTCTCTGCCTGCCTTTCCCCAGTGCTCTGCAAGCACTCCAGGGCAACATAAAATGTGGGGCTCTGTGCTTTCTTTCCTTCTGAACAAGTGTTAGTGTTTTCTGCACAAACGCGATTCTGCGAAGCAATGTGAACACTTTTGCTTCCCAGGCACAGAGAAGGTGCTAGCAGGGAATTCTCTGCCTGCCTTTCCCCAGTGCTCTGCAAGCTCTCCAGGGCAACATAAAATGTGGGGCTCTGTGCTTTCTTTCCTTCTGAACAAGTGTTAGTGTTTTCTGCACAAACGCGATTCTGCGAAGCAATGTGAACACTTCTTCCCAGGCACAGAGAAGGTGCTAGCAGGGAATTCTCTGCCTGCCTTTCCCCAGTGCTCTGCAAGCTCTCCAGGGCAACATAAAATGTGGGGCTCTGTGCTTTCTTTCCTTCTGAACAAGTGTTAGTGTTTTCTGCACAAACGCGATTCTGCGAAGCAATGTGAACACTTCTCCTTCCCAGGCACAGAGAAGGTGCTAGCAGGGAATTCTCTGCCTGCCTTTCCCCAGTGCTCTGCAAGCTCTCCAGGGCAACATAAAATGTGGGGCTCTGTGATTTCTTTCCTTCTGAACAAGTGTTAGTGTTTTCTGCACAAACGCGATTCTGCGAAGCAATGTGAACACTTCTCCTTCCCAGGCACAGAGAAGGTGCTAGCAGGGAATTCTCTGCCTGCCTTTCCCCAGTGCTCTGCAAGCTCTCCAGGGCAACATAAAATGTGGGGCTCTGTGCTTTCTTTCCTTCTGAACAAGTGTTAGTGTTTTCTGCACAAACGCGATTCTGCGAAGCAATGTGAACACTTTTGCTTCCCAGGCACAGAGAAGGTGCTAGCAGGGAATTCTCTGCCTGCCTTTCCCCAGTGCTCTGCAAGCTCTCCAGGGCAACATAAAATGTGGGGCTCTGTGCTTTCTTTCCTTCTGAACAAGTGTTAGTGTTTTCTGCACAAACGCGATTCTGCGAAGCAATGTGAACACTTCTGCTTCCCAGGCACAGAGAAGGTGCTAGCAGGGAATTCTCTGCCTGCCTTTCCCCAGTGCTCTGCAAGCTCTCCAGGGCAACAGCAAATCTGGGGCTCTGTGCTTTCTTTCCTTCTGAACAAGTGTTAGTGTTTTCTGCACAAACGCGATTCTGCGAAGCAATGTGAACACTTTTGCTTCCCAGGCACAGAGAAGGTGCTAGCAGGGAATTCTCTGCCTGCCTTTCCCCAGTGCTCTGCAAGCTCTCCAGGGGAACATAAAATGTGGGGCTCTGTGCTTTCTTTCCTTCTGAACAAGTGTTAGTGTTTTCTGCACAAACGCGATTCTGCGAAGCAATGTGAACACTTCTGCTTCCCAGGCACAGAGAAGGTGCTAGCAGGGAATTCTCTGCCTGCCTTTCCCCAGTGCTCTGCAAGCTCTCCAGGGCAACATAAAATGTGGGGCTCTGTGCTTTCTTTCCTTCTGAACAAGTGTTAGTGTTTTCTGCACAAACGCGATTCTGCGAAGCAATGTGAACACTTCTCCTTCCCAGGCACAGAGAAGGTGCTAGCAGGGAATTCTCTGCCTGCCTTTCCCCAGTGCTCTGCAAGCTCTCCAGGGCAACATAAAATCTGGGGCTCTGTGATTTCTTTCCTTCTGAACAAGTGTTAGTGTTTTCTGCACAAACGCGATTCTGTGAAGCAATGTGAACACTTTTGCTTCCCAGGCACAGAGAAGGTGCTAGCAGGGAATTCTCTGCCTGCCTTTCCCCAGTGCTCTGCAAGCTCTCCAGGGCAACATAAAATGTGGGGCTCTGTGCTTTCTTTCCTTCTGAACAAGTGTTAGTGTTTTCTGCACAAACGCGATTCTGCGAAGCAATGTGAACACTTTTGCTTCCCAGGCACAGAGAAGGTGCTAGCAGGGAATTCTCTGCCTGCCTTTCCCCAGTGCTCTGCAAGCTCTCCAGGGCAACATAAAATGTGGGGCTCTGTGCTTTCTTTCCTTCTGAACAAGTGTTAGTGTTTTCTGCACAAACGCGATTCTGAGAAGCAATGTGAACACTTCTCCTTCCCAGGCACAGAGAAGGTGCTAGCAGGGAATTCTCTGCCTGCCTTTCCCCAGTGCTCTGCAAGCTCTCCAGGGCAACAGAAAATGTGGGGCTCTGTGCTTTCTTTCCTTCTGAACAAGTGTTAGTGTTTTCTGCACAAACGCGATTCTGCGAAGCAATGTGAACACTTTTGCTTCCCAGGCACAGAGAAGGTGCTAGCAGGGAATTCTCTGCCTGCCTTTCCCCAGTGCTCTGCAAGCTCTCCAGGGCAACATAAAATGTGGGGCTCTGTGCTTTCTTTCCTTCTGAACAAGTGTTAGTGTTTTCTGCACAAACGCGATTCTGCGAAGCAATGTGAACACTTCTCCTTCCCAGGCACAGAGAAGGTGCTAGCAGGGAATTCTCTGCCTGCCTTTCCCCAGTGCTCTGCAAGCTCTCCAGGGCAACATAAAATGTGGGGCTCTGTGCTTTCTTTCCTTCTGAACAAGTGTTAGTGTTTTCTGCACAAACGCGATTCTGCGAAGCAATGTGAACACTTTTGCTTCCCAGGCACAGAGAAGGTGCTAGCAGGGAATTCTCTGCCTGCCTTTCCCCAGTGCTCTGCAAGCTCTCCAGGGCAACATAAAATGTGGGGCTCTGTGCTTTCTTTCCTTCTGAACAAGTGTTAGTGTTTTCTGCACAAACGCGATTCTGCGAAGCAATGTGAACACTTTTGCTTCCCAGGCACAGAGAAGGTGCTAGCAGGGAATTCTCTGCCTGCCTTTCCCCAGTGCTCTGCAAGCTCTCCAGGGCAACATAAAATGTGGGGCTCTGTGCTTTCTTTCCTTCTGAACAAGTGTTAGTGTTTTCTGCACAAACGCGATTCTGCGAAGCAATGTGAACACTTCTCCTTCCCAGGCACAGAGAAGGTGCTAGCAGGGAATTCTCTGCCTGCCTTTCCCCAGTGCTCTGCAAGCTCTCCAGGGCAACATAAAATGTGGGGCTCTGTGCTTTCTTTCCTTCTGAACAAGTGTTAGTGTTTTCTGCACAAACGCGATTCTGCGAAGCAATGTGAACACTTCTCCTTCCCAGGCACAGAGAAGGTGCTAGCAGGGAATTCTCTGCCTGCCTTTCCCCAGTGCTCTGCAAGCTCTCCAGGGCAACATAAAATGTGGGGCTCTGTGCTTTCTTTCCTTCTGAACAAGTGTTAGTGTTTTCTGCACAAACGCGATTCTGCGAAGCAATGTGAACACTTTTGCTTCCCAGGCACAGAGAAGGTGCTAGCAGGGAATTCTCTGCCTGCCTTTCCCCAGTGCTCTGCAAGCTCTCCAGGGCAACATAAAATGTGGGGCTCTGTGCTTTCTTTCCTTCTGAACAAGTGTTAGTGTTTTCTGCACAAACGCGATTCTGAGAAGCAATGTGAACACTTCTCCTTCCCAGGCACAGAGAAGGTGCTAGCAGGGAATTCTCTGCCTTTCTTTCCCCAGTGCTCTGCAAGCTCTCCAGGGCAACATAAAATGTGGGGCTCTGTGCTTTCTTTCCTTCTGAACAAGTGTTAGTGTTTTCTGCACAAACGCGATTCTGCGAAGCAATGTGAACACTTCTCCTTCCCAGGCACAGAGAAGGTGCTAGCAGGGAATTCTCTGCCTGCCTTTCCCCAGTGCTCTGCAAGCTCTCCAGGGCAACATAAAATGTGGGGCTCTGTGCTTTCTTTCCTTCTGAACAAGTGTTAGTGTTTTCTGCACAAACGCGATTCTGCGAAGCAATGTGAACACTTCTCCTTCCCAGGCACAGAGAAGGTGCTAGCAGGGAATTCTCTGCCTGCCTTTCCCCAGTGCTCTGCAAGCTCTCCAGGGGAACATAAAATCTGGGGCTCTGTGCTTTCTTTCCTTCTGAACAAGTGTTAGTGTTTTCTGCACAAACGCGATTCTGCGAAGCAATGTGAACACTTCTCCTTCCCAGGCACAGAGAAGGTGCTAGCAGGGAATTCTCTGCCTGCCTTTCCCCAGTGCTCTGCAAGCTCTCCAGGGCAACATAAAATGTGGGGCTCTGTGCTTTCTTTCCTTCTGAACAAGTGTTAGTGTTTTCTGCACAAACGCGATTCTGCGAAGCAATGTGAACACTTCTCCTTCCCAGGCACAGAGAAGGTGCTAGCAGGGAATTCTCTGCCTGCCTTTCCCCAGTGCTCTGCAAGCACTCCAGGGCAACATAAAATGTGGGGCTCTGTGCTTTCTTTCCTTCTGAACAAGTGTTAGTGTTTTCTGCACAAACGCGATTCTGCGAAGCAATGTGAACACTTCTCCTTCCCAGGCACAGAGAAGGTGCTAGCAGGGAATTTTCTGCCTGCCTTTCCCCAGTGCTCTGCAAGCTCTCCAGGGCAACATAAAATCTGGGGCTCTGTGCTTTCTTTCCTTCTGAACAAGTGTTAGTGTTTTCTGCACAAACGTGATTCTGAGAAGCAATGTGAACACTTCTCCTTCCCAGGCACAGAGAAGGTGCTAGCAGGGAATTCTCTGCCTGCCTTTCCCCAGTGCTCTGCAAGCTCTCCAGGGCAACATAAAATGTGGGGCTCTGTGCTTTCTTTCCTTCTGAACAAGTGTTAGTGTTTTCTGCACAAACGCGATTCTGCGAAGCAATGTGAACACTTCTCCTTCCCAGGCACAGAGAAGGTGCTAGCAGGGAAATCTCTGCCTGCTTTTCCCCAGTGCTCTGCAAGCTCTCCAGGGCAACATAAAATGTGGGGCTCTGTGCTTTCTTTCCTTCTGAACAAGTGTTAGTGTTTTCTGCACAAACGCGATTCTGCGAAGCAATGTGAACACTTTTGCTTCCCAGGCACAGAGAAGGTGCTAGCAGGGAATTCTCTGCCTGCCTTTCCCCAGTGCTCTGCAAGCTCTCCAGGGCAACATAAAATGTGGGGCTCTGTGCTTTCTTTCCTTCTGAACAAGTGTTAGTGTTTTCTGCACAAACGCGATTCTGCGAAGCAATGTGAACACTTCTCCTTCCCAGGCACAGAGAAGGTGCTAGCAGGGAATTCTCTGCCTGCCTTTCCCCAGTGCTCTGCAAGCTCTCCAGGGGAACATAAAATCTGGGGCTCTGTGCTTTCTTTCCTTCTGAACAAGTGTTAGTGTTTTCTGCACAAACGCGATTCTGCGAAGCAATGTGAACACTTCTCCTTCCCAGGCACAGAGAAGGTGCTAGCAGGGAATTCTCTGCCTGCCTTTCCCCAGTGCTCTGCAAGCTCTCCAGGGCAACATCAAATCTGGGGCTCTGTGCTTTCTTTCCTTCTGAACAAGTGTTAGTGTTTTCTGCACAAACGCGATTCTGCGAAGCAATGTGAACACTTCTCCTTCCCAGGCACAGAGAAGGTTCTAGCAGGGAATTCTCTGCATGCCTTTCCCCAGTGCTCTGCAAGCTCTCCAGGGCAACAGAAAATCTGGGGCTCTCTGCTTTCTTTCCTTCTGAACAAGTGTTAGTGTTTTCTGCACAAACGCGATTCTGAGAAGCAATGTGAACACTTCTCCTTCCCAGGCACAGAGAAGGTGCTAGCAGGGAATTCTCTGCCTGCCTTTCCCCAGTGCTCTGCAAGCTCTCCAGGGCAACATAAAATCTGGGGCTCTGTGCTTTCTTTCCTTCTGAACAAGTGTTAGTGTTTTCTGCACAAACGCGATTCTGAGAAGCAATGTGAACACTTTTGCTTCCCAGGCACAGAGAAGGTGCTAGCAGGGAATTCTCTGCCTGCCTTTCCCCAGTGCTCTGCAAGCTCTCCAGGGCAACATAAAATGTGGGGCTCTGTGCTTTCTTTCCTTCTGAACAAGTGTTAGTGTTTTCTGCACAAACGCGATTCTGCGAAGCAATGTGAACACTTCTCCTTCCCAGGCACAGAGAAGGTGCTAGCAGGGAATTCTCTGCCTTTCTTTCCCCAGTGCTCTGCAAGCTCTGCAGGGCAACATAAAATGTGGGGCTCTGTGCTTTCTTTCCTTCTGAACAAGTGTTAGTGTTTTCTGCACAAACGCGATTCTGCGAAGCAATGTGAACACTTCTCCTTCCCAGGCACAGAGAAGGTGCTAGCAGGGAATTCTCTGTCTGCCTTTCCCCAGTGCTCTGCAAGCTCTCCAGGGCAACATAAAATGTGGGGCTCTGTGCTTTCTTTCCTTCTGAACAAGTGTTAGTGTTTTCTGCACAAACGCGATTCTGCGAAGCAATGTGAACACTTCTCCTTCCCAGGCACAGAGAAGGTGCTAGCAGGGAATTCTCTGCCTGCCTTTCCCCAGTGCTCTGCAAGCTCTCCAGGGCAACATAAAATGTGGGGCTCTGTGCTTTCTTTCCTTCTGAACAAGTGTTAGTGTTTTCTGCACAAACGCGATTCTGCGAAGCAATGTGAACACTTCTCCTTCCCAGGCACAGAGAAGGTGCTAGCAGGGAATTCTCTGCCTGCCTTTCCCCAGTGCTCTGCAAGCTCTCCAGGGCAACATAAAATGTGGGGCTCTGTGATTTCTTTCCTTCTGAACAAGTGTTAGTGTTTTCTGCACAAACGCGATTCTGCGAAGCAATGTGAACACTTCTCCTTCCCAGGCACAGAGAAGGTGCTAGCAGGGAATTCTCTGCCTGCCTTTCCCCAGTGCTCTGCAAGCTCTCCAGGGCAACATAAAATGTGGGGCTCTGTGCTTTCTTTCCTTCTGAACAAGTGTTAGTGTTTTCTGCACAAACGCGATTCTGCGAAGCAATGTGAACACTTTTGCTTCCCAGGCACAGAGAAGGTGCTAGCAGGGAATTCTCTGCCTGCCTTTCCCCAGTGCTCTGCAAGCTCTCCAGGGCAACATAAAATGTGGGGCTCTGTGCTTTCTTTCCTTCTGAACAAGTGTTAGTGTTTTCTGCACAAACGCGATTCTGAGAAGCAATGTGAACACTTCTCCTTCCCAGGCACAGAGAAGGTGCTAGCAGGGAATTCTCTGCCTTTCTTTCCCCAGTGCTCTGCAAGCTCTCCAGGGCAACATAAAATGTGGGGCTCTGTGCTTTCTTTCCTTCTGAACAAGTGTTAGTGTTTTCTGCACAAACGCGATTCTGCGAAGCAATGTGAACACTTCTCCTTCCCAGGCACAGAGAAGGTGCTAGCAGGGAATTCTCTGCCTGCCTTTCCCCAGTGCTCTGCAAGCTCTCCAGGGCAACATAAAATGTGGGGCTCTGTGCTTTCTTTCCTTCTGAACAAGTGTTAGTGTTTTCTGCACAAACGCGATTCTGCGAAGCAATGTGAACACTTTTGCTTCCCAGGCACAGAGAAGGTTCTAGCAGGGAATTCTCTGCATGCCTTTCCCCAGTGCTCTGCAAGCTCTCCAGGGCAACATAAAATGTGGGGCTCTGTGCTTTCTTTCCTTCTGAACAAGTGTTAGTGTTTTCTGCACAAACGCGATTCTGCGAAGCAATGTGAACACTTCTCCTTCCCAGGCACAGAGAAGGTGCTAGCAGGGAATTCTCTGCCTGCCTTTCCCCAGTGCTCTGCAAGCTCTCCAGGGGAACATAAAATCTGGGGCTCTGTGCTTTCTTTCCTTCTGAACAAGTGTTAGTGTTTTCTGCACAAACGCGATTCTGCGAAGCAATGTGAACACTTCTCCTTCCCAGGCACAGAGAAGGTGCTAGCAGGGAATTCTCTGCCTGCCTTTCCCCAGTGCTCTGCAAGCTCTCCAGGGCAACATAAAATGTGGGGCTCTGTGCTTTCTTTCCTTCTGAACAAGTGTTAGTGTTTTCTGCACAAACGCGATTCTGCGAAGCAATGTGAACACTTTTGCTTCCCAGGCACAGAGAAGGTGCTAGCAGGGAATTCTCTGCCTGCCTTTCCCCAGTGCTCTGCAAGCACTCCAGGGCAACATAAAATGTGGGGCTCTGTGCTTTCTTTCCTTCTGAACAAGTGTTAGTGTTTTCTGCACAAACGCGATTCTGCGAAGCAATGTGAACACTTCTCCTTCCCAGGCACAGAGAAGGTGCTAGCAGGGAATTTTCTGCCTGCCTTTCCCCAGTGCTCTGCAAGCTCTCCAGGGCAACATAAAATGTGGGGCTCTGTGCTTTCTTTCCTTCTGAACAAGTGTTAGTGTTTTCTGCACAAACGTGATTCTGAGAAGCAATGTGAACACTTCTCCTTCCCAGGCACAGAGAAGGTGCTAGCAGGGAATTCTCTGCCTGCCTTTCCCCAGTGCTCTGCAAGCTCTCCAGGGCAACATAAAATGTGGGGCTCTGTGCTTTCTTTCCTTCTGAACAAGTGTTAGTGTTTTCTGCACAAACGCGATTCTGCGAAGCAATGTGAACACTTCTCCTTCCCAGGCACAGAGAAGGTGCTAGCAGGGAAATCGCTGCCTGCTTTTCCCCAGTGCTCTGCAAGCTCTCCAGGGCAACATAAAATGTGGGGCTCTGTGCTTTCTTTCCTTCTGAACAAGTGTTAGTGTTTTCTGCACAAACGCGATTCTGCGAAGCAATGTGAACACTTTTGCTTCCCAGGCACAGAGAAGGTGCTAGCAGGGAATTCTCTGCCTGCCTTTCCCCAGTGCTCTGCAAGCTCTCCAGGGCAACATAAAATGTGGGGCTCTGTGCTTTCTTTCCTTCTGAACAAGTGTTAGTGTTTTCTGCACAAACGCGATTCTGCGAAGCAATGTGAACACTTCTCCTTCCCAGGCACAGAGAAGGTGCTAGCAGGGAATTCTCTGCCTGCCTTTCCCCAGTGCTCTGCAAGCTCTCCAGGGCAACATCAAATCTGGGGCTCTGTGCTTTCTTTCCTTCTGAACAAGTGTTAGTGTTTTCTGCACAAACGCGATTCTGCGAAGCAATGTGAACACTTTTGCTTCCCAGGCACAGAGAAGGTTCTAGCAGGGAATTCTCTGCATGCCTTTCCCCAGTGCTCTGCAAGCTCTCCAGGGCAACATAAAATGTGGGGCTCTGTGCTTTCTTTCCTTCTGAACAAGTGTTAGTGTTTTCTGCACAAACGCGATTCTGCGAAGCAATGTGAACACTTCTCCTTCCCAGGCACAGAGAAGGTGCTAGCAGGGAATTCTCTGCCTGCCTTTCCCCAGTGCTCTGCAAGCTCTCCAGGGGAACATAAAATCTGGGGCTCTGTGCTTTCTTTCCTTCTGAACAAGTGTTAGTGTTTTCTGCACAAACGCGATTCTGCGAAGCAATGTGAACACTTCTCCTTCCCAGGCACAGAGAAGGTGCTAGCAGGGAATTCTCTGCCTGCCTTTCCCCAGTGCTCTGCAAGCTCTCCAGGGCAACATCAAATCTGGGGCTCTGTGCTTTCTTTCCTTCTGAACAAGTGTTAGTGTTTTCTGCACAAACGCGATTCTGCGAAGCAATGTGAACACTTCTCCTTCCCAGGCACAGAGAAGGTTCTAGCAGGGAATTCTCTGCATGCCTTTCCCCAGTGCTCTGCAAGCTCTCCAGGGCAACATAAAATGTGGGGCTCTGTGCTTTCTTTCCTTCTGAACAAGTGTTAGTGTTTTCTGCACAAACGCGATTCTGAGAAGCAATGTGAACACTTCTGCTTCCCAGGCACAGAGAAGGTGCTAGCAGGGAATTCTCTGCCTGCCTTTCCCCAGTGCTCTGCAAGCTCTCCAGGGCAACATAAAATCTGGGGCTCTGTGCTTTCTTTCCTTCTGAACAAGTGTTAGTGTTTTCTGCACAAACGCGATTCTGCGAAGCAATGTGAACACTTTTGCTTCCCAGGCACAGAGAAGGTGCTAGCAGGGAATTCTCTGCCTGCCTTTCCCCAGTGCTCTGCAAGCTCTCCAGGGCAACATAAAATGTGGGGCTCTGTGCTTTCTTTCCTTCTGAACAAGTGTTAGTGTTTTCTGCACAAATGCGATTCTGCGAAGCAATGTGAACACTTCTCCTTCCCAGGCACAGAGAAGGTGCTAGCAGGGAATTCTCTGCCTGCCTTTCCCCAGTGCTCTGCAAGCTCTGCAGGGCAACATCAAATCTGGGGCTCTGTGCTTTCTTTCCTTCTGAACAAGTGTTAGTGTTTTCTGCACAAACGCGATTCTGAGAAGCAATGTGAACACTTCTGCTTCCCAGGCACAGAGAAGGTTCTAGCAGGGAATTCTCTGCCTGCCTTTCCCCAGTGCTCTGCAAGCTCTCCAGGGCAACATCAAATCTGGGGCTCTGTGCTTTCTTTCCTTCTGAACAAGTGTTAGTGTTTTCTGCACAAACGCGATTCTGCGAAGCAATGTGAACACTTCTCCTTCCCAGGCACAGAGAAGGTGCTAGCAGGGAATTCTCTGCCTGCCTTTCCCCAGTGCTCTGCAAGCACTCCAGGGCAACATAAAATGTGGGGCTCTGTGCTTTCTTTCCTTCTGAACAAGTGTTAGTGTTTTCTGCACAAACGCGATTCTGCGAAGCAATGTGAACACTTTTGCTTCCCAGGCACAGAGAAGGTGCTAGCAGGGAATTCTCTGCCTGCCTTTCCCCAGTGCTCTGCAAGCTCTCCAGGGCAACATAAAATGTGGGGCTCTGTGCTTTCTTTCCTTCTGAACAAGTGTTAGTGTTTTCTGCACAAACGCGATTCTGCGAAGCAATGTGAACACTTCTCCTTCCCAGGCACAGAGAAGGTGCTAGCAGGGAATTCTCTGCCTGCCTTTCCCCAGTGCTCTGCAAGCTCTCCAGGGCAACATCAAATGTGGGGCTCTGTGCTTTCTTTCCTTCTGAACAAGTGTTAGTGTTTTCTGCACAAACGCGATTCTGCGAAGCAATGTGAACACTTCTGCTTCCCAGGCACAGAGAAGGTTCTAGCAGGGAATTCTCTGCCTGCCTTTCCCCAGTGCTCTGCAAGCTCTCCAGGGCAACATAAAATGTGGGGCTCTGTGCTTTCTTTCCTTCTGAACAAGTGTTAGTGTTTTCTGCACAAACGCGATTCTGCGAAGCAATGTGAACACTTCTCCTTCCCAGGCACAGAGAAGGTGCTAGCAGGGAATTCTCTGCCTGCCTTTCCCCAGTGCTCTGCAAGCTCTCCAGGGCAACATAAAATGTGGGGCTCTGTGCTTTCTTTCCTTCTGAACAAGTGTTAGTGTTTTCTGCACAAACGCGATTCTGCGAAGCAATGTGAACACTTCTCCTTCCCAGGCACAGAGAAGGTGCTAGCAGGGAATTCTCTGCCTTTCTTTCCCCAGTGCTCTGCAAGCTCTCCAGGGCAACATAAAATGTGGGGCTCTGTGCTTTCTTTCCTTCTGAACAAGTGTTAGTGTTTTCTGCACAAACGCGATTCTGCGAAGCAATGTGAACACTTCTCCTTCCCAGGCACAGAGAAGGTGCTAGCAGGGAATTCTCTGCCTGCCTTTCCCCAGTGCTCTGCAAGCTCTCCAGGGCAACATAAAATGTGGGGCTCTGTGCTTTCTTTCCTTCTGAACAAGTGTTAGTGTTTTCTGCACAAACGCGATTCTGCGAAGCAATGTGAACACTTTTGCTTCCCAGGCACAGAGAAGGTTCTAGCAGGGAATTCTCTGCATGCCTTTCCCCAGTGCTCTGCAAGCTCTCCAGGGCAACATAAAATGTGGGGCTCTGTGCTTTCTTTCCTTCTGAACAAGTGTTAGTGTTTTCTGCACAAACGCGATTCTGCGAAGCAATGTGAACACTTCTCCTTCCCAGGCACAGAGAAGGTGCTAGCAGGGAATTCTCTGCCTGCCTTTCCCCAGTGCTCTGCAAGCACTCCAGGGCAACATAAAATGTGGGGCTCTGTGCTTTCTTTCCTTCTGAACAAGTGTTAGTGTTTTCTGCACAAACGCGATTCTGCGAAGCAATGTGAACACTTTTGCTTCCCAGGCACAGAGAAGGTGCTAGCAGGGAATTCTCTGCCTGCCTTTCCCCAGTGCTCTGCAAGCTCTCCAGGGCAACATAAAATGTGGGGCTCTGTGCTTTCTTTCCTTCTGAACAAGTGTTAGTGTTTTCTGCACAAACGCGATTCTGCGAAGCAATGTGAACACTTCTCCTTCCCAGGCACAGAGAAGGTGCTAGCAGGGAATTTTCTGCCTGCCTTTCCCCAGTGCTCTGCAAGCTCTCCAGGGCAACATAAAATGTGGGGCTCTGTGCTTTCTTTCCTTCTGAACAAGTGTTAGAGTTTTCTGCACAAACGTGATTCTGAGAAGCAATGTGAACACTTCTCCTTCCCAGGCACAGAGAAGGTGCTAGCAGGGAATTCTCTGCCTGCCTTTCCCCAGTGCTCTGCAAGCTCTCCAGGGCAACATAAAATGTGGGGCTCTGTGCTTTCTTTCCTTCTGAACAAGTGTTAGTGTTTTCTGCACAAACGCGATTCTGAGAAGCAATGTGAACACTTCTCCTTCCCAGGCACAGAGAAGGTGCTAGCAGGGAATTCTCTGCCTGCTTTTCCCCAGTGCTCTGCAAGCTCTCCAGGGCAACATAAAATGTGGGGCTCTGTGCTTTCTTTCCTTCTGAACAAGTGTTAGTGTTTTCTGCACAAACGCGATTCTGCGAAGCAATGTGAACACTTTTGCTTCCCAGGCACAGAGAAGGTGCTAGCAGGGAATTCTCTGCCTGCCTTTCCCCAGTGCTCTGCAAGCTCTCCAGGGCAACATAAAATGTGGGGCTCTGTGCTTTCTTTCCTTCTGAACAAGTGTTAGTGTTTTCTGCACAAACGCGATTCTTAGAAGCAATGTGAACACTTCTCCTTCCCAGGCACAGAGAAGGTGCTAGCAGGGAATTCTCTGCCTGCCTTTCCCCAGTGCTCTGCAAGCTCTCCAGGGCAACATCAAATCTGGGGCTCTGTGCTTTCTTTCCTTCTGAACAAGTGTTAGTGTTTTCTGCACAAACGCGATTCTGCGAAGCAATGTGAACACTTTTGCTTCCCAGGCACAGAGAAGGTTCTAGCAGGGAATTCTCTGCATGCCTTTCCCCAGTGCTCTGCAAGCTCTCCAGGGCAACATAAAATGTGGGGCTCTGTGCTTTCTTTCCTTCTGAACAAGTGTTAGTGTTTTCTGCACAAACGCGATTCTGCGAAGCAATGTGAACACTTCTCCTTCCCAGGCACAGAGAAGGTGCTAGCAGGGAATTCTCTGCCTGCCTTTCCGCAGTGCTCTGCAAGCTCTCCAGGGCAACATAAAATGTGGGGCTCTGTGCTTTCTTTCCTTCTGAACAAGTGTTAGTGTTTTCTGCACAAACGCGATTCTGCGAAGCAATGTGAACACTTCTCCTTCCCAGGCACAGAGAAGGTGCTAGCAGGGAATTCTCTGCCTTTCTTTCCCCAGTGCTCTGCAAGCTCTCCAGGGCAACATAAAATGTGGGGCTCTGTGCTTTCTTTCCTTCTGAACAAGTGTTAGTGTTTTCTGCACAAACGCGATTCTGCGAAGCAATGTGAACACTTCTCCTTCCCAGGCACAGAGAAGGTGCTAGCAGGGAATTCTCTGCCTGCCTTTCCCCAGTGCTCTGCAAGCTCTCCAGGGCAACATAAAATGTGGGGCTCTGTGCTTTCTTTCCTTCTGAACAAGTGTTAGTGTTTTCTGCACAAACGCGATTCTGCGAAGCAATGTGAACACTTTTGCTTCCCAGGCACAGAGAAGGTTCTAGCAGGGAATTCTCTGCATGCCTTTCCCCAGTGCTCTGCAAGCTCTCCAGGGCAACATAAAATGTGGGGCTCTGTGCTTTCTTTCCTTCTGAACAAGTGTTAGTGTTTTCTGCACAAACGCGATTCTGCGAAGCAATGTGAACACTTCTCCTTCCCAGGCACAGAGAAGGTGCTAGCAGGGAATTCTCTGCCTGCCTTTCCCCAGTGCTCTGCAAGCACTCCAGGGCAACATAAAATGTGGGGCTCTGTGCTTTCTTTCCTTCTGAACAAGTGTTAGTGTTTTCTGCACAAACGCGATTCTGCGAAGCAATGTGAACACTTTTGCTTCCCAGGCACAGAGAAGGTGCTAGCAGGGAATTCTCTGCCTGCCTTTCCCCAGTGCTCTGCAAGCTCTCCAGGGCAACATAAAATGTGGGGCTCTGTGCTTTCTTTCCTTCTGAACAAGTGTTAGTGTTTTCTGCACAAACGCGATTCTGCGAAGCAATGTGAACACTTCTCCTTCCCAGGCACAGAGAAGGTGCTAGCAGGGAATTTTCTGCCTGCCTTTCCCCAGTGCTCTGCAAGCTCTCCAGGGCAACATAAAATGTGGGGCTCTGTGCTTTCTTTCCTTCTGAACAAGTGTTAGTGTTTTCTGCACAAACGTGATTCTGAGAAGCAATGTGAACACTTCTCCTTCCCAGGCACAGAGAAGGTGCTAGCAGGGAATTCTCTGCCTGCCTTTCCCCAGTGCTCTGCAAGCTCTCCAGGGCAACATAAAATGTGGGGCTCTGTGCTTTCTTTCCTTCTGAACAAGTGTTAGTGTTTTCTGCACAAACGCGATTCTGAGAAGCAATGTGAACACTTCTCCTTCCCAGGCACAGAGAAGGTGCTAGCAGGGAATTCTCTGCCTGCCTTTCCCCAGTGCTCTGCAAGCTCTCCAGGGCAACATAAAATGTGGGGCTCTGTGCTTTCTTTCCTTCTGAACAAGTGTTAGTGTTTTCTGCACAAACGCGATTCTGCGAAGCAATGTGAACACTTCTCCTTCCCAGGCACAGAGAAGGTGCTAGCAGGGAATTCTCTGCCTGCCTTTCCCCAGTGCTCTGCAAGCTCTCCAGGGCAACATAAAATGTGGGGCTCTGTGCTTTCTTTCCTTCTGAACAAGTGTTAGTGTTTTCTGCACAAACGCGATTCTGCGAAGCAATGTGAACACTTCTCCTTCCCAGGCACAGAGAAGGTGCTAGCAGGGAATTCTCTGCCTGCCTTTCCCCAGTGCTCTGCAAGCTCTCCAGGGCAACATCAAATCTGGGGCTCTGTGCTTTCTTTCCTTCTGAACAAGTGTTAGTGTTTTCTGCACAAACGCGATTCTGAGAAGCAATGTGAACACTTCTGCTTCCCAGGCACAGAGAAGGTTCTAGCAGGGAATTCTCTGCCTGCCTTTCCCCAGTGCTCTGCAAGCTCTCCAGGGCAACATAAAATGTGGGGCTCTGTGCTTTCTTTCCTTCTGAACAAGTGTTAGTGTTTTCTGCACAAACGCGATTCTGCGAAGCAATGTGAACACTTCTCCTTCCCAGGCACAGAGAAGGTGCTAGCAGGGAATTCTCTGCCTGCCTTTCCCCAGTGCTCTGCAAGCACTCCAGGGCAACATAAAATGTGGGGCTCTGTGCTTTCTTTCCTTCTGAACAAGTGTTAGTGTTTTCTGCACAAACGCGATTCTGCGAAGCAATGTGAACACTTTTGCTTCCCAGGCACAGAGAAGGTGCTAGCAGGGAATTCTCTGCCTGCCTTTCCCCAGTGCTCTGCAAGCTCTCCAGGGCAACATAAAATGTGGGGCTCTGTGCTTTCTTTCCTTCTGAACAAGTGTTAGTGTTTTCTGCACAAACGCGATTCTGCGAAGCAATGTGAACACTTCTCCTTCCCAGGCACAGAGAAGGTGCTAGCAGGGAATTCTCTGCCTGCCTTTCCCCAGTGCTCTGCAAGCTCTCCAGGGCAACATAAAATGTGGGGCTCTGTGCTTTCTTTCCTTCTGAACAAGTGTTAGTGTTTTCTGCACAAACGCGATTCTGCGAAGCAATGTGAACACTTCTGCTTCCCAGGCACAGAGAAGGTGCTAGCAGGGAATTCTCTGCCTGCCTTTCCCCAGTGCTCTGCAAGCTCTCCAGGGCAACATAAAATGTGGGGCTCTGTGCTTTCTTTCCTTCTGAACAAGTGTTAGTGTTTTCTGCACAAACGCGATTCTGCGAAGCAATGTGAACACTTCTCCTTCCCAGGCACAGAGAAGGTTCTAGCAGGGAATTCTCTGCCTGCCTTTCCCCAGTGCTCTGCAAGCTCTCCAGGGCAACATAAAATGTGGGGCTCTGTGCTTTCTTTCCTTCTGAACAAGTGTTAGTGTTTTCTGCACAAACGCGATTCTGCGAAGCAATGTGAACACTTCTCCTTCCCAGGCACAGAGAAGGTGCTAGCAGGGAATTCTCTGCCTGCCTTTCCCCAGTGCTCTGCAAGCTCTCCAGGGCAACAGCAAATCTGGGGCTCTGTGCTTTCTTTCCTTCTGAACAAGTGTTAGTGTTTTCTGCACAAACGCGATTCTGAGAAGCAATGTGAACACTTCTGCTTCCCAGGCACAGAGAAGGTTCTAGCAGGGAATTCTCTGCCTGCCTTTCCCCAGTGCTCTGCAAGCTCTCCAGGGCAACATAAAATGTGGGGCTCTGTGCTTTCTTTCCTTCTGAACAAGTGTTAGTGTTTTCTGCACAAACGCGATTCTGCGAAGCAATGTGAACACTTCTCCTTCCCAGGCACAGAGAAGGTGCTAGCAGGGAATTCTCTGCCTGCCTTTCCCCAGTGCTCTGCAAGCACTCCAGGGCAACATAAAATGTGGGGCTCTGTGCTTTCTTTCCTTCTGAACAAGTGTTAGTGTTTTCTGCACAAACGCGATTCTGCGAAGCAATGTGAACACTTTTGCTTCCCAGGCACAGAGAAGGTGCTAGCAGGGAATTCTCTGCCTGCCTTTCCCCAGTGCTCTGCAAGCTCTCCAGGGCAACATAAAATGTGGGGCTCTGTGCTTTCTTTCCTTCTGAACAAGTGTTAGTGTTTTCTGCACAAACGCGATTCTGCGAAGCAATGTGAACACTTCTCCTTCCCAGGCACAGAGAAGGTGCTATCAGGGAATTCTCTGCCTTTCTTTCCCCAGTGCTCTGCAAGCTCTCCAGGGCAACAGAAAATGTGGGGCTCTGTGCTTTCTTTCCTTCTGAACAAGTGTTAGTGTTTTCTGCACAAACGCGATTCTGCGAAGCAATGTGAACACTTCTCCTTCCCAGGCACAGAGAAGGTGCTAGCAGGGAATTCTCTGCCTGCCTTTCCCCAGTGCTCTGCAAGCTCTCCAGGGCAACATAAAATGTGGGGCTCTGTGCTTTCTTTCCTTCTGAACAAGTGTTAGTGTTTTCTGCACAAACGCGATTCTGCGAAGCAATGTGAACACTTTTGCTTCCCAGGCACAGAGAAGGTTCTAGCAGGGAATTCTCTGCATGCCTTTCCCCAGTGCTCTGCAAGCTCTCCAGGGCAACATAAAATGTGGGGCTCTGTGCTTTCTTTCCTTCTGAACAAGTGTTAGTGTTTTCTGCACAAACGCGATTCTGCGAAGCAATGTGAACACTTCTCCTTCCCAGGCACAGAGAAGGTGCTAGCAGGGAATTCTCTGCCTGCCTTTCCCCAGTGCTCTGCAAGCACTCCAGGGCAACATAAAATGTGGGGCTCTGTGCTTTCTTTCCTTCTGAACAAGTGTTAGTGTTTTCTGCACAAACGCGATTCTGCGAAGCAATGTGAACACTTTTGCTTCCCAGGCACAGAGAAGGTGCTAGCAGGGAATTCTCTGCCTGCCTTTCCCCAGTGCTCTGCAAGCTCTCCAGGGCAACATAAAATGTGGGGCTCTGTGCTTTCTTTCCTTCTGAACAAGTGTTAGTGTTTTCTGCACAAACGCGATTCTGCGAAGCAATGTGAACACTTCTCCTTCCCAGGCACAGAGAAGGTGCTAGCAGGGAATTCTCTGCCTGCCTTTCCCCAGTGCTCTGCAAGCTCTCCAGGGCAACATAAAATGTGGGGCTCTGTGCTTTCTTTCCTTCTGAACAAGTGTTAGTGTTTTCTGCACAAACGCGATTCTGCGAAGCAATGTGAACACTTCTGCTTCCCAGGCACAGAGAAGGTGCTAGCAGGGAATTCTCTGCCTGCCTTTCCCCAGTGCTCTGCAAGCTCTCCAGGGCAACATAAAATGTGGGGCTCTGTGCTTTCTTTCCTTCTGAACAAGTGTTAGTGTTTTCTGCACAAACGCGATTCTGCGAAGCAATGTGAACACTTCTGCTTCCCAGGCACAGAGAAGGTGCTAGCAGGGAATTCTCTGCCTGCCTTTCCCCAGTGCTCTGCAAGCTCTCCAGGGCAACATAAAATGTGGGGCTCTGTGCTTTCTTTCCTTCTGAACAAGTGTTAGTGTTTTCTGCACAAACGCGATTCTGCGAAGCAATGTGAACACTTCTCCTTCCCAGGCACAGAGAAGGTGCTAGCAGGGAATTCTCTGCCTGCCTTTCCCCAGTGCTCTGCAAGCTCTCCAGGGTAACATCAAATCTGGGGCTCTGTGCTTTCTTTCCTTCTGAACAAGTGTTAGTGTTTTCTGCACAAACGCGATTCTGAGAAGCAATGTGAACACTTCTGCTTCCCAGGCACAGAGAAGGTTCTAGCAGGGAATTCTCTGCCTGCCTTTCCCCAGTGCTCTGCAAGCTCTCCAGGGCAACATAAAATGTGGGGCTCTGTGCTTTCTTTCCTTCTGAACAAGTGTTAGTGTTTTCTGCACAAACGCGATTCTGCGAAGCAATGTGAACACTTCTCCTTCCCAGGCACAGAGAAGGTGCTAGCAGGGAATTCTCTGCCTGCCTTTCCCCAGTGCTCTGCAAGCACTCCAGGGCAACATAAAATGTGGGGCTCTGTGCTTTCTTTCCTTCTGAACAAGTGTTAGTGTTTTCTGCACAAACGCGATTCTGCGAAGCAATGTGAACACTTTTGCTTCCCAGGCACAGAGAAGGTGCTAGCAGGGAATTCTCTGCCTGCCTTTCCCCAGTGCTCTGCAAGCTCTCCAGGGCAACATAAAATGTGGGGCTCTGTGCTTTCTTTCCTTCTGAACAAGTGTTAGTGTTTTCTGCACAAACGCGATTCTGCGAAGCAATGTGAACACTTCTCCTTCCCAGGCACAGAGAAGGTGCTATCAGGGAATTCTCTGCCTTTCTTTCCCCAGTGCTCTGCAAGCTCTCCAGGGCAACATAAAATGTGGGGCTCTGTGCTTTCTTTCCTTCTGAACAAGTGTTAGTGTTTTCTGCACAAACGCGATTCTGCGAAGCAATGTGAACACTTCTCCTTCCCAGGCACAGAGAAGGTGCTAGCAGGGAATTCTCTGCCTGCCTTTCCGCAGTGCTCTGCAAGCTCTCCAGGGCAACATAAAATGTGGGGCTCTGTGCTTTCTTTCCTTCTGAACAAGTGTTAGTGTTTTCTGCACAAACGCGATTCTGCGAAGCAATGTGAACACTTTTGCTTCCCAGGCACAGAGAAGGTTCTAGCAGGGAATTCTCTGCCTGCCTTTCCCCAGTGCTCTGCAAGCTCTCCAGGGCAACATAAAATGTGGGGCTCTGTGCTTTCTTTCCTTCTGAACAAGTGTTAGTGTTTTCTGCACAAACGCGATTCTGCGAAGCAATGTGAACACTTTTGCTTCCCAGGCACAGAGAAGGTGCTAGCAGGGAATTCTCTGCCTGCCTTTCCCCAGTGCTCTGCAAGCTCTCCAGGGCAACAGAAAATGTGGGGCTCTGTGCTTTCTTTCCTTCTGAACAAGTGTTAGTGTTTTCTGCACAAACGCGATTCTGCGAAGCAATGTGAACACTTTTGCTTCCCAGGCACTGAGAAGGTTCTAGCAGGGAATTCTCTGCATGCCTTTCCCCAGTGCTCTGCAAGCTCTCCAGGGCAACATAAAATGTGGGGCTCTGTGCTTTCTTTCCTTCTGAACAAGTGTTAGTGTTTTCTGCACAAACGCGATTCTGCGAAGCAATGTGAACACTTCTCCTTCCCAGGCACAGAGAAGGTGCTAGCAGGGAATTCTCTGCCTGCCTTTCCCCAGTGCTCTGCAAGCTCTCCAGGGGAACATAAAATCTGGGGCTCTGTGCTTTCTTTCCTTCTGAACAAGTGTTAGTGTTTTCTGCACAAACGCGATTCTGCGAAGCAATGTGAACACTTCTCCTTCCCAGGCACAGAGAAGGTGCTAGCAGGGAATTCTCTGCCTGCCTTTCCCCAGTGCTCTGCAAGCTCTCCAGGGCAACAGAAAATGTGGGGCTCTGTGCTTTCTTTCCTTCTGAACAAGTGTTAGTGTTTTCTGCACAAACGCGATTCTGCGAAGCAATGTGAACACTTCTCCTTCCCAGGCACAGAGAAGGTGCTAGCAGGGAATTCTCTGCCTGCCTTTCCCCAGTGCTCTGCAAGCACTCCAGGGCAACATAAAATGTGGGGCTCTGTGCTTTCTTTCCTTCTGAACAAGTGTTAGTGTTTTCTGCACAAACGCGATTCTGCGAAGCAATGTGAACACTTCTGCTTCCCAGGCACAGAGAAGGTGCTAGCAGGGAATTCTCTGCCTGCCTTTCCCCAGTGCTCTGCAAGCTCTCCAGGGCAACATAAAATGTGGGGCTCTGTGCTTTCTTTCCTTCTGAACAAGTGTTAGTGTTTTCTGCACAAACGCGATTCTGCGAAGCAATGTGAACACTTCTCCTTCCCAGGCACAGAGAAGGTGCTAGCAGGGAATTCTCTGCCTGCCTTTCCCCAGTGCTCTGCAAGCTCTCCAGGGCAACATAAAATGTGGGGCTCTGTGCTTTCTTTCCTTCTGAACAAGTGTTAGTGTTTTCTGCACAAACGCGATTCTGCGAAGCAATGTGAACACTTCTGCTTCCCAGGCACAGAGAAGGTGCTAGCAGGGAATTCTCTGCCTGCCTTTCCCCAGTGCTCTGCAAGCTCTCCAGGGCAACATAAAATGTGGGGCTCTGTGCTTTCTTTCCTTCTGAACAAGTGTTAGTGTTTTCTGCACAAACGCGATTCTGCGAAGCAATGTGAACACTTTTGCTTCCCAGGCACAGAGAAGGTGCTAGCAGGGAATTCTCTGCCTGCCTTTCCCCAGTGCTCTGCAAGCTCTCCAGGGCAACATAAAATCTGGGGCTCTGTGATTTCTTTCCTTCTGAACAAGTGTTAGTGTTTTCTGCACAAACGCGATTCTGTGAAGCAATGTGAACACTTTTGCTTCCCAGGCACAGAGAAGGTGCTAGCAGGGAATTCTCTGCCTGCCTTTCCCCAGTGCTCTGCAAGCTCTCCAGGGCAACATAAAATCTGGGGCTCTGTGATTTCTTTCCTTCTGAACAAGTGTTAGTGTTTTCTGCACAAACGCGATTCTGTGAAGCAATGTGAACACTTTTGCTTCCCAGGCACAGAGAAGGTGCTAGCAGGGAATTCTCTGCCTGCCTTTCCCCAGTGCTCTGCAAGCTCTCCAGGGCAACATAAAATGTGGGGCTCTGTGCTTTCTTTCCTTCTGAACAAGTGTTAGTGTTTTATGCACAAACGCGATTCTGCGAAGCAATGTGAACACTTCTCCTTCCCAGGCACAGAGAAGGTGCTAGCAGGGAATTCTCTGCCTGCCTTTCCCCAGTGCTCTGCAAGCTCTCCAGGGCAACAGAAAATGTGGGGCTCTGTGCTTTCTTTCCTTCTGAACAAGTGTTAGTGTTTTCTGCACAAACGCGATTCTGCGAAGCAATGTGAACACTTCTCCTTCCCAGGCACAGAGAAGGTGCTAGCAGGGAATTCTCTGCCTGCCTTTCCCCAGTGCTCTGCAAGCTCTCCAGGGCAACATCAAATCTGGGGCTCTGTGCTTTCTTTCCTTCTGAACAAGTGTTAGTGTTTTCTGCACAAACGCGATTCTGAGAAGCAATGTGAACACTTCTGCTTCCCAGGCACAGAGAAGGTTCTAGCAGGGAATTCTCTGCCTGCCTTTCCCCAGTGCTCTGCAAGCTCTCCAGGGCAACATAAAATGTGGGGCTCTGTGCTTTCTTTCCTTCTGAACAAGTGTTAGTGTTTTCTGCACAAACGCGATTCTGCGAAGCAATGTGAACACTTCTCCTTCCCAGGCACAGAGAAGGTG
The DNA here is from genome assembly GCA_030819815.1 of Strix occidentalis. Lineage (NCBI taxonomy): Eukaryota > Metazoa > Chordata > Aves > Strigiformes > Strigidae > Strix > Strix occidentalis. The sequence goes on from JASWHU010000323.1 coordinate 62,474, forward strand.
CTAGCAGGGAATTCTCTGCCTGCCTTTCCCCAGTGCTCTGCAAGCTCTCCAGGGCAACATAAAATGTGGGGCTCTGTGCTTTCTTTCCTTCTGAACAAGTGTTAGTGTTTTCTGCACAAACGCGATTCTGCGAAGCAATGTGAACACTTCTCCTTCCCAGGCACAGAGAAGGTGCTAGCAGGGAATTCTCTGCCTGCCTTTCCCCAGTGCTCTGCAAGCTCTCCAGGGCAACATAAAATGTGGGGCTCTGTGCTTTCTTTCCTTCTGAACAAGTGTTAGTGTTTTCTGCACAAACGCGATTCTGCGAAGCAATGTGAACACTTTTGCTTCCCAGGCACAGAGAAGGTTCTAGCAGGGAATTCTCTGCCTGCCTTTCCCCAGTGCTCTGCAAGCTCTCCAGGGCAACATAAAATGTGGGGCTCTGTGATTTCTTTCCTTCTGAACAAGTGTTAGTGTTTTCTGCACAAACGCGATTCTGTGAAGCAATGTGAACACTTCTCCTTCCCAGGCACAGAGAAGGTGCTAGCAGGGAATTCTCTGCCTGCCTTTCCCCAGTGCTCTGCAAGCTCTCCAGGGCAACATAAAATGTGGGGCTCTGTGCTTTCTTTCCTTCTGAACAAGTGTTAGTGTTTTCTGCACAAACGCGATTCTGCGAAGCAATGTGAACACTTTTGCTTCCCAGGCACAGAGAAGGTGCTAGCAGGGAATTCTCTGCCTGCCTTTCCCCAGTGCTCTGCAAGCTCTCCAGGGCAACATAAAATGTGGGGCTCTGTGCTTTCTTTCCTTCTGAACAAGTGTTAGTGTTTTCTGCACAAACGCGATTCTGCGAAGCAATGTGAACACTTCTCCTTCCCAGGCACAGAGAAGGTGCTAGCAGGGAATTCTCTGCCTGCCTTTCCCCAGTGCTCTGCAAGCTCTCCAGGGCAACATCAAATCTGGGGCTCTGTGCTTTCTTTCCTTCTGAACAAGTGTTAGTGTTTTCTGCACAAACGCGATTCTGAGAAGCAATGTGAACACTTCTGCTTCCCAGGCACAGAGAAGGTTCTAGCAGGGAATTCTCTGCCTGCCTTTCCCCAGTGCTCTGCAAGCTCTCCAGGGCAACATAAAATGTGGGGCTCTGTGCTTTCTTTCCTTCTGAACAAGTGTTAGTGTTTTCTGCACAAACGCGATTCTGCGAAGCAATGTGAACACTTTTGCTGAACAGGCACAGAGAAGGTGCTAGCAGGGAATTCTCTGCCTGCCTTTCCCCAGTGCTCTGCAAGCTCTCCAGGGCAACATAAAATGTGGGGCTCTGTGCTTTCTTTCCTTCTGAACAAGTGTTAGTGTTTTCTGCACAAACGCGATTCTGCGAAGCAATGTGAACACTTCTCCTTCCCAGGCACAGAGAAGGTGCTAGCAGGGAATTCTCTGCCTGCCTTTCCCCAGTGCTCTGCAAGCTCTCCAGGGCAACATAAAATCTGGGGCTCTGTGCTTTCTTTCCTTCTGAACAAGTGTTAGTGTTTTCTGCACAAACGCGATTCTGCGAAGCAATGTGAACACTTCTCCTTCCCAGGCACAGAGAAGGTGCTAGCAGGGAATTCTCTGCCTGCCTTTCCGCAGTGCTCTGCAAGCTCTCCAGGGCAACATAAAATGTGGGGCTCTGTGCTTTCTTTCCTTCTGAACAAGTGTTAGTGTTTTCTGCACAAACGCGATTCTGCGAAGCAATGTGAACACTTTTGCTTCCCAGGCACAGAGAAGGTTCTAGCAGGGAATTCTCTGCCTGCCTTTCCCCAGTGCTCTGCAAGCTCTCCAGGGCAACATAAAATGTGGGGCTCTGTGCTTTCTTTCCTTCTGAACAAGTGTTAGTGTTTTCTGCACAAACGCGATTCTGCGAAGCAATGTGAACACTTTTGCTTCCCAGGCACAGAGAAGGTGCTAGCAGGGAATTCTCTGCCTGCCTTTCCCCAGTGCTCTGCAAGCTCTCCAGGGGAACATAAAATCTGGGGCTCTGTGCTTTCTTTCCTTCTGAACAAGTGTTAGTGTTTTCTGCACAAACGCGATTCTGCGAAGCAATGTGAACACTTCTCCTTCCCAGGCACAGAGAAGGTGCTAGCAGGGAATTCTCTGCCTGCCTTTCCCCAGTGCTCTGCAAGCTCTCCAGGGCAACATAAAATGTGGGGCTCTGTGCTTTCTTTCCTTCTGAACAAGTGTTAGTGTTTTCTGCACAAACGCGATTCTGCGAAGCAATGTGAACACTTCTCCTTCCCAGGCACAGAGAAGGTGCTAGCAGGGAATTCTCTGCCTGCCTTTCCCCAGTGCTCTGCAAGCACTCCAGGGCAACATAAAATGTGGGGCTCTGTGCTTTCTTTCCTTCTGAACAAGTGTTAGTGTTTTCTGCACAAACGCGATTCTGAGAAGCAATGTGAACACTTCTGCTTCCCAGGCACAGAGAAGGTGCTAGCAGGGAATTCTCTGCCTGCCTTTCCCCAGTGCTCTGCAAGCTCTCCAGGGCAACATAAAATGTGGGGCTCTGTGCTTTCTTTCCTTCTGAACAAGTGTTAGTGTTTTCTGCACAAACGCGATTCTGCGAAGCAATGTGAACACTTCTCCTTCCCAGGCACAGAGAAGGTGCTAGCAGGGAATTCTCTGCCTGCCTTTCCCCAGTGCTCTGCAAGCTCTCCAGGGCAACATAAAATGTGGGGCTCTGTGCTTTCTTTCCTTCTGAACAAGTGTTAGTGTTTTCTGCACAAACGCGATTCTGCGAAGCAATGTGAACACTTCTGCTTCCCAGGCACAGAGAAGGTGCTAGCAGGGAATTCTCTGCCTGCCTTTCCCCAGTGCTCTGCAAGCTCTCCAGGGCAACATAAAATGTGGGGCTCTGTGCTTTCTTTCCTTCTGAACAAGTGTTAGTGTTTTCTGCACAAACGCGATTCTGCGAAGCAATGTGAACACTTCTCCTTCCCAGGCACAGAGAAGGTGCTAGCAGGGAATTCTCTGCCTGCCTTTCCCCAGTGCTCTGCAAGCTCTCCAGGGCAACATAAAATCTGGGGCTCTGTGATTTCTTTCCTTCTGAACAAGTGTTAGTGTTTTCTGCACAAACGCGATTCTGTGAAGCAATGTGAACACTTTTGCTTCCCAGGCACAGAGAAGGTGCTAGCAGGGAATTCTCTGCCTGCCTTTCCCCAGTGCTCTGCAAGCTCTCCAGGGCAACATAAAATGTGGGGCTCTGTGCTTTCTTTCCTTCTGAACAAGTGTTAGTGTTTTCTGCACAAACGCGATTCTGTGAAGCAATGTGAACACTTCTCCTTCCCAGGCACAGAGAAGGTGCTAGCAGGGAATTCTCTGCCTGCCTTTCCCCAGTGCTCTGCAAGCTCTCCAGGGCAACATAAAATGTGGGGCTCTGTGCTTTCTTTCCTTCTGAACAAGTGTTAGTGTTTTATGCACAAACGCGATTCTGCGAAGCAATGTGAACACTTTTGCTTCCCAGGCACAGAGAAGGTGCTAGCAGGGAATTCTCTGCCTGCCTTTCCCCAGTGCTCTGCAAGCTCTCCAGGGCAACAGAAAATGTGGGGCTCTGTGCTTTCTTTCCTTCTGAACAAGTGTTAGTGTTTTCTGCACAAACGCGATTCTGCGAAGCAATGTGAACACTTCTCCTTCCCAGGCACAGAGAAGGTGCTAGCAGGGAATTCTCTGCCTGCCTTTCCCCAGTGCTCTGCAAGCTCTCCAGGGCAACATCAAATCTGGGGCTCTGTGCTTTCTTTCCTTCTGAACAAGTGTTAGTGTTTTCTGCACAAACGCGATTCTGAGAAGCAATGTGAACACTTCTGCTTCCCAGGCACAGAGAAGGTGCTAGCAGGGAATTCTCTGCCTGCCTTTCCCCAGTGCTCTGCAAGCTCTCCAGGGCAACATAAAATGTGGGGCTCTGTGCTTTCTTTCCTTCTGAACAAGTGTTAGTGTTTTCTGCACAAACGCGATTCTGCGAAGCAATGTGAACACTTCTCCTTCCCAGGCACAGAGAAGGTGCTAGCAGGGAATTCTCTGCCTGCCTTTCCCCAGTGCTCTGCAAGCACTCCAGGGCAACATAAAATGTGGGGCTCTGTGCTTTCTTTCCTTCTGAACAAGTGTTAGTGTTTTCTGCACAAACGCGATTCTGCGAAGCAATGTGAACACTTTTGCTTCCCAGGCACAGAGAAGGTGCTAGCAGGGAATTCTCTGCCTGCCTTTCCCCAGTGCTCTGCAAGCTCTCCAGGGCAACATAAAATGTGGGGCTCTGTGCTTTCTTTCCTTCTGAACAAGTGTTAGTGTTTTATGCACAAACGCGATTCTGCGAAGCAATGTGAACACTTCTCCTTCCCAGGCACAGAGAAGGTGCTAGCAGGGAATTCTCTGCCTGCCTTTCCCCAGTGCTCTGCAAGCTCTCCAGGGCAACATAAAATGTGGGGCTCTGTGCTTTCTTTCCTTCTGAACAAGTGTTAGTGTTTTCTGCACAAACGCGATTCTGCGAAGCAATGTGAACACTTCTCCTTCCCAGGCACAGAGAAGGTGCTAGCAGGGAATTCTCTGCCTGCCTTTCCCCAGTGCTCTGCAAGCTCTCCAGGGCAACATAAAATGTGGGGCTCTGTGATTTCTTTCCTTCTGAACAAGTGTTAGTGTTTTCTGCACAAACGCGATTCTGTGAAGCAATGTGAACACTTCTCCTTCCCAGGCACAGAGAAGGTGCTAGCAGGGAATTCTCTGCCTGCCTTTCCCCAGTGCTCTGCAAGCTCTCCAGGGCAACATAAAATGTGGGGCTCTGTGCTTTCTTTCCTTCTGAACAAGTGTTAGTGTTTTCTGCACAAACGCGATTCTGCGAAGCAATGTGAACACTTTTGCTTCCCAGGCACAGAGAAGGTGCTAGCAGGGAATTCTCTGCCTGCCTTTCCCCAGTGCTCTGCAAGCTCTCCAGGGCAACATAAAATGTGGGGCTCTGTGCTTTCTTTCCTTCTGAACAAGTGTTAGTGTTTTCTGCACAAACGCGATTCTGCGAAGCAATGTGAACACTTCTCCTTCCCAGGCACAGAGAAGGTGCTAGCAGGGAATTCTCTGCCTGCCTTTCCCCAGTGCTCTGCAAGCTCTCCAGGGCAACATCAAATCTGGGGCTCTGTGCTTTCTTTCCTTCTGAACAAGTGTTAGTGTTTTCTGCACAAACGCGATTCTGAGAAGCAATGTGAACACTTCTGCTTCCCAGGCACAGAGAAGGTGCTAGCAGGGAATTCTCTGCCTGCCTTTCCCCAGTGCTCTGCAAGCTCTCCAGGGCAACATAAAATGTGGGGCTCTGTGCTTTCTTTCCTTCTGAACAAGTGTTAGTGTTTTCTGCACAAACGCGATTCTGCGAAGCAATGTGAACACTTCTCCTTCCCAGGCACAGAGAAGGTGCTAGCAGGGAATTCTCTGCCTGCCTTTCCCCAGTGCTCTGCAAGCACTCCAGGGCAACATAAAATGTGGGGCTCTGTGCTTTCTTTCCTTCTGAACAAGTGTTAGTGTTTTCTGCACAAACGCGATTCTGCGAAGCAATGTGAACACTTTTGCTTCCCAGGCACAGAGAAGGTGCTAGCAGGGAATTCTCTGCCTGCCTTTCCCCAGTGCTCTGCAAGCTCTCCAGGGCAACATAAAATGTGGGGCTCTGTGCTTTCTTTCCTTCTGAACAAGTGTTAGTGTTTTATGCACAAACGCGATTCTGCGAAGCAATGTGAACACTTCTCCTTCCCAGGCACAGAGAAGGTGCTAGCAGGGAATTCTCTGCCTGCCTTTCCCCAGTGCTCTGCAAGCTCTCCAGGGCAACAGAAAATGTGGGGCTCTGTGCTTTCTTTCCTTCTGAACAAGTGTTAGTGTTTTCTGCACAAACGCGATTCTGCGAAGCAATGTGAACACTTCTCCTTCCCAGGCACAGAGAAGGTGCTAGCAGGGAATTTTCTGCCTGCCTTTCCCCAGTGCTCTGCAAGCTCTCCAGGGCAACATAAAATGTGGGGCTCTGTGCTTTCTTTCCTTCTGAACAAGTGTTAGTGTTTTCTGCACAAACGCGATTCTGAGAAGCAATGTGAACACTTCTCCTTCCCAGGCACAGAGAAGGTGCTAGCAGGGAATTCTCTGCCTGCCTTTCCCCAGTGCTCTGCAAGCTCTCCAGGGCAACAGAAAATGTGGGGCTCTGTGCTTTCTTTCCTTCTGAACAAGTGTTAGTGTTTTCTGCACAAACGCGATTCTGCGAAGCAATGTGAACACTTTTGCTTCCCAGGCACAGAGAAGGTGCTAGCAGGGAATTCTCTGCCTGCCTTTCCCCAGTGCTCTGCAAGCTCTCCAGGGCAACATAAAATGTGGGGCTCTGTGCTTTCTTTCCTTCTGAACAAGTGTTAGTGTTTTCTGCACAAACGCGATTCTGCGAAGCAATGTGAACACTTCTCCTTCCCAGGCACAGAGAAGGTGCTAGCAGGGAATTCTCTGCCTGCCTTTCCCCAGTGCTCTGCAAGCTCTCCAGGGCAACATCAAATCTGGGGCTCTGTGCTTTCTTTCCTTCTGAACAAGTGTTAGTGTTTTCTGCACAAACGCGATTCTGAGAAGCAATGTGAACACTTCTGCTTCCCAGGCACAGAGAAGGTTCTAGCAGGGAATTCTCTGCCTGCCTTTCCCCAGTGCTCTGCAAGCTCTCCAGGGCAACATAAAATGTGGGGCTCTGTGCTTTCTTTCCTTCTGAACAAGTGTTAGTGTTTTCTGCACAAACGCGATTCTGCGAAGCAATGTGAACACTTTTGCTGAACAGGCACAGAGAAGGTGCTAGCAGGGAATTCTCTGCCTGCCTTTCCCCAGTGCTCTGCAAGCTCTCCAGGGCAACATAAAATGTGGGGCTCTGTGCTTTCTTTCCTTCTGAACAAGTGTTAGTGTTTTCTGCACAAACGCGATTCTGCGAAGCAATGTGAACACTTCTCCTTCCCAGGCACAGAGAAGGTGCTAGCAGGGAATTCTCTGCCTGCCTTTCCCCAGTGCTCTGCAAGCTCTCCAGGGCAACATAAAATGTGGGGCTCTGTGCTTTCTTTCCTTCTGAACAAGTGTTAGTGTTTTCTGCACAAACGCGATTCTGCGAAGCAATGTGAACACTTCTCCTTCCCAGGCACAGAGAAGGTGCTAGCAGGGAATTCTCTGCCTGCCTTTCCCCAGTGCTCTGCAAGCTCTCCAGGGCAACATAAAATGTGGGGCTCTGTGCTTTCTTTCCTTCTGAACAAGTGTTAGTGTTTTCTGCACAAACGCGATTCTGAGAAGCAATGTGAACACTTCTGCTTCCCAGGCACAGAGAAGGTGCTAGCAGGGAATTCTCTGCCTGCCTTTCCCCAGTGCTCTGCAAGCTCTCCAGGGCAACAGAAAATGTGGGGCTCTGTGCTTTCTTTCCTTCTGAACAAGTGTTAGTGTTTTCTGCACAAACGCGATTCTGCGAAGCAATGTGAACACTTCTCCTTCCCAGGCACAGAGAAGGTGCTAGCAGGGAATTCTCTGCCTTTCTTTCCCCAGTGCTCTGCAAGCTCTCCAGGGCAACATAAAATGTGGGGCTCTGTGCTTTCTTTCCTTCTGAACAAGTGTTAGTGTTTTCTGCACAAACGCGATTCTGCGAAGCAATGTGAACACTTTTGCTTCCCAGGCACAGAGAAGGTGCTAGCAGGGAATTCTCTGCCTGCCTTTCCCCAGTGCTCTGCAAGCTCTCCAGGGCAACATAAAATGTGGGGCTCTGTGCTTTCTTTCCTTCTGAACAAGTGTTAGTGTTTTCTGCACAAACGCGATTCTGCGAAGCAATGTGAACACTTCTCCTTCCCAGGCACAGAGAAGGTGCTAGCAGGGAATTCTCTGCCTGCCTTTCCCCAGTGCTCTGCAAGCTCTCCAGGGCAACATAAAATGTGGGGCTCTGTGATTTCTTTCCTTCTGAACAAGTGTTAGTGTTTTCTGCACAAACGCGATTCTGTGAAGCAATGTGAACACTTCTCCTTCCCAGGCACAGAGAAGGTGCTAGCAGGGAATTCTCTGCCTGCCTTTCCCCAGTGCTCTGCAAGCTCTCCAGGGCAACATAAAATGTGGGGCTCTGTGATTTCTTTCCTTCTGAACAAGTGTTAGTGTTTTCTGCACAAACGCGATTCTGCGAAGCAATGTGAACACTTCTCCTTCCCAGGCACAGAGAAGGTGCTAGCAGGGAATTCTCTGCCCGCCTTTCCCCAGTGCTCTGCAAGCTCTCCAGGGCAACAGAAAATGTGGGGCTCTGTGCTTTCTTTCCTTCTGAACAAGTGTTAGTGTTTTCTGCACAAACGCGATTCTGCGAAGCAATGTGAACACTTTTGCTGAACAGGCACAGAGAAGGTGCTAGCAGGGAATTCTCTGCCTGCCTTTCCCCAGTGCTCTGCAAGCTCTCCAGGGCAACATAAAATGTGGGGCTCTGTGCTTTCTTTCCTTCTGAACAAGTGTTAGTGTTTTCTGCACAAACGCGATTCTGCGAAGCAATGTGAACACTTCTCCTTCCCAGGCACAGAGAAGGTGCTAGCAGGGAATTCTCTGCCTGCCTTTCCCCAGTGCTCTGCAAGCTCTCCAGGGCAACATAAAATGTGGGGCTCTGTGCTTTCTTTCCTTCTGAACAAGTGTTAGTGTTTTCTGCACAAACGCGATTCTGCGAAGCAATGTGAACACTTCTCCTTCCCAGGCACAGAGAAGGTGCTAGCAGGGAATTCTCTGCCTGCCTTTCCCCAGTGCTCTGCAAGCTCTCCAGGGCAACATAAAATGTGGGGCTCTGTGCTTTCTTTCCTTCTGAACAAGTGTTAGTGTTTTCTGCACAAACGCGATTCTGCGAAGCAATGTGAACACTTCTCCTTCCCAGGCACAGAGAAGGTGCTAGCAGGGAATTCTCTGCCTGCCTTTCCCCAGTGCTCTGCAAGCTCTCCAGGGCAACATAAAATGTGGGGCTCTGTGCTTTCTTTCCTTCTGAACAAGTGTTAGTGTTTTCTGCACAAACGCGATTCTGAGAAGCAATGTGAACACTTCTGCTTCCCAGGCACAGAGAAGGTGCTAGCAGGGAATTCTCTGCCTGCCTTTCCCCAGTGCTCTGCAAGCTCTCCAGGGCAACATAAAATGTGGGGCTCTGTGCTTTCTTTCCTTCTGAACAAGTGTTAGTGTTTTCTGCACAAACGCGATTCTGCGAAGCAATGTGAACACTTCTCCTTCCCAGGCACAGAGAAGGTGCTAGCAGGGAATTCTCTGCCTTTCTTTCCCCAGTGCTCTGCAAGCTCTCCAGGGCAACATAAAATGTGGGGCTCTGTGCTTTCTTTCCTTCTGAACAAGTGTTAGTGTTTTCTGCACAAACGCGATTCTGAGAAGCAATGTGAACACTTCTCCTTCCCAGGCACAGAGAAGGTGCTAGCAGGGAATTCTCTGCCTGCCTTTCCCCAGTGCTCTGCAAGCTCTCCAGGGCAACATAAAATGTGGGGCTCTGTGCTTTCTTTCCTTCTGAACAAGTGTTAGTGTTTTCTGCACAAACGCGATTCTGCGAAGCAATGTGAACACTTCTCCTTCCCAGGCACAGAGAAGGTGCTAGCAGGGAATTCTCTGCCTGCCTTTCCCCAGTGCTCTGCAAGCTCTCCAGGGCAACATAAAATGTGGGGCTCTGTGATTTCTTTCCTTCTGAACAAGTGTTAGTGTTTTCTGCACAAACGCGATTCTGTGAAGCAATGTGAACACTTCTCCTTCCCAGGCACAGAGAAGGTGCTAGCAGGGAATTCTCTGCCTGCCTTTCCCCAGTGCTCTGCAAGCTCTCCAGGGCAACATAAAATGTGGGGCTCTGTGCTTTCTTTCCTTCTGAACAAGTGTTAGTGTTTTCTGCACAAACGCGATTCTGAGAAGCAATGTGAACACTTCTCCTTCCCAGGCACAGAGAAGGTGCTAGCAGGGAATTCTCTGCCCGCCTTTCCCCAGTGCTCTGCAAGCTCTCCAGGGCAACATAAAATGTGGGGCTCTGTGCTTTCTTTCCTTCTGAACAAGTGTTAGTGTTTTCTGCACAAACGCGATTCTGCGAAGCAATGTGAACACTTCTCCTTCCCAGGCACAGAGAAGGTGCTAGCAGGGAATTCTCTGCCTTTCTTTCCCCAGTGCTCTGCAAGCTCTCCAGGGCAACATAAAATGTGGGGCTCTGTGCTTTCTTTCCTTCTGAACAAGTGTTAGTGTTTTCTGCACAAACGCGATTCTTAGAAGCAATGTGAACACTTTTGCTTCCCAGGCACAGAGAAGGTGCTAGCAGGGAATTCTCTGCCTGCCTTTCCCCAGTGCTCTGCAAGCTCTCCAGGGCAACATAAAATGTGGGGCTCTGTGCTTTCTTTCCTTCTGAACAAGTGTTAGTGTTTTCTGCACAAACGCGATTCTGCGAAGCAATGTGAACACTTCTCCTTCCCAGGCACAGAGAAGGTGCTAGCAGGGAATTCTCTGCCTGCCTTTCCCCAGTGCTCTGCAAGCTCTCCAGGGCAACATAAAATGTGGGGCTCTGTGCTTTCTTTCCTTCTGAACAAGTGTTAGTGTTTTCTGCACAAACGCGATTCTGCGAAGCAATGTGAACACTTTTGCTTCCCAGGCACAGAGAAGGTTCTAGCAGGGAATTCTCTGCCTGCCTTTCCCCAGTGCTCTGCAAGCTCTCCAGGGCAACATAAAATGTGGGGCTCTGTGCTTTCTTTCCTTCTGAACAAGTGTTAGTGTTTTCTGCACAAACGCGATTCTGCGAAGCAATGTGAACACTTCTCCTTCCCAGGCACAGAGAAGGTGCTAGCAGGGAATTCTCTGCCTGCCTTTCCCCAGTGCTCTGCAAGCTCTCCAGGGCAACATAAAATGTGGGGCTCTGTGCTTTCTTTCCTTCTGAACAAGTGTTAGTGTTTTCTGCACAAACGCGATTCTGCGAAGCAATGTGAACACTTCTCCTTCCCAGGCACAGAGAAGGTGCTAGCAGGGAATTCTCTGCCTGCCTTTCCCCAGTGCTCTGCAAGCTCTCCAGGGCAACATAAAATGTGGGGCTCTGTGCTTTCTTTCCTTCTGAACAAGTGTTAGTGTTTTCTGCACAAACGCGATTCTGCGAAGCAATGTGAACACTTCTCCTTCCCAGGCACAGAGAAGGTGCTAGCAGGGAATTCTCTGCCTGCCTTTCCCCAGTGCTCTGCAAGCTCTCCAGGGCAACAGAAAATGTGGGGCTCTGTGCTTTCTTTCCTTCTGAACAAGTGTTAGTGTTTTCTGCACAAACGCGATTCTGCGAAGCAATGTGAACACTTCTCCTTCCCAGGCACAGAGAAGGTGCTAGCAGGGAATTCTCTGCCTGCCTTTCCCCAGTGCTCTGCAAGCTCTCCAGGGCAACAGAAAATGTGGGGCTCTGTGCTTTCTTTCCTTCTGAACAAGTGTTAGTGTTTTCTGCACAAACGCGATTCTGCGAAGCAATGTGAACACTTCTCCTTCCCAGGCACAGAGAAGGTGCTAGCAGGGAATTCTCTGCCTTTCTTTCCCCAGTGCTCTGCAAGCTCTCCAGGGCAACATCAAATCTGGGGCTCTGTGCTTTCTTTCCTTCTGAACAAGTGTTAGTGTTTTCTGCACAAACGCGATTCTGCGAAGCAATGTGAACACTTCTCCTTCCCAGGCACAGAGAAGGTGCTAGCAGGGAATTCTCTGCCTGCCTTTCCCCAGTGCTCTGCAAGCTCTCCAGGGGAACATAAAATCTGGGGCTCTGTGCTTTCTTTCCTTCTGAACAAGTGTTAGTGTTTTCTGCACAAACGCGATTCTGCGAAGCAATGTGAACACTTCTCCTTCCCAGGCACAGAGAAGGTGCTAGCAGGGAATTCTCTGCCTGCCTTTCCCCAGTGCTCTGCAAGCTCTGCAGGGCAACATAAAATGTGGGGCTCTGTGCTTTCTTTCCTTCTGAACAAGTGTTAGTGTTTTCTGCACAAACGCGATTCTGCGAAGCAATGTGAACACTTCTGCTTCCCAGGCACAGAGAAGGTGCTAGCAGGGAATTCTCTGCCTGCCTTTCCCCAGTGCTCTGCAAGCACTCCAGGGCAACATAAAATGTGGGGCTCTGTGCTTTCTTTCCTTCTGAACAAGTGTTAGTGTTTTCTGCACAAACGCGATTCTGCGAAGCAATGTGAACACTTCTCCTTCCCAGGCACAGAGAAGGTGCTAGCAGGGAATTCTCTGCCTGCCTTTCCCCAGTGCTCTACAAGCTCTGCAGGGCAACATAAAATGTGGGGCTCTGTGCTTTCTTTCCTTCTGAACAAGTGTTAGTGTTTTCTGCACAAACGCGATTCTGCGAAGCAATGTGAACACTTCTCCTTCCCAGGCACAGAGAAGGTGCTAGCAGGGAATTTTCTGCCTGCCTTTCCCCAGTGCTCTGCAAGCTCTCCAGGGCAACATAAAATGTGGGGCTCTGTGCTTTCTTTCCTTCTGAACAAGTGTTAGTGTTTTCTGCACAAACGCGATTCTGAGAAGCAATGTGAACACTTTTGCTTCCCAGGCACAGAGAAGGTGCTAGCAGGGAATTCTCTGCCTGCCTTTCCCCAGTGCTCTGCAAGCTCTCCAGGGCAACATAAAATGTGGGGCTCTGTGCTTTCTTTCCTTCTGAACAAGTGTTAGTGTTTTCTGCACAAACGCGATTCTGCGAAGCAATGTGAACACTTCTCCTTCCCAGGCACAGAGAAGGTGCTAGCAGGGAATTCTCTGCCTGCCTTTCCCCAGTGCTCTGCAAGCTCTCCAGGGCAACATAAAATGTGGGGCTCTGTGCTTTCTTTCCTTCTGAACAAGTGTTAGTGTTTTCTGCACAAACGCGATTCTGCGAAGCAATGTGAACACTTTTGCTTCCCAGGCACAGAGAAGGTGCTAGCAGGGAATTCTCTGCCTGCCTTTCCCCAGTGCTCTGCAAGCACTCCAGGGCAACATAAAATGTGGGGCTCTGTGCTTTCTTTCCTTCTGAACAAGTGTTAGTGTTTTCTGCACAAACGCGATTCTGCGAAGCAATGTGAACACTTTTGCTTCCCAGGCACAGAGAAGGTGCTAGCAGGGAATTCTCTGCCTGCCTTTCCCCAGTGCTCTGCAAGCTCTCCAGGGCAACATAAAATGTGGGGCTCTGTGCTTTCTTTCCTTCTGAACAAGTGTTAGTGTTTTCTGCACAAACGCGATTCTGCGAAGCAATGTGAACACTTCTCCTTCCCAGGCACAGAGAAGGTGCTAGCAGGGAATTCTCTGCCTGCCTTTCCCCAGTGCTCTGCAAGCTCTCCAGGGCAACATAAAATGTGGGGCTCTGTGCTTTCTTTCCTTCTGAACAAGTGTTAGTGTTTTCTGCACAAACGCGATTCTGAGAAGCAATGTGAACACTTCTGCTTCCCAGGCACAGAGAAGGTGCTAGCAGGGAATTCTCTGCCTGCCTTTCCCCAGTGCTCTGCAAGCTCTCCAGGGCAACATAAAATGTGGGGCTCTGTGCTTTCTTTCCTTCTGAACAAGTGTTAGTGTTTTCTGCACAAACGCGATTCTGCGAAGCAATGTGAACACTTCTCCTTCCCAGGCACAGAGAAGGTGCTAGCAGGGAATTCTCTGCCTGCCTTTCCCCAGTGCTCTGCAAGCTCTCCAGGGCAACATAAAATGTGGGGCTCTGTGCTTTCTTTCCTTCTGAACAAGTGTTAGTGTTTTCTGCACAAACGCGATTCTGCGAAGCAATGTGAACACTTCTGCTTCCCAGGCACAGAGAAGGTGCTAGCAGGGAATTCTCTGCCTGCCTTTCCCCAGTGCTCTGCAAGCACTCCAGGGCAACATAAAATGTGGGGCTCTGTGCTTTCTTTCCTTCTGAACAAGTGTTAGTGTTTTCTGCACAAACGCGATTCTGCGAAGCAATGTGAACACTTCTCCTTCCCAGGCACAGAGAAGGTGCTAGCAGGGAATTCTCTGCCTGCCTTTCCCCAGTGCTCTGCAAGCTCTGCAGGGCAACATAAAATGTGGGGCTCTGTGCTTTCTTTCCTTCTGAACAAGTGTTAGTGTTTTCTGCACAAACGCGATTCTGCGAAGCAATGTGAACACTTCTCCTTCCCAGGCACAGAGAAGGTGCTAGCAGGGAATTTTCTGCCTGCCTTTCCCCAGTGCTCTGCAAGCTCTCCAGGGCAACATAAAATGTGGGGCTCTGTGCTTTCTTTCCTTCTGAACAAGTGTTAGTGTTTTCTGCACAAACGCGATTCTGAGAAGCAATGTGAACACTTTTGCTTCCCAGGCACAGAGAAGGTGCTAGCAGGGAATTCTCTGCCTGCCTTTCCCCAGTGCTCTGCAAGCTCTCCAGGGCAACATAAAATGTGGGGCTCTGTGCTTTCTTTCCTTCTGAACAAGTGTTAGTGTTTTCTGCACAAACGCGATTCTGCGAAGCAATGTGAACACTTCTCCTTCCCAGGCACAGAGAAGGTGCTAGCAGGGAATTCTCTGCCTGCCTTTCCCCAGTGCTCTGCAAGCTCTCCAGGGCAACATAAAATGTGGGGCTCTGTGCTTTCTTTCCTTCTGAACAAGTGTTAGTGTTTTCTGCACAAACGCGATTCTGCGAAGCAATGTGAACACTTTTGCTTCCCAGGCACAGAGAAGGTGCTAGCAGGGAATTCTCTGCCTGCCTTTCCCCAGTGCTCTGCAAGCACTCCAGGGCAACATAAAATGTGGGGCTCTGTGCTTTCTTTCCTTCTGAACAAGTGTTAGTGTTTTCTGCACAAACGCGATTCTGCGAAGCAATGTGAACACTTTTGCTTCCCAGGCACAGAGAAGGTGCTAGCAGGGAATTCTCTGCCTGCCTTTCCCCAGTGCTCTGCAAGCTCTCCAGGGCAACAGAAAATGTGGGGCTCTGTGCTTTCTTTCCTTCTGAACAAGTGTTAGTGTTTTCTGCACAAACGCGATTCTGCGAAGCAATGTGAACACTTCTCCTTCCCAGGCACAGAGAAGGTGCTAGCAGGGAATTCTCTGCCTGCCTTTCCCCAGTGCTCTGCAAGCTCTCCAGGGCAACATAAAATGTGGGGCTCTGTGCTTTCTTTCCTTCTGAACAAGTGTTAGTGTTTTCTGCACAAACGCGATTCTGAGAAGCAATGTTAACACTTCTCCTTCCCAGGCACAGAGAAGGTGCTAGCAGGGAATTCTCTGCCTTTCTTTCCCCAGTGCTCTGCAAGCTCTCCAGGGCAACATAAAATGTGGGGCTCTGTGCTTTCTTTCCTTCTGAACAAGTGTTAGTGTTTTCTGCACAAACGCGATTCTTAGAAGCAATGTGAACACTTCTCCTTCCCAGGCACAGAGAAGGTGCTAGCAGGGAATTCTCTGCCTGCCTTTCCCCAGTGCTCTGCAAGCTCTCCAGGGCAACATAAAATGTGGGGCTCTGTGCTTTCTTTCCTTCTGAACAAGTGTTAGTGTTTTCTGCACAAACGCGATTCTGCGAAGCAATGTGAACACTTTTGCTTCCCAGGCACAGAGAAGGTGCTAGCAGGGAATTCTCTGCCTGCCTTTCCCCAGTGCTCTGCAAGCACTCCAGGGCAACATAAAATGTGGGGCTCTGTGCTTTCTTTCCTTCTGAACAAGTGTTAGTGTTTTCTGCACAAACGCGATTCTGCGAAGCAATGTGAACACTTCTGCTTCCCAGGCACAGAGAAGGTGCTAGCAGGGAATTCTCTGCCTGCCTTTCCCCAGTGCTCTGCAAGCTCTCCAGGGCAACAGAAAATGTGGGGCTCTGTGCTTTCTTTCCTTCTGAACAAGTGTTAGTGTTTTCTGCACAAACGCGATTCTGCGAAGCAATGTGAACACTTCTCCTTCCCAGGCACAGAGAAGGTGCTAGCAGGGAATTCTCTGCCTGCCTTTCCCCAGTGCTCTGCAAGCTCTCCAGGGCAACATAAAATGTGGGGCTCTGTGCTTTCTTTCCTTCTGAACAAGTGTTAGTGTTTTCTGCACAAACGCGATTCTGAGAAGCAATGTGAACACTTCTGCTTCCCAGGCACAGAGAAGGTGCTAGCAGGGAATTCTCTGCCTGCCTTTCCCCAGTGCTCTGCAAGCTCTCCAGGGCAACATAAAATGTGGGGCTCTGTGCTTTCTTTCCTTCTGAACAAGTGTTAGTGTTTTCTGCACAAACGCGATTCTGAGAAGCAATGTTAACACTTCTCCTTCCCAGGCACAGAGAAGGTGCTAGCAGGGAATTCTCTGCCTTTCTTTCCCCAGTGCTCTGCAAGCTCTCCAGGGCAACATAAAATGTGGGGCTCTGTGCTTTCTTTCCTTCTGAACAAGTGTTAGTGTTTTCTGCACAAACGCGATTCTGCGAAGCAATGTGAACACTTCTCCTTCCCAGGCACAGAGAAGGTGCTAGCAGGGAATTCTCTGCCTGCCTTTCCCCAGTGCTCTGCAAGCTCTCCAGGGCAACATCAAATCTGGGGCTCTGTGCTTTCTTTCCTTCTGAACAAGTGTTAGTGTTTTCTGCACAAACGCGATTCTGCGAAGCAATGTGAACACTTCTCCTTCCCAGGCACAGAGAAGGTGCTAGCAGGGAATTCTCTGCCTGCCTTTCCCCAGTGCTCTGCAAGCTCTCCAGGGCAACATAAAATGTGGGGCTCTGTGCTTTCTTTCCTTCTGAACAAGTGTTAGTGTTTTCTGCACAAACGCGATTCTGAGAAGCAATGTGAACACTTCTGCTTCCCAGGCACAGAGAAGGTTCTAGCAGGGAATTCTCTGCCTGCCTTTCCCCAGTGCTCTGCAAGCTCTCCAGGGCAACATAAAATGTGGGGCTCTGTGCTTTCTTTCCTTCTGAACAAGTGTTAGTGTTTTCTGCACAAACGCGATTCTGCGAAGCAATGTGAACACTTCTCCTTCCCAGGCACAGAGAAGGTGCTAGCAGGGAATTCTCTGCCTGCCTTTCCCCAGTGCTCTGCAAGCTCTCCAGGGCAACATAAAATGTGGGGCTCTGTGCTTTCTTTCCTTCTGAACAAGTGTTAGTGTTTTCTGCACAAACGCGATTCTGCGAAGCAATGTGAACACTTTTGCTTCCCAGGCACAGAGAAGGTGCTAGCAGGGAATTCTCTGCCTGCCTTTCCCCAGTGCTCTGCAAGCTCTCCAGGGCAACATAAAATGTGGGGCTCTGTGCTTTCTTTCCTTCTGAACAAGTGTTAGTGTTTTCTGCACAAACGCGATTCTGCGAAGCAATGTGAACACTTCTGCTTCCCAGGCACAGAGAAGGTGCTAGCAGGGAATTCTCTGCCTGCCTTTCCCCAGTGCTCTGCAAGCTCTCCAGGGCAACATAAAATGTGGGGCTCTGTGCTTTCTTTCCTTCTGAACAAGTGTTAGTGTTTTCTGCACAAACGCGATTCTGCGAAGCAATGTGAACACTTCTCCTTCCCAGGCACAGAGAAGGTGCTAGCAGGGAATTCTCTGCCTGCCTTTCCCCAGTGCTCTGCAAGCTCTGCAGGGCAACATAAAATGTGGGGCTCTGTGCTTTCTTTCCTTCTGAACAAGTGTTAGTGTTTTCTGCACAAACGCGATTCTGCGAAGCAATGTGAACACTTCTGCTTCCCAGGCACAGAGAAGGTGCTAGCAGGGAATTCTCTGCCTGCCTTTCCCCAGTGCTCTGCAAGCACTCCAGGGCAACATAAAATGTGGGGCTCTGTGCTTTCTTTCCTTCTGAACAAGTGTTAGTGTTTTTTGCACAAACGCGATTCTGCGAAGCAATGTGAACACTTTTGCTTCCCAGGCACAGAGAAGGTGCTAGCAGGGAATTCTCTGCCTGCCTTTCCCCAGTGCTCTGCAAGCTCTCCAGGGCAACATAAAATGTGGGGCTCTGTGCTTTCTTTCCTTCTGAACAAGTGTTAGTGTTTTCTGCACAAACGCGATTCTGCGAAGCAATGTGAACACTTTTGCTTCCCAGGCACAGAGAAGGTGCTAGCAGGGAATTCTCTGCCTGCCTTTCCCCAGTGCTCTGCAAGCTCTCCAGGGCAACATAAAATCTGGGGCTCTGTGCTTTCTTTCCTTCTGAACAAGTGTTAGTGTTTTCTGCACAAACGCGATTCTGCGAAGCAATGTGAACACTTCTCCTTCCCAGGCACAGAGAAGGTGCTAGCAGGGAATTCTCTGCCTGCCTTTCCCCAGTGCTCTGCAAGCACTCCAGGGCAACATAAAATGTGGGGCTCTGTGCTTTCTTTCCTTCTGAACAAGTGTTAGTGTTTTCTGCACAAACGCGATTCTGAGAAGCAATGTGAACACTTCTCCTTCCCAGGCACAGAGAAGGTGCTAGCAGGGAATTCTCTGCCTGCCTTTCCCCAGTGCTCTGCAAGCTCTCCAGGGCAACATAAAATGTGGGGCTCTGTGCTTTCTTTCCTTCTGAACAAGTGTTAGTGTTTTCTGCACAAACGCGATTCTGCGAAGCAATGTGAACACTTCTCCTTCCCAGGCACAGAGAAGGTGCTAGCAGGGAATTCTCTGCCTGCCTTTCCCCAGTGCTCTGCAAGCTCTGCAGGGCAACATAAAATGTGGGGCTCTGTGCTTTCTTTCCTTCTGAACAAGTGTTAGTGTTTTCTGCACAAACGCGATTCTGCGAAGCAATGTGAACACTTCTGCTTCCCAGGCACAGAGAAGGTGCTAGCAGGGAATTTTCTGCCTGCCTTTCCCCAGTGCTCTGCAAGCTCTCCAGGGCAACATAAAATGTGGGGCTCTGTGCTTTCTTTCCTTCTGAACAAGTGTTAGTGTTTTCTGCACAAACGCGATTCTGCGAAGCAATGTGAACACTTCTCCTTCCCAGGCACAGAGAAGGTGCTAGCAGGGAATTCTCTGCCTGCCTTTCCCCAGTGCTCTGCAAGCTCTCCAGGGCAACATAAAATGTGGGGCTCTGTGCTTTCTTTCCTTCTGAACAAGTGTTAGTGTTTTCTGCACAAACGCGATTCTGCGAAGCAATGTGAACACTTCTCCTTCCCAGGCACAGAGAAGGTGCTAGCAGGGAATTCTCTGCCTGCCTTTCCCCAGTGCTCTGCAAGCTCTCCAGGGCAACATAAAATGTGGGGCTCTGTGCTTTCTTTCCTTCTGAACAAGTGTTAGTGTTTTCTGCACAAACGCGATTCTGCGAAGCAATGTGAACACTTTTGCTTCCCAGGCACAGAGAAGGTGCTAGCAGGGAATTCTCTGCCTGCCTTTCCCCAGTGCTCTGCAAGCTCTCCAGGGCAACATAAAATGTGGGGCTCTGTGCTTTCTTTCCTTCTGAACAAGTGTTAGTGTTTTCTGCACAAACGCGATTCTGCGAAGCAATGTGAACACTTCTCCTTCCCAGGCACAGAGAAGGTGCTAGCAGGGAATTCTCTGCCTGCCTTTCCCCAGTGCTCTGCAAGCTCTCCAGGGCAACATAAAATGTGGGGCTCTGTGCTTTCTTTCCTTCTGAACAAGTGTTAGTGTTTTCTGCACAAACGCGATTCTGCGAAGCAATGTGAACACTTCTCCTTCCCAGGCACAGAGAAGGTGCTAGCAGGGAATTCTCTGCCTGCCTTTCCCCAGTGCTCTGCAAGCTCTCCAGGGCAACATAAAATGTGGGGCTCTGTGCTTTCTTTCCTTCTGAACAAGTGTTAGTGTTTTCTGCACAAACGCGATTCTGCGAAGCAATGTGAACACTTCTCCTTCCCAGGCACAGAGAAGGTGCTAGCAGGGAATTCTCTGCCTGCCTTTCCCCAGTGCTCTGCAAGCTCTCCAGGGCAACATAAAATGTGGGGCTCTGTGCTTTCTTTCCTTCTGAACAAGTGTTAGTGTTTTCTGCACAAACGCGATTCTGCGAAGCAATGTGAACACTTCTGCTTCCCAGGCACAGAGAAGGTGCTAGCAGGGAATTTTCTGCCTGCCTTTCCCCAGTGCTCTGCAAGCTCTCCAGGGCAACATAAAATGTGGGGCTCTGTGCTTTCTTTCCTTCTGAACAAGTGTTAGTGTTTTCTGCACAAACGCGATTCTGCGAAGCAATGTGAACACTTCTCCTTCCCAGGCACAGAGAAGGTGCTAGCAGGGAATTCTCTGCCTGCCTTTCCCCAGTGCTCTGCAAGCTCTCCAGGGCAACATAAAATGTGGGGCTCTGTGCTTTCTTTCCTTCTGAACAAGTGTTAGTGTTTTCTGCACAAACGCGATTCTGCGAAGCAATGTGAACACTTCTCCTTCCCAGGCACAGAGAAGGTGCTAGCAGGGAATTCTCTGCCTGCCTTTCCCCAGTGCTCTGCAAGCTCTGCAGGGCAACATAAAATGTGGGGCTCTGTGCTTTCTTTCCTTCTGAACAAGTGTTAGTGTTTTCTGCACAAACGCGATTCTGCGAAGCAATGTGAACACTTCTGCTTCCCAGGCACAGAGAAGGTGCTAGCAGGGAATTTTCTGCCTGCCTTTCCCCAGTGCTCTGCAAGCTCTCCAGGGCAACATAAAATGTGGGGCTCTGTGCTTTCTTTCCTTCTGAACAAGTGTTAGTGTTTTCTGCACAAACGCGATTCTGAGAAGCAATGTGAACACTTCTGCTTCCCAGGCACAGAGAAGGTGCTAGCAGGGAATTCTCTGCCTGCCTTTCCCCAGTGCTCTGCAAGCTCTCCAGGGCAACATAAAATGTGGGGCTCTGTGCTTTCTTTCCTTCTGAACAAGTGTTAGTGTTTTCTGCACAAACGCGATTCTGCGAAGCAATGTGAACACTTCTCCTTCCCAGGCACAGAGAAGGTGCTAGCAGGGAATTCTCTGCCTGCCTTTCCCCAGTGCTCTGCAAGCTCTCCAGGGCAACATAAAATGTGGGGCTCTGTGCTTTCTTTCCTTCTGAACAAGTGTTAGTGTTTTCTGCACAAACGCGATTCTGCGAAGCAATGTGAACACTTCTCCTTCCCAGGCACAGAGAAGGTGCTAGCAGGGAATTCTCTGCCTGCCTTTCCCCAGTGCTCTGCAAGCTCTCCAGGGCAACATAAAAGCTGGGGCTCTGTGCTTTCTTTCCTTCTGAACAAGTGTTAGTGTTTTCTGCACAAACGCTATTCTGAGAAGCAATGTGAACACTTCTGCTTCCCAGGCACAGAGAAGGTGCTAGCAGGGAATTCTCTGCCTGCCTTTCCCCAGTGCTCTGCAAGCTCTCCAGGGCAACATAAAATGTGGGGCTCTGTGCTTTCTTTCCTTCTGAACAAGTGTTAGTGTTTTCTGCACAAACGCGATTCTGCGAAGCAATGTGAACACTTCTCCTTCCCAGGCACAGAGAAGGTGCTAGCAGGGAATTCTCTGCCTGCCTTTCCCCAGTGCTCTGCAAGCTCTCCAGGGCAACAGAAAATGTGGGGCTCTGTGCTTTCTTTCCTTCTGAACAAGTGTTAGTGTTTTCTGCACAAACGCGATTCTGCGAAGCAATGTGAACACTTCTCCTTCCCAGGCACAGAGAAGGTGCTAGCAGGGAATTCTCTGCCTGCCTTTCCCCAGTGCTCTGCAAGCTCTCCAGGGCAACATCAAATCTGGGGCTCTGTGCTTTCTTTCCTTCTGAACAAGTGTTAGTGTTTTCTGCACAAACGCGATTCTGCGAAGCAATGTGAACACTTCTCCTTCCCAGGCACAGAGAAGGTGCTAGCAGGGAATTCTCTGCCTGCCTTTCCCCAGTGCTCTGCAAGCTCTCCAGGGGAACATAAAATCTGGGGCTCTGTGCTTTCTTTCCTTCTGAACAAGTGTTAGTGTTTTCTGCACAAACGCGATTCTGCGAAGCAATGTGAACACTTCTCCTTCCCAGGCACAGAGAAGGTGCTAGCAGGGAATTCTCTGCCTGCCTTTCCCCAGTGCTCTGCAAGCACTCCAGGGCAACATAAAATGTGGGGCTCTGTGCTTTCTTTCCTTCTGAACAAGTGTTAGTGTTTTCTGCACAAACGCGATTCTGCGAAGCAATGTGAACACTTCTCCTTCCCAGGCACAGAGAAGGTGCTAGCAGGGAATTCTCTGCCTGCCTTTCCCCAGTGCTCTGCAAGCTCTGCAGGGCAACATAAAATGTGGGGCTCTGTGCTTTCTTTCCTTCTGAACAAGTGTTAGTGTTTTCTGCACAAACGCGATTCTGCGAAGCAATGTGAACACTTCTCCTTCCCAGGCACAGAGAAGGTGCTAGCAGGGAATTTTCTGCCTGCCTTTCCCCAGTGCTCTGCAAGCTCTCCAGGGCAACATAAAATGTGGGGCTCTGTGCTTTCTTTCCTTCTGAACAAGTGTTAGTGTTTTCTGCACAAACGCGATTCTGAGAAGCAATGTGAACACTTCTGCTTCCCAGGCACAGAGAAGGTGCTAGCAGGGAATTCTCTGCCTGCCTTTCCCCAGTGCTCTGCAAGCTCTCCAGGGCAACATAAAATGTGGGGCTCTGTGCTTTCTTTCCTTCTGAACAAGTGTTAGTGTTTTCTGCACAAACGCGATTCTGCGAAGCAATGTGAACACTTCTCCTTCCCAGGCACAGAGAAGGTGCTAGCAGGGAATTCTCTGCCTGCCTTTCCCCAGTGCTCTGCAAGCTCTCCAGGGCAACATAAAATGTGGGGCTCTGTGCTTTCTTTCCTTCTGAACAAGTGTTAGTGTTTTCTGCACAAACGCGATTCTGCGAAGCAATGTGAACACTTTTGCTTCCCAGGCACAGAGAAGGTGCTAGCAGGGAATTCTCTGCCTGCCTTTCCCCAGTGCTCTGCAAGCACTCCAGGGCAACATAAAATGTGGGGCTCTGTGCTTTCTTTCCTTCTGAACAAGTGTTAGTGTTTTCTGCACAAACGCGATTCTGCGAAGCAATGTGAACACTTTTGCTTCCCAGGCACAGAGAAGGTGCTAGCAGGGAATTCTCTGCCTGCCTTTCCCCAGTGCTCTGCAAGCTCTCCAGGGCAACATAAAATGTGGGGCTCTGTGCTTTCTTTCCTTCTGAACAAGTGTTAGTGTTTTCTGCACAAACGCGATTCTGCGAAGCAATGTGAACACTTCTCCTTCCCAGGCACAGAGAAGGTGCTAGC
The DNA here is from genome assembly GCA_030819815.1 of Strix occidentalis. Classification (NCBI taxonomy): domain Eukaryota; kingdom Metazoa; phylum Chordata; class Aves; order Strigiformes; family Strigidae; genus Strix; species Strix occidentalis. The sequence continues at coordinate 85,447 of JASWHU010000323.1, forward strand.
AGGGAATTCTCTGCCTGCCTTTCCCCAGTGCTCTGCAAGCTCTCCAGGGGAACATAAAATGTGGGGCTCTGTGCTTTCTTTCCTTCTGAACAAGTGTTAGTGTTTTCTGCACAAACGCGATTCTGAGAAGCAATGTGAACACTTCTGCTTCCCAGGCACAGAGAAGGTGCTAGCAGGGAATTCTCTGCCTGCCTTTCCCCAGTGCTCTGCAAGCTCTCCAGGGCAACATAAAATGTGGGGCTCTGTGCTTTCTTTCCTTCTGAACAAGTGTTAGTGTTTTCTGCACAAACGCGATTCTGAGAAGCAATGTGAACACTTCTCCTTCCCAGGCACAGAGAAGGTGCTAGCAGGGAATTCTCTGCCTGCCTTTCCCCAGTGCTCTGCAAGCTCTCCAGGGCAACATAAAATGTGGGGCTCTGTGCTTTCTTTCCTTCTGAACAAGTGTTAGTGTTTTCTGCACAAACGCGATTCTTAGAAGCAATGTGAACACTTCTCCTTCCCAGGCACAGAGAAGGTGCTAGCAGGGAATTCTCTGCCTGCCTTTCCGCAGTGCTCTGCAAGCTCTCCAGGGCAACATCAAATCTGGGGCTCTGTGCTTTCTTTCCTTCTGAACAAGTGTTAGTGTTTTCTGCACAAACGCGATTCTGCGAAGCAATGTGAACACTTCTCCTTCCCAGGCACAGAGAAGGTGCTAGCAGGGAATTCTCTGCCTGCCTTTCCCCAGTGCTCTGCAAGCTCTCCAGGGCAACATAAAATGTGGGGCTCTGTGCTTTCTTTCCTTCTGAACAAGTGTTAGTGTTTTCTGCACAAACGCGATTCTGAGAAGCAATGTGAACACTTCTCCTTCCCAGGCACAGAGAAGGTGCTAGCAGGGAATTCTCTGCCTGCCTTTCCCCAGTGCTCTGCAAGCTCTCCAGGGCAACATAAAATGTGGGGCTCTGTGCTTTCTTTCCTTCTGAACAAGTGTTAGTGTTTTCTGCACAAACGCGATTCTGCGAAGCAATGTGAACACTTCTCCTTCCCAGGCACAGAGAAGGTGCTAGCAGGGAATTCTCTGCCTGCCTTTCCCCAGTGCTCTGCAAGCTCTCCAGGGCAACATAAAATGTGGGGCTCTGTGCTTTCTTTCCTTCTGAACAAGTGTTAGTGTTTTCTGCACAAACGCGATTCTGCGAAGCAATGTGAACACTTTTGCTTCCCAGGCACAGAGAAGGTGCTAGCAGGGAATTCTCTGCCTGCCTTTCCCCAGTGCTCTGCAAGCTCTCCAGGGCAACATAAAATGTGGGGCTCTGTGCTTTCTTTCCTTCTGAACAAGTGTTAGTGTTTTCTGCACAAACGCGATTCTGCGAAGCAATGTGAACACTTCTCCTTCCCAGGCACAGAGAAGGTGCTAGCAGGGAATTCTCTGCCTGCCTTTCCCCAGTGCTCTGCAAGCTCTCCAGGGCAACATAAAATGTGGGGCTCTGTGCTTTCTTTCCTTCTGAACAAGTGTTAGTGTTTTCTGCACAAACGCGATTCTGCGAAGCAATGTGAACACTTCTGCTTCCCAGGCACAGAGAAGGTGCTAGCAGGGAATTCTCTGCCTGCCTTTCCCCAGTGCTCTGCAAGCTCTCCAGGGCAACATAAAATGTGGGGCTCTGTGCTTTCTTTCCTTCTGAACAAGTGTTAGTGTTTTCTGCACAAACGCGATTCTGCGAAGCAATGTGAACACTTCTCCTTCCCAGGCACAGAGAAGGTGCTAGCAGGGAATTCTCTGCCTGCCTTTCCCCAGTGCTCTGCAAGCTCTGCAGGGCAACATAAAATGTGGGGCTCTGTGCTTTCTTTCCTTCTGAACAAGTGTTAGTGTTTTCTGCACAAACGCGATTCTGCGAAGCAATGTGAACACTTCTGCTTCCCAGGCACAGAGAAGGTGCTAGCAGGGAATTCTCTGCCTGCCTTTCCCCAGTGCTCTGCAAGCACTCCAGGGCAACATAAAATGTGGGGCTCTGTGCTTTCTTTCCTTCTGAACAAGTGTTAGTGTTTTCTGCACAAACGCGATTCTGCGAAGCAATGTGAACACTTTTGCTTCCCAGGCACAGAGAAGGTGCTAGCAGGGAATTCTCTGCCTGCCTTTCCCCAGTGCTCTGCAAGCTCTCCAGGGCAACATAAAATGTGGGGCTCTGTGCTTTCTTTCCTTCTGAACAAGTGTTAGTGTTTTCTGCACAAACGCGATTCTGCGAAGCAATGTGAACACTTTTGCTTCCCAGGCACAGAGAAGGTGCTAGCAGGGAATTCTCTGCCTGCCTTTCCCCAGTGCTCTGCAAGCTCTCCAGGGCAACATAAAATCTGGGGCTCTGTGCTTTCTTTCCTTCTGAACAAGTGTTAGTGTTTTCTGCACAAACGCGATTCTGCGAAGCAATGTGAACACTTCTCCTTCCCAGGCACAGAGAAGGTGCTAGCAGGGAATTCTCTGCCTGCCTTTCCCCAGTGCTCTGCAAGCTCTCCAGGGGAACATAAAATCTGGGGCTCTGTGCTTTCTTTCCTTCTGAACAAGTGTTAGTGTTTTCTGCACAAACGCGATTCTGCGAAGCAATGTGAACACTTCTGCTTCCCAGGCACAGAGAAGGTGCTAGCAGGGAATTCTCTGCCTGCCTTTCCCCAGTGCTCTGCAAGCACTCCAGGGCAACATAAAATGTGGGGCTCTGTGCTTTCTTTCCTTCTGAACAAGTGTTAGTGTTTTCTGCACAAACGCGATTCTGCGAAGCAATGTGAACACTTCTCCTTCCCAGGCACAGAGAAGGTGCTAGCAGGGAATTCTCTGCCTGCCTTTCCCCAGTGCTCTGCAAGCTCTGCAGGGCAACATAAAATGTGGGGCTCTGTGCTTTCTTTCCTTCTGAACAAGTGTTAGTGTTTTCTGCACAAACGCGATTCTGCGAAGCAATGTGAACACTTCTCCTTCCCAGGCACAGAGAAGGTGCTAGCAGGGAATTTTCTGCCTGCCTTTCCCCAGTGCTCTGCAAGCTCTCCAGGGCAACAGAAAATGTGGGGCTCTGTGCTTTCTTTCCTTCTGAACAAGTGTTAGTGTTTTCTGCACAAACGCGATTCTGAGAAGCAATGTGAACACTTCTGCTTCCCAGGCACAGAGAAGGTGCTAGCAGGGAATTCTCTGCCTGCCTTTCCCCAGTGCTCTGCAAGCTCTCCAGGGCAACATAAAATGTGGGGCTCTGTGCTTTCTTTCCTTCTGAACAAGTGTTAGTGTTTTCTGCACAAACGCGATTCTGCGAAGCAATGTGAACACTTCTCCTTCCCAGGCACAGAGAAGGTGCTAGCAGGGAATTCTCTGCCTGCCTTTCCCCAGTGCTCTGCAAGCTCTCCAGGGCAACATAAAATGTGGGGCTCTGTGCTTTCTTTCCTTCTGAACAAGTGTTAGTGTTTTCTGCACAAACGCGATTCTGCGAAGCAATGTGAACACTTTTGCTTCCCAGGCACAGAGAAGGTGCTAGCAGGGAATTCTCTGCCTGCCTTTCCCCAGTGCTCTGCAAGCACTCCAGGGCAACATAAAATGTGGGGCTCTGTGCTTTCTTTCCTTCTGAACAAGTGTTAGTGTTTTCTGCACAAACGCGATTCTGCGAAGCAATGTGAACACTTTTGCTTCCCAGGCACAGAGAAGGTGCTAGCAGGGAATTCTCTGCCTGCCTTTCCCCAGTGCTCTGCAAGCTCTCCAGGGCAACATAAAATGTGGGGCTCTGTGCTTTCTTTCCTTCTGAACAAGTGTTAGTGTTTTCTGCACAAACGCGATTCTGCGAAGCAATGTGAACACTTCTCCTTCCCAGGCACAGAGAAGGTGCTAGCAGGGAATTCTCTGCCTTTCTTTCCCCAGTGCTCTGCAAGCTCTCCAGGGCAACATAAAATGTGGGGCTCTGTGCTTTCTTTCCTTCTGAACAAGTGTTAGTGTTTTCTGCACAAACGCGATTCTGCGAAGCAATGTGAACACTTCTGCTTCCCAGGCACAGAGAAGGTGCTAGCAGGGAATTCTCTGCCTGCCTTTCCGCAGTGCTCTGCAAGCTCTCCAGGGCAACATCAAATCTGGGGCTCTGTGCTTTCTTTCCTTCTGAACAAGTGTTAGTGTTTTCTGCACAAACGCGATTCTGCGAAGCAATGTGAACACTTCTCCTTCCCAGGCACAGAGAAGGTGCTAGCAGGGAATTCTCTGCCTGCCTTTCCCCAGTGCTCTGCAAGCTCTCCAGGGCAACATAAAATGTGGGGCTCTGTGCTTTCTTTCCTTCTGAACAAGTGTTAGTGTTTTCTGCACAAACGCGATTCTGCGAAGCAATGTGAACACTTCTGCTTCCCAGGCACAGAGAAGGTGCTAGCAGGGAATTCTCTGCCTGCCTTTCCCCAGTGCTCTGCAAGCTCTCCAGGGCAACAGAAAATGTGGGGCTCTGTGCTTTCTTTCCTTCTGAACAAGTGTTAGTGTTTTCTGCACAAACGCGATTCTGCGAAGCAATGTGAACACTTCTCCTTCCCAGGCACAGAGAAGGTGCTAGCAGGGAATTCTCTGCCTGCCTTTCCCCAGTGCTCTGCAAGCTCTGCAGGGCAACATAAAATGTGGGGCTCTGTGCTTTCTTTCCTTCTGAACAAGTGTTAGTGTTTTCTGCACAAACGCGATTCTGCGAAGCAATGTGAACACTTCTGCTTCCCAGGCACAGAGAAGGTGCTAGCAGGGAATTCTCTGCCTGCCTTTCCCCAGTGCTCTGCAAGCACTCCAGGGCAACATAAAATGTGGGGCTCTGTGCTTTCTTTCCTTCTGAACAAGTGTTAGTGTTTTCTGCACAAACGCGATTCTGCGAAGCAATGTGAACACTTCTCCTTCCCAGGCACAGAGAAGGTGCTAGCAGGGAATTCTCTGCCTGCCTTTCCCCAGTGCTCTGCAAGCTCTCCAGGGCAACAGAAAATGTGGGGCTCTGTGCTTTCTTTCCTTCTGAACAAGTGTTAGTGTTTTCTGCACAAACGCGATTCTGCGAAGCAATGTGAACACTTCTCCTTCCCAGGCACAGAGAAGGTGCTAGCAGGGAATTCTCTGCCTGCCTTTCCCCAGTGCTCTGCAAGCTCTCCAGGGCAACATAAAATGTGGGGCTCTGTGCTTTCTTTCCTTCTGAACAAGTGTTAGTGTTTTCTGCACAAACGCGATTCTGCGAAGCAATGTGAACACTTCTCCTTCCCAGGCACAGAGAAGGTGCTAGCAGGGAATTCTCTGCCTGCCTTTCCCCAGTGCTCTGCAAGCTCTCCAGGGCAACATAAAATGTGGGGCTCTGTGCTTTCTTTCCTTCTGAACAAGTGTTAGTGTTTTCTGCACAAACGCGATTCTGCGAAGCAATGTGAACACTTCTCCTTCCCAGGCACAGAGAAGGTGCTAGCAGGGAATTCTCTGCCTGCCTTTCCCCAGTGCTCTGCAAGCTCTGCAGGGCAACATAAAATGTGGGGCTCTGTGCTTTCTTTCCTTCTGAACAAGTGTTAGTGTTTTCTGCACAAACGCGATTCTGCGAAGCAATGTGAACACTTGTGCTTCCCAGGCACAGAGAAGGTGCTAGCAGGGAATTCTCTGCCTGCCTTTCCCCAGTGCTCTGCAAGCTCTCCAGGGCAACATAAAATGTGGGGCTCTGTGCTTTCTTTCCTTCTGAACAAGTGTTAGTGTTTTCTGCACAAACGCGATTCTGAGAAGCAATGTGAACACTTCTCCTTCCCAGGCACAGAGAAGGTGCTAGCAGGGAATTCTCTGCCTGCCTTTCCCCAGTGCTCTGCAAGCTCTCCAGGGCAACATAAAATGTGGGGCTCTGTGCTTTCTTTCCTTCTGAACAAGTGTTAGTGTTTTCTGCACAAACGCGATTCTGCGAAGCAATGTGAACACTTCTCCTTCCCAGGCACAGAGAAGGTGCTAGCAGGGAATTCTCTGCCTGCCTTTCCCCAGTGCTCTGCAAGCTCTCCAGGGCAACATAAAATGTGGGGCTCTGTGATTTCTTTCCTTCTGAACAAGTGTTAGTGTTTTCTGCACAAACGCGATTCTGTGAAGCAATGTGAACACTTCTCCTTCCCAGGCACAGAGAAGGTGCTAGCAGGGAATTCTCTGCCTGCCTTTCCCCAGTGCTCTGCAAGCTCTCCAGGGCAACATAAAATGTGGGGCTCTGTGCTTTCTTTCCTTCTGAACAAGTGTTAGTGTTTTCTGCACAAACGCGATTCTGCGAAGCAATGTGAACACTTCTCCTTCCCAGGCACAGAGAAGGTGCTAGCAGGGAATTCTCTGCCCGCCTTTCCGCAGTGCTCTGCAAGCTCTCCAGGGCAACAGAAAATGTGGGGCTCTGTGCTTTCTTTCCTTCTGAACAAGTGTTAGTGTTTTCTGCACAAACGCGATTCTGCGAAGCAATGTGAACACTTTTGCTTCCCAGGCACAGAGAAGGTGCTAGCAGGGAATTCTCTGCCTGCCTTTCCCCAGTGCTCTGCAAGCTCTCCAGGGCAACAGAAAATGTGGGGCTCTGTGCTTTCTTTCCTTCTGAACAAGTGTTAGTGTTTTCTGCACAAACGCGATTCTGCGAAGCAATGTGAACACTTCTCCTTCCCAGGCACAGAGAAGGTGCTAGCAGGGAATTCTCTGCCTGCCTTTCCCCAGTGCTCTGCAAGCTCTCCAGGGCAACATAAAATGTGGGGCTCTGTGCTTTCTTTCCTTCTGAACAAGTGTTAGTGTTTTCTGCACAAACGCGATTCTGCGAAGCAATGTGAACACTTCTCCTTCCCAGGCACAGAGAAGGTGCTAGCAGGGAATTCTCTGCCTGCCTTTCCCCAGTGCTCTGCAAGCTCTCCAGGGCAACATAAAATGTGGGGCTCTGTGCTTTCTTTCCTTCTGAACAAGTGTTAGTGTTTTCTGCACAAACGCGATTCTGCGAAGCAATGTGAACACTTCTCCTTCCCAGGCACAGAGAAGGTGCTAGCAGGGAATTCTCTGCCTGCCTTTCCCCAGTGCTCTGCAAGCTCTCCAGGGCAACATAAAATCTGGGGCTCTGTGCTTTCTTTCCTTCTGAACAAGTGTTAGTGTTTTCTGCACAAACGCGATTCTGCGAAGCAATGTGAACACTTGTGCTTCCCAGGCACAGAGAAGGTGCTAGCAGGGAATTCTCTGCCTGCCTTTCCCCAGTGCTCTGCAAGCTCTCCAGGGCAACATAAAATGTGGGGCTCTGTGCTTTCTTTCCTTCTGAACAAGTGTTAGTGTTTTCTGCACAAACGCGATTCTGAGAAGCAATGTGAACACTTCTCCTTCCCAGGCACAGAGAAGGTGCTAGCAGGGAATTCTCTGCCTGCCTTTCCCCAGTGCTCTGCAAGCTCTCCAGGGCAACATAAAATGTGGGGCTCTGTGCTTTCTTTCCTTCTGAACAAGTGTTAGTGTTTTCTGCACAAACGCGATTCTGCGAAGCAATGTGAACACTTCTCCTTCCCAGGCACAGAGAAGGTGCTAGCAGGGAATTCTCTGCCTGCCTTTCCCCAGTGCTCTGCAAGCTCTCCAGGGCAACATAAAATGTGGGGCTCTGTGCTTTCTTTCCTTCTGAACAAGTGTTAGTGTTTTCTGCACAAACGCGATTCTGCGAAGCAATGTGAACACTTCTCCTTCCCAGGCACAGAGAAGGTGCTAGCAGGGAATTCTCTGCCTGCCTTTCCCCAGTGCTCTGCAAGCTCTCCAGGGCAACATAAAATGTGGGGCTCTGTGCTTTCTTTCCTTCTGAACAAGTGTTAGTGTTTTCTGCACAAACGCGATTCTGCGAAGCAATGTGAACACTTCTCCTTCCCAGGCACAGAGAAGGTGCTAGCAGGGAATTCTCTGCCTGCCTTTCCCCAGTGCTCTGCAAGCTCTCCAGGGCAACATAAAATGTGGGGCTCTGTGCTTTCTTTCCTTCTGAACAAGTGTTAGTGTTTTCTGCACAAACGCGATTCTGCGAAGCAATGTGAACACTTCTCCTTCCCAGGCACAGAGAAGGTGCTAGCAGGGAATTCTCTGCCTGCCTTTCCCCAGTGCTCTGCAAGCTCTCCAGGGCAACATAAAATGTGGGGCTCTGTGCTTTCTTTCCTTCTGAACAAGTGTTAGTGTTTTCTGCACAAACGCGATTCTGCGAAGCAATGTGAACACTTTTGCTTCCCAGGCACAGAGAAGGTGCTAGCAGGGAATTCTCTGCCTGCCTTTCCCCAGTGCTCTGCAAGCTCTCCAGGGCAACATCAAATCTGGGGCTCTGTGCTTTCTTTCCTTCTGAACAAGTGTTAGTGTTTTCTGCACAAACGCGATTCTGCGAAGCAATGTGAACACTTTTGCTTCCCAGGCACAGAGAAGGTGCTAGCAGGGAATTCTCTGCCTGCCTTTCCCCAGTGCTCTGCAAGCTCTCCAGGGGAACATAAAATCTGGGGCTCTGTGCTTTCTTTCCTTCTGAACAAGTGTTAGTGTTTTCTGCACAAACGCGATTCTGCGAAGCAATGTGAACACTTCTCCTTCCCAGGCACAGAGAAGGTGCTAGCAGGGAATTCTCTGCCTGCCTTTCCCCAGTGCTCTGCAAGCTCTGCAGGGCAACATAAAATGTGGGGCTCTGTGCTTTCTTTCCTTCTGAACAAGTGTTAGTGTTTTCTGCACAAACGCGATTCTGCGAAGCAATGTGAACACTTCTGCTTCCCAGGCACAGAGAAGGTGCTAGCAGGGAATTCTCTGCCTGCCTTTCCCCAGTGCTCTGCAAGCACTCCAGGGCAACATAAAATGTGGGGCTCTGTGCTTTCTTTCCTTCTGAACAAGTGTTAGTGTTTTCTGCACAAACGCGATTCTGCGAAGCAATGTGAACACTTCTCCTTCCCAGGCACAGAGAAGGTGCTAGCAGGGAATTCTCTGCCTGCCTTTCCCCAGTGCTCTGCAAGCTCTGCAGGGCAACATAAAATGTGGGGCTCTGTGCTTTCTTTCCTTCTGAACAAGTGTTAGTGTTTTCTGCACAAACGCGATTCTGCGAAGCAATGTGAACACTTCTCCTTCCCAGGCACAGAGAAGGTGCTAGCAGGGAATTTTCTGCCTGCCTTTCCCCAGTGCTCTGCAAGCTCTCCAGGGCAACATAAAATGTGGGGCTCTGTGCTTTCTTTCCTTCTGAACAAGTGTTAGTGTTTTCTGCACAAACGCGATTCTGAGAAGCAATGTGAACACTTTTGCTTCCCAGGCACAGAGAAGGTGCTAGCAGGGAATTCTCTGCCTGCCTTTCCCCAGTGCTCTGCAAGCTCTCCAGGGCAACATAAAATGTGGGGCTCTGTGCTTTCTTTCCTTCTGAACAAGTGTTAGTGTTTTCTGCACAAACGCGATTCTGCGAAGCAATGTGAACACTTCTCCTTCCCAGGCACAGAGAAGGTGCTAGCAGGGAATTCTCTGCCTGCCTTTCCCCAGTGCTCTGCAAGCTCTCCAGGGCAACAGAAAATGTGGGGCTCTGTGCTTTCTTTCCTTCTGAACAAGTGTTAGTGTTTTCTGCACAAACGCGATTCTGCGAAGCAATGTGAACACTTCTCCTTCCCAGGCACAGAGAAGGTGCTAGCAGGGAATTCTCTGCCTGCCTTTCCCCAGTGCTCTGCAAGCTCTCCAGGGCAACATAAAATGTGGGGCTCTGTGCTTTCTTTCCTTCTGAACAAGTGTTAGTGTTTTCTGCACAAACGCGATTCTGAGAAGCAATGTGAACACTTCTGCTTCCCAGGCACAGAGAAGGTGCTAGCAGGGAATTCTCTGCCTGCCTTTCCCCAGTGCTCTGCAAGCTCTCCAGGGCAACATAAAATGTGGGGCTCTGTGCTTTCTTTCCTTCTGAACAAGTGTTAGTGTTTTCTGCACAAACGCGATTCTGAGAAGCAATGTGAACACTTCTCCTTCCCAGGCACAGAGAAGGTGCTAGCAGGGAATTCTCTGCCTTTCTTTCCCCAGTGCTCTGCAAGCTCTCCAGGGCAACATAAAATGTGGGGCTCTGTGCTTTCTTTCCTTCTGAACAAGTGTTAGTGTTTTCTGCACAAACGCGATTCTTAGAAGCAATGTGAACACTTCTCCTTCCCAGGCACAGAGAAGGTGCTAGCAGGGAATTCTCTGCCTGCCTTTCCGCAGTGCTCTGCAAGCTCTCCAGGGCAACATCAAATCTGGGGCTCTGTGCTTTCTTTCCTTCTGAACAAGTGTTAGTGTTTTCTGCACAAACGCGATTCTGCGAAGCAATGTGAACACTTCTCCTTCCCAGGCACAGAGAAGGTGCTAGCAGGGAATTCTCTGCCTGCCTTTCCCCAGTGCTCTGCAAGCTCTCCAGGGCAACATAAAATGTGGGGCTCTGTGCTTTCTTTCCTTCTGAACAAGTGTTAGTGTTTTCTGCACAAACGCGATTCTGAGAAGCAATGTGAACACTTCTGCTTCCCAGGCACAGAGAAGGTTCTAGCAGGGAATTCTCTGCCTGCCTTTCCCCAGTGCTCTGCAAGCTCTCCAGGGCAACATAAAATGTGGGGCTCTGTGCTTTCTTTCCTTCTGAACAAGTGTTAGTGTTTTCTGCACAAACGCGATTCTGCGAAGCAATGTGAACACTTCTCCTTCCCAGGCACAGAGAAGGTGCTAGCAGGGAATTCTCTGCCTGCCTTTCCCCAGTGCTCTGCAAGCTCTCCAGGGCAACATAAAATGTGGGGCTCTGTGCTTTCTTTCCTTCTGAACAAGTGTTAGTGTTTTCTGCACAAACGCGATTCTGCGAAGCAATGTGAACACTTTTGCTTCCCAGGCACAGAGAAGGTGCTAGCAGGGAATTCTCTGCCTGCCTTTCCCCAGTGCTCTGCAAGCTCTCCAGGGCAACATAAAATCTGGGGCTCTGTGCTTTCTTTCCTTCTGAACAAGTGTTAGTGTTTTCTGCACAAACGCGATTCTGCGAAGCAATGTGAACACTTCTCCTTCCCAGGCACAGAGAAGGTGCTAGCAGGGAATTCTCTGCCTGCCTTTCCCCAGTGCTCTGCAAGCTCTCCAGGGCAACATAAAATGTGGGGCTCTGTGCTTTCTTTCCTTCTGAACAAGTGTTAGTGTTTTCTGCACAAACGCGATTCTGCGAAGCAATGTGAACACTTCTCCTTCCCAGGCACAGAGAAGGTGCTAGCAGGGAATTCTCTGCCTGCCTTTCCCCAGTGCTCTGCAAGCTCTCCAGGGCAACATAAAATGTGGGGCTCTGTGCTTTCTTTCCTTCTGAACAAGTGTTAGTGTTTTCTGCACAAACGCGATTCTGCGAAGCAATGTGAACACTTTTGCTTCCCAGGCACAGAGAAGGTGCTAGCAGGGAATTCTCTGCCTGCCTTTCCCCAGTGCTCTGCAAGCTCTCCAGGGCAACATAAAATCTGGGGCTCTGTGCTTTCTTTCCTTCTGAACAAGTGTTAGTGTTTTCTGCACAAACGCGATTCTGCGAAGCAATGTGAACACTTCTCCTTCCCAGGCACAGAGAAGGTGCTAGCAGGGAATTCTCTGCCTGCCTTTCCCCAGTGCTCTGCAAGCTCTCCAGGCGAACATAAAATCTGGGGCTCTGTGCTTTCTTTCCTTCTGAACAAGTGTTAGTGTTTTCTGCACAAACGCGATTCTGAGAAGCAATGTGAACACTTCTCCTTCCCAGGCACAGAGAAGGTGCTAGCAGGGAATTCTCTGCCTGCCTTTCCCCAGTGCTCTGCAAGCTCTCCAGGGCAACATAAAATGTGGGGCTCTGTGCTTTCTTTCCTTCTGAACAAGTGTTAGTGTTTTCTGCACAAACGCGATTCTGCGAAGCAATGTGAACACTTCTGCTTCCCAGGCACAGAGAAGGTGCTAGCAGGGAATTCTCTGCCTGCCTTTCCCCAGTGCTCTGCAAGCTCTCCAGGGCAACATAAAATGTGGGGCTCTGTGCTTTCTTTCCTTCTGAACAAGTGTTAGTGTTTTCTGCACAAACGCGATTCTGCGAAGCAATGTGAACACTTCTCCTTCCCAGGCACAGAGAAGGTGCTAGCAGGGAATTCTCTGCCTGCCTTTCCCCAGTGCTCTGCAAGCTCTCCAGGGCAACATAAAATGTGGGGCTCTGTGCTTTCTTTCCTTCTGAACAAGTGTTAGTGTTTTCTGCACAAACGCGATTCTGCGAAGCAATGTGAACACTTTTGCTGAACAGGCACAGAGAAGGTGCTAGCAGGGAATTCTCTGCCTGCCTTTCCCCAGTGCTCTGCAAGCTCTCCAGGGCAACATAAAATGTGGGGCTCTGTGCTTTCTTTCCTTCTGAACAAGTGTTAGTGTTTTCTGCACAAACGCGATTCTGCGAAGCAATGTGAACACTTCTCCTTCCCAGGCACAGAGAAGGTGCTAGCAGGGTATTCTCTGCCTGCCTTTCCCCAGTGCTCTGCAAGCTCTCCAGGGCAACATAAAATGTGGGGCTCTGTGCTTTCTTTCCTTCTGAACAAGTGTTAGTGTTTTCTGCACAAACGCGATTCTGCGAAGCAATGTGAACACTTCTCCTTCCCAGGCACAGAGAAGGTGCTAGCAGGGAATTCTCTGCCTGCCTTTCCCCAGTGCTCTGCAAGCTCTCCAGGGCAACATAAAATGTGGGGCTCTGTGCTTTCTTTCCTTCTGAACAAGTGTTAGTGTTTTCTGCACAAACGCGATTCTGCGAAGCAATGTGAACACTTTTGCTTCCCAGGCACAGAGAAGGTGCTAGCAGGGAATTCTCTGCCTGCCTTTCCCCAGTGCTCTGCAAGCTCTCCAGGGCAACATCAAATCTGGGGCTCTGTGCTTTCTTTCCTTCTGAACAAGTGTTAGTGTTTTCTGCACAAACGCGATTCTGCGAAGCAATGTGAACACTTCTCCTTCCCAGGCACAGAGAAGGTGCTAGCAGGGAATTCTCTGCCTGCCTTTCCCCAGTGCTCTGCAAGCTCTCCAGGGGAACATAAAATCTGGGGCTCTGTGCTTTCTTTCCTTCTGAACAAGTGTTAGTGTTTTCTGCACAAACGCGATTCTGCGAAGCAATGTGAACACTTCTCCTTCCCAGGCACAGAGAAGGTGCTAGCAGGGAATTCTCTGCCTGCCTTTCCCCAGTGCTCTGCAAGCTCTGCAGGGCAACATAAAATGTGGGGCTCTGTGCTTTCTTTCCTTCTGAACAAGTGTTAGTGTTTTCTGCACAAACGCGATTCTGCGAAGCAATGTGAACACTTCTGCTTCCCAGGCACAGAGAAGGTGCTAGCAGGGAATTCTCTGCCTGCCTTTCCCCAGTGCTCTGCAAGCACTCCAGGGCAACATAAAATGTGGGGCTCTGTGCTTTCTTTCCTTCTGAACAAGTGTTAGTGTTTTCTGCACAAACGCGATTCTGCGAAGCAATGTGAACACTTCTCCTTCCCAGGCACAGAGAAGGTGCTAGCAGGGAATTCTCTGCCTGCCTTTCCCCAGTGCTCTGCAAGCTCTGCAGGGCAACATAAAATGTGGGGCTCTGTGCTTTCTTTCCTTCTGAACAAGTGTTAGTGTTTTCTGCACAAACGCGATTCTGCGAAGCAATGTGAACACTTCTCCTTCCCAGGCACAGAGAAGGTGCTAGCAGGGAATTTTCTGCCTGCCTTTCCCCAGTGCTCTGCAAGCTCTCCAGGGCAACATAAAATGTGGGGCTCTGTGCTTTCTTTCCTTCTGAACAAGTGTTAGTGTTTTCTGCACAAACGCGATTCTGAGAAGCAATGTGAACACTTTTGCTTCCCAGGCACAGAGAAGGTGCTAGCAGGGAATTCTCTGCCTGCCTTTCCCCAGTGCTCTGCAAGCTCTCCAGGGCAACATAAAATGTGGGGCTCTGTGCTTTCTTTCCTTCTGAACAAGTGTTAGTGTTTTCTGCACAAACGCGATTCTGCGAAGCAATGTGAACACTTCTCCTTCCCAGGCACAGAGAAGGTGCTAGCAGGGAATTCTCTGCCTGCCTTTCCCCAGTGCTCTGCAAGCTCTCCAGGGCAACAGAAAATGTGGGGCTCTGTGCTTTCTTTCCTTCTGAACAAGTGTTAGTGTTTTCTGCACAAACGCGATTCTGCGAAGCAATGTGAACACTTCTCCTTCCCAGGCACAGAGAAGGTGCTAGCAGGGAATTCTCTGCCTGCCTTTCCCCAGTGCTCTGCAAGCTCTCCAGGGCAACATAAAATGTGGGGCTCTGTGCTTTCTTTCCTTCTGAACAAGTGTTAGTGTTTTCTGCACAAACGCGATTCTGAGAAGCAATGTGAACACTTCTGCTTCCCAGGCACAGAGAAGGTGCTAGCAGGGAATTCTCTGCCTGCCTTTCCCCAGTGCTCTGCAAGCTCTCCAGGGCAACATAAAATGTGGGGCTCTGTGCTTTCTTTCCTTCTGAACAAGTGTTAGTGTTTTCTGCACAAACGCGATTCTGAGAAGCAATGTGAACACTTCTCCTTCCCAGGCACAGAGAAGGTGCTAGCAGGGAATTCTCTGCCTTTCTTTCCCCAGTGCTCTGCAAGCTCTCCAGGGCAACATAAAATGTGGGGCTCTGTGCTTTCTTTCCTTCTGAACAAGTGTTAGTGTTTTCTGCACAAACGCGATTCTTAGAAGCAATGTGAACACTTCTCCTTCCCAGGCACAGAGAAGGTGCTAGCAGGGAATTCTCTGCCTGCCTTTCCGCAGTGCTCTGCAAGCTCTCCAGGGCAACATAAAATGTGGGGCTCTGTGCTTTCTTTCCTTCTGAACAAGTGTTAGTGTTTTCTGCACAAACGCGATTCTGCGAAGCAATGTGAACACTTCTCCTTCCCAGGCACAGAGAAGGTGCTAGCAGGGAATTCTCTGCCTGCCTTTCCCCAGTGCTCTGCAAGCTCTCCAGGGCAACATAAAATGTGGGGCTCTGTGCTTTCTTTCCTTCTGAACAAGTGTTAGTGTTTTCTGCACAAACGCGATTCTGAGAAGCAATGTGAACACTTCTGCTTCCCAGGCACAGAGAAGGTTCTAGCAGGGAATTCTCTGCCTGCCTTTCCCCAGTGCTCTGCAAGCTCTCCAGGGCAACATAAAATGTGGGGCTCTGTGCTTTCTTTCCTTCTGAACAAGTGTTAGTGTTTTCTGCACAAACGCGATTCTGCGAAGCAATGTGAACACTTCTCCTTCCCAGGCACAGAGAAGGTGCTAGCAGGGAATTCTCTGCCTGCCTTTCCCCAGTGCTCTGCAAGCTCTCCAGGGCAACATAAAATGTGGGGCTCTGTGCTTTCTTTCCTTCTGAACAAGTGTTAGTGTTTTCTGCACAAACGCGATTCTGCGAAGCAATGTGAACACTTTTGCTTCCCAGGCACAGAGAAGGTGCTAGCAGGGAATTCTCTGCCTGCCTTTCCCCAGTGCTCTGCAAGCTCTCCAGGGCAACATAAAATCTGGGGCTCTGTGCTTTCTTTCCTTCTGAACAAGTGTTAGTGTTTTCTGCACAAACGCGATTCTGCGAAGCAATGTGAACACTTCTCCTTCCCAGGCACAGAGAAGGTGCTAGCAGGGAATTCTCTGCCTGCCTTTCCCCAGTGCTCTGCAAGCTCTCCAGGGCAACATAAAATGTGGGGCTCTGTGCTTTCTTTCCTTCTGAACAAGTGTTAGTGTTTTCTGCACAAACGCGATTCTGCGAAGCAATGTGAACACTTCTCCTTCCCAGGCACAGAGAAGGTGCTAGCAGGGAATTCTCTGCCTGCCTTTCCCCAGTGCTCTGCAAGCTCTCCAGGGCAACATAAAATGTGGGGCTCTGTGCTTTCTTTCCTTCTGAACAAGTGTTAGTGTTTTCTGCACAAACGCGATTCTGCGAAGCAATGTGAACACTTCTCCTTCCCAGGCACAGAGAAGGTGCTAGCAGGGAATTCTCTGCCTGCCTTTCCCCAGTGCTCTGCAAGCTCTCCAGGGCAACATAAAATGTGGGGCTCTGTGCTTTCTTTCCTTCTGAACAAGTGTTAGTGTTTTCTGCACAAACGCGATTCTGCGAAGCAATGTGAACACTTTTGCTTCCCAGGCACAGAGAAGGTGCTAGCAGGGAATTCTCTGCCTGCCTTTCCCCAGTGCTCTGCAAGCTCTCCAGGGCAACATAAAATCTGGGGCTCTGTGCTTTCTTTCCTTCTGAACAAGTGTTAGTGTTTTCTGCACAAACGCGATTCTGCGAAGCAATGTGAACACTTCTCCTTCCCAGGCACAGAGAAGGTGCTAGCAGGGAATTCTCTGCCTGCCTTTCCCCAGTGCTCTGCAAGCTCTCCAGGGCAACATAAAATGTGGGGCTCTGTGCTTTCTTTCCTTCTGAACAAGTGTTAGTGTTTTCTGCACAAACGCGATTCTGCGAAGCAATGTGAACACTTCTCCTTCCCAGGCACAGAGAAGGTGCTAGCAGGGAATTCTCTGCCTGCCTTTCCCCAGTGCTCTGCAAGCTCTGCAGGGCAACATAAAATGTGGGGCTCTGTGCTTTCTTTCCTTCTGAACAAGTGTTAGTGTTTTCTGCACAAACGCGATTCTGCGAAGCAATGTGAACACTTCTGCTTCCCAGGCACAGAGAAGGTGCTAGCAGGGAATTCTCTGCCTGCCTTTCCCCAGTGCTCTGCAAGCTCTCCAGGGCAACATAAAATGTGGGGCTCTGTGCTTTCTTTCCTTCTGAACAAGTGTTAGTGTTTTCTGCACAAACGCGATTCTGCGAAGCAATGTGAACACTTCTCCTTCCCAGGCACAGAGAAGGTGCTAGCAGGGAATTCTCTGCCTGCCTTTCCCCAGTGCTCTGCAAGCTCTCCAGGGCAACATAAAATGTGGGGCTCTGTGCTTTCTTTCCTTCTGAACAAGTGTTAGTGTTTTCTGCACAAACGCGATTCTGCGAAGCAATGTGAACACTTTTGCTGAACAGGCACAGAGAAGGTGCTAGCAGGGAATTCTCTGCCTGCCTTTCCCCAGTGCTCTGCAAGCTCTCCAGGGCAACATAAAATGTGGGGCTCTGTGCTTTCTTTCCTTCTGAACAAGTGTTAGTGTTTTCTGCACAAACGCGATTCTGCGAAGCAATGTGAACACTTCTCCTTCCCAGGCACAGAGAAGGTGCTAGCAGGGTATTCTCTGCCTGCCTTTCCCCAGTGCTCTGCAAGCTCTCCAGGGCAACATAAAATGTGGGGCTCTGTGCTTTCTTTCCTTCTGAACAAGTGTTAGTGTTTTCTGCACAAACGCGATTCTGCGAAGCAATGTGAACACTTCTCCTTCCCAGGCACAGAGAAGGTGCTAGCAGGGAATTCTCTGCCTGCCTTTCCCCAGTGCTCTGCAAGCTCTCCAGGGCAACATAAAATGTGGGGCTCTGTGCTTTCTTTCCTTCTGAACAAGTGTTAGTGTTTTCTGCACAAACGCGATTCTGAGAAGCAATGTGAACACTTCTGCTTCCCAGGCACAGAGAAGGTTCTAGCAGGGAATTCTCTGCCTTTCTTTCCCCAGTGCTCTGCAAGCTCTCCAGGGCAACATAAAATGTGGGGCTCTGTGCTTTCTTTCCTTCTGAACAAGTGTTAGTGTTTTCTGCACAAACGCGATTCTGCGAAGCAATGTGAACACTTCTCCTTCCCAGGCACAGAGAAGGTGCTAGCAGGGAATTCTCTGCCTGCCTTTCCCCAGTGCTCTGCAAGCACTCCAGGGCAACATAAAATGTGGGGCTCTGTGCTTTCTTTCCTTCTGAACAAGTCTTAGTGTTTTCTGCACAAACGCGATTCTGCGAAGCAATGTGAACACTTTTGCTTCCCAGGCACAGAGAAGGTGCTAGCAGGGAATTCTCTGCCTGCCTTTCCCCAGTGCTCTGCAAGCTCTCCAGGGCAACAGAAAATGTGGGGCTCTGTGCTTTCTTTCCTTCTGAACAAGTGTTAGTGTTTTCTGCACAAACGCGATTCTGCGAAGCAATGTGAACACTTCTCCTTCCCAGGCACAGAGAAGGTGCTAGCAGGGAATTCTCTGCCTGCCTTTCCCCAGTGCTCTGCAAGCTCTCCAGGGCAACATAAAATGTGGGGCTCTGTGCTTTCTTTCCTTCTGAACAAGTGTTAGTGTTTTCTGCACAAACGCGATTCTGAGAAGCAATGTGAACACTTCTGCTTCCCAGGCACAGAGAAGGTGCTAGCAGGGAATTCTCTGCCTGCCTTTCCCCAGTGCTCTGCAAGCTCTCCAGGGCAACATAAAATGTGGGGCTCTGTGCTTTCTTTCCTTCTGAACAAGTGTTAGTGTTTTCTGCACAAACGCGATTCTGAGAAGCAATGTGAACACTTCTCCTTCCCAGGCACAGAGAAGGTGCTAGCAGGGAATTCTCTGCCTTTCTTTCCCCAGTGCTCTGCAAGCTCTCCAGGGCAACATAAAATGTGGGGCTCTGTGCTTTCTTTCCTTCTGAACAAGTGTTAGTGTTTTCTGCACAAACGCGATTCTTAGAAGCAATGTGAACACTTCTCCTTCCCAGGCACAGAGAAGGTGCTAGCAGGGAATTCTCTGCCTGCCTTTCCGCAGTGCTCTGCAAGCTCTCCAGGGCAACATCAAATCTGGGGCTCTGTGCTTTCTTTCCTTCTGAACAAGTGTTAGTGTTTTCTGCACAAACGCGATTCTGCGAAGCAATGTGAACACTTCTCCTTCCCAGGCACAGAGAAGGTGCTAGCAGGGAATTCTCTGCCTGCCTTTCCCCAGTGCTCTGCAAGCTCTCCAGGGCAACATAAAATGTGGGGCTCTGTGCTTTCTTTCCTTCTGAACAAGTGTTAGTGTTTTCTGCACAAACGCGATTCTGAGAAGCAATGTGAACACTTCTGCTTCCCAGGCACAGAGAAGGTTCTAGCAGGGAATTCTCTGCCTGCCTTTCCCCAGTGCTCTGCAAGCTCTCCAGGGCAACATAAAATGTGGGGCTCTGTGCTTTCTTTCCTTCTGAACAAGTGTTAGTGTTTTCTGCACAAACGCGATTCTGCGAAGCAATGTGAACACTTCTCCTTCCCAGGCACAGAGAAGGTGCTAGCAGGGAATTCTCTGCCTGCCTTTCCCCAGTGCTCTGCAAGCTCTCCAGGGCAACATAAAATGTGGGGCTCTGTGCTTTCTTTCCTTCTGAACAAGTGTTAGTGTTTTCTGCACAAACGCGATTCTGCGAAGCAATGTGAACACTTTTGCTTCCCAGGCACAGAGAAGGTGCTAGCAGGGAATTCTCTGCCTGCCTTTCCCCAGTGCTCTGCAAGCTCTCCAGGGCAACATAAAATCTGGGGCTCTGTGCTTTCTTTCCTTCTGAACAAGTGTTAGTGTTTTCTGCACAAACGCGATTCTGCGAAGCAATGTGAACACTTCTCCTTCCCAGGCACAGAGAAGGTGCTAGCAGGGAATTCTCTGCCTGCCTTTCCCCAGTGCTCTGCAAGCTCTCCAGGGCAACATAAAATGTGGGGCTCTGTGCTTTCTTTCCTTCTGAACAAGTGTTAGTGTTTTCTGCACAAACGCGATTCTGCGAAGCAATGTGAACACTTCTGCTTCCCAGGCACAGAGAAGGTGCTAGCAGGGAATTCTCTGCCTGCCTTTCCCCAGTGCTCTGCAAGCTCTCCAGGGCAACATAAAATGTGGGGCTCTGTGCTTTCTTTCCTTCTGAACAAGTGTTAGTGTTTTCTGCACAAACGCGATTCTGCGAAGCAATGTGAACACTTCTCCTTCCCAGGCACAGAGAAGGTGCTAGCAGGGAATTCTCTGCCTGCCTTTCCCCAGTGCTCTGCAAGCTCTGCAGGGCAACATAAAATGTGGGGCTCTGTGCTTTCTTTCCTTCTGAACAAGTGTTAGTGTTTTCTGCACAAACGCGATTCTGCGAAGCAATGTGAACACTTCTGCTTCCCAGGCACAGAGAAGGTGCTAGCAGGGAATTCTCTGCCTGCCTTTCCCCAGTGCTCTGCAAGCACTCCAGGGCAACATAAAATGTGGGGCTCTGTGCTTTCTTTCCTTCTGAACAAGTGTTAGTGTTTTCTGCACAAACGCGATTCTGCGAAGCA
The DNA here is from genome assembly GCA_030819815.1 of Strix occidentalis. Classification (NCBI taxonomy): domain Eukaryota; kingdom Metazoa; phylum Chordata; class Aves; order Strigiformes; family Strigidae; genus Strix; species Strix occidentalis. Next base: position 105,415 of record JASWHU010000323.1, read on the forward strand.
ATGTGAACACTTTTGCTTCCCAGGCACAGAGAAGGTGCTAGCAGGGAATTCTCTGCCTGCCTTTCCCCAGTGCTCTGCAAGCTCTCCAGGGCAACATAAAATGTGGGGCTCTGTGCTTTCTTTCCTTCTGAACAAGTGTTAGTGTTTTCTGCACAAACGCGATTCTGCGAAGCAATGTGAACACTTTTGCTTCCCAGGCACAGAGAAGGTGCTAGCAGGGAATTCTCTGCCTGCCTTTCCCCAGTGCTCTGCAAGCTCTCCAGGGCAACATAAAATGTGGGGCTCTGTGCTTTCTTTCCTTCTGAACAAGTGTTAGTGTTTTCTGCACAAACGCGATTCTGCGAAGCAATGTGAACACTTCTCCTTCCCAGGCACAGAGAAGGTGCTAGCAGGGAATTCTCTGCCTGCCTTTCCCCAGTGCTCTGCAAGCTCTCCAGGGCAACATAAAATGTGGGGCTCTGTGCTTTCTTTCCTTCTGAACAAGTGTTAGTGTTTTCTGCACAAACGCGATTCTGCGAAGCAATGTGAACACTTTTGCTTCCCAGGCACAGAGAAGGTGCTAGCAGGGAATTCTCTGCCTGCCTTTCCCCAGTGCTCTGCAAGCTCTCCAGGGCAACATAAAATGTGGGGCTCTGTGCTTTCTTTCCTTCTGAACAAGTGTTAGTGTTTTCTGCACAAACGCGATTCTGCGAAGCAATGTGAACACTTTTGCTTCCCAGGCACAGAGAAGGTGCTAGCAGGGAATTCTCTGCCTGCCTTTCCCCAGTGCTCTGCAAGCTCTCCAGGGCAACATAAAATCTGGGGCTCTGTGCTTTCTTTCCTTCTGAACAAGTGTTAGTGTTTTCTGCACAAACGCGATTCTGCGAAGCAATGTGAACACTTCTCCTTCCCAGGCACAGAGAAGGTGCTAGCAGGGAATTCTCTGCCTGCCTTTCCCCAGTGCTCTGCAAGCTCTCCAGGGCAACATAAAATGTGGGGCTCTGTGCTTTCTTTCCTTCTGAACAAGTGTTAGTGTTTTCTGCACAAACGCGATTCTGCGAAGCAATGTGAACACTTCTCCTTCCCAGGCACAGAGAAGGTGCTAGCAGGGAATTCTCTGCCTGCCTTTCCCCAGTGCTCTGCAAGCTCTCCAGGGCAACATAAAATGTGGGGCTCTGTGCTTTCTTTCCTTCTGAACAAGTGTTAGTGTTTTCTGCACAAACGCGATTCTGCGAAGCAATGTGAACACTTCTGCTTCCCAGGCACAGAGAAGGTGCTAGCAGGGAATTCTCTGCCTGCCTTTCCCCAGTGCTCTGCAAGCTCTCCAGGGCAACATAAAATGTGGGGCTCTGTGCTTTCTTTCCTTCTGAACAAGTGTTAGTGTTTTCTGCACAAACGCGATTCTGCGAAGCAATGTGAACACTTCTCCTTCCCAGGCACAGAGAAGGTGCTAGCAGGGAATTCTCTGCCTGCCTTTCCCCAGTGCTCTGCAAGCTCTCCAGGGCAACATAAAATGTGGGGCTCTGTGCTTTCTTTCCTTCTGAACAAGTGTTAGTGTTTTCTGCACAAACGCGATTCTGCGAAGCAATGTGAACACTTTTGCTGAACAGGCACAGAGAAGGTGCTAGCAGGGAATTCTCTGCCTGCCTTTCCCCAGTGCTCTGCAAGCTCTCCAGGGCAACATAAAATGTGGGGCTCTGTGCTTTCTTTCCTTCTGAACAAGTGTTAGTGTTTTCTGCACAAACGCGATTCTGCGAAGCAATGTGAACACTTCTCCTTCCCAGGCACAGAGAAGGTGCTAGCAGGGTATTCTCTGCCTGCCTTTCCCCAGTGCTCTGCAAGCTCTCCAGGGCAACATAAAATGTGGGGCTCTGTGCTTTCTTTCCTTCTGAACAAGTGTTAGTGTTTTCTGCACAAACGCGATTCTGCGAAGCAATGTGAACACTTTTGCTTCCCAGGCACAGAGAAGGTGCTAGCAGGGAATTCTCTGCCTGCCTTTCCCCAGTGCTCTGCAAGCTCTCCAGGGCAACATAAAATGTGGGGCTCTGTGCTTTCTTTCCTTCTGAACAAGTGTTAGTGTTTTCTGCACAAACGCGATTCTGAGAAGCAATGTGAACACTTCTGCTTCCCAGGCACAGAGAAGGTGCTAGCAGGGAATTCTCTGCCTGCCTTTCCCCAGTGCTCTGCAAGCTCTCCAGGGCAACATAAAATCTGGGGCTCTGTGCTTTCTTTCCTTCTGAACAAGTGTTAGTGTTTTCTGCACAAACGCGATTCTGCGAAGCAATGTGAACACTTCTCCTTCCCAGGCACAGAGAAGGTGCTAGCAGGGAATTCTCTGCCTTTCTTTCCCCAGTGCTCTGCAAGCTCTCCAGGGCAACATAAAATGTGGGGCTCTGTGCTTTCTTTCCTTCTGAACAAGTGTTAGTGTTTTCTGCACAAACGCGATTCTTAGAAGCAATGTGAACACTTCTCCTTCCCAGGCACAGAGAAGGTGCTAGCAGGGAATTCTCTGCCTGCCTTTCCCCAGTGCTCTGCAAGCTCTCCAGGGCAACATAAAATGTGGGGCTCTGTGCTTTCTTTCCTTCTGAACAAGTGTTAGTGTTTTCTGCACAAACGCGATTCTGCGAAGCAATGTGAACACTTCTCCTTCCCAGGCACAGAGAAGGTGCTAGCAGGGAATTCTCTGCCTGCCTTTCCCCAGTGCTCTGCAAGCTCTCCAGGGCAACATAAAATGTGGGGCTCTGTGCTTTCTTTCCTTCTGAACAAGTGTTAGTGTTTTCTGCACAAACGCGATTCTGCGAAGCAATGTGAACACTTCTGCTTCCCAGGCACAGAGAAGGTGCTAGCAGGGAATTCTCTGCCTGCCTTTCCCCAGTGCTCTGCAAGCTCTCCAGGGCAACATAAAATGTGGGGCTCTGTGCTTTCTTTCCTTCTGAACAAGTGTTAGTGTTTTCTGCACAAACGCGATTCTGCGAAGCAATGTGAACACTTCTCCTTCCCAGGCACAGAGAAGGTGCTAGCAGGGAATTCTCTGCCTGCCTTTCCCCAGTGCTCTGCAAGCTCTGCAGGGCAACATAAAATGTGGGGCTCTGTGCTTTCTTTCCTTCTGAACAAGTGTTAGTGTTTTCTGCACAAACGCGATTCTGCGAAGCAATGTGAACACTTCTGCTTCCCAGGCACAGAGAAGGTGCTAGCAGGGAATTCTCTGCCTGCCTTTCCCCAGTGCTCTGCAAGCACTCCAGGGCAACATAAAATGTGGGGCTCTGTGCTTTCTTTCCTTCTGAACAAGTGTTAGTGTTTTCTGCACAAACGCGATTCTGCGAAGCAATGTGAACACTTTTGCTTCCCAGGCACAGAGAAGGTGCTAGCAGGGAATTCTCTGCCTGCCTTTCCCCAGTGCTCTGCAAGCTCTCCAGGGCAACATAAAATGTGGGGCTCTGTGCTTTCTTTCCTTCTGAACAAGTGTTAGTGTTTTCTGCACAAACGCGATTCTGCGAAGCAATGTGAACACTTTTGCTTCCCAGGCACAGAGAAGGTGCTAGCAGGGAATTCTCTGCCTGCCTTTCCCCAGTGCTCTGCAAGCTCTCCAGGGCAACATAAAATCTGGGGCTCTGTGCTTTCTTTCCTTCTGAACAAGTGTTAGTGTTTTCTGCACAAACGCGATTCTGCGAAGCAATGTGAACACTTCTCCTTCCCAGGCACAGAGAAGGTGCTAGCAGGGAATTCTCTGCCTGCCTTTCCCCAGTGCTCTGCAAGCTCTCCAGGGCAACATCAAATCTGGGGCTCTGTGCTTTCTTTCCTTCTGAACAAGTGTTAGTGTTTTCTGCACAAACGCGATTCTGCGAAGCAATGTGAACACTTCTCCTTCCCAGGCACAGAGAAGGTGCTAGCAGGGAATTCTCTGCCTGCCTTTCCCCAGTGCTCTGCAAGCTCTCCAGGGCAACATAAAATGTGGGGCTCTGTGCTTTCTTTCCTTCTGAACAAGTGTTAGTGTTTTCTGCACAAACGCGATTCTGCGAAGCAATGTGAACACTTCTCCTTCCCAGGCACAGAGAAGGTGCTAGCAGGGAATTCTCTGCCTGCCTTTCCCCAGTGCTCTGCAAGCTCTCCAGGGCAACATAAAATGTGGGGCTCTGTGCTTTCTTTCCTTCTGAACAAGTGTTAGTGTTTTCTGCACAAACGCGATTCTGCGAAGCAATGTGAACACTTCTCCTTCCCAGGCACAGAGAAGGTGCTAGCAGGGAATTCTCTGCCTGCCTTTCCCCAGTGCTCTGCAAGCTCTCCAGGGCAACATAAAATGTGGGGCTCTGTGCTTTCTTTCCTTCTGAACAAGTGTTAGTGTTTTCTGCACAAACGCGATTCTGCGAAGCAATGTGAACACTTCTGCTTCCCAGGCACAGAGAAGGTGCTAGCAGGGAATTCTCTGCCTGCCTTTCCCCAGTGCTCTGCAAGCTCTCCAGGGCAACATAAAATGTGGGGCTCTGTGCTTTCTTTCCTTCTGAACAAGTGTTAGTGTTTTCTGCACAAACGCGATTCTGCGAAGCAATGTGAACACTTCTCCTTCCCAGGCACAGAGAAGGTGCTAGCAGGGAATTCTCTGCCTGCCTTTCCCCAGTGCTCTGCAAGCTCTCCAGGGCAACATAAAATGTGGGGCTCTGTGCTTTCTTTCCTTCTGAACAAGTGTTAGTGTTTTCTGCACAAACGCGATTCTGCGAAGCAATGTGAACACTTTTGCTGAACAGGCACAGAGAAGGTGCTAGCAGGGAATTCTCTGCCTGCCTTTCCCCAGTGCTCTGCAAGCTCTCCAGGGCAACATAAAATGTGGGGCTCTGTGCTTTCTTTCCTTCTGAACAAGTGTTAGTGTTTTCTGCACAAACGCGATTCTGCGAAGCAATGTGAACACTTCTCCTTCCCAGGCACAGAGAAGGTGCTAGCAGGGTATTCTCTGCCTGCCTTTCCCCAGTGCTCTGCAAGCTCTCCAGGGCAACATAAAATGTGGGGCTCTGTGCTTTCTTTCCTTCTGAACAAGTGTTAGTGTTTTCTGCACAAACGCGATTCTGCGAAGCAATGTGAACACTTCTCCTTCCCAGGCACAGAGAAGGTGCTAGCAGGGAATTCTCTGCCTGCCTTTCCCCAGTGCTCTGCAAGCTCTCCAGGGCAACATAAAATGTGGGGCTCTGTGCTTTCTTTCCTTCTGAACAAGTGTTAGTGTTTTCTGCACAAACGCGATTCTGAGAAGCAATGTGAACACTTCTGCTTCCCAGGCACAGAGAAGGTGCTAGCAGGGAATTCTCTGCCTGCCTTTCCCCAGTGCTCTGCAAGCTCTGCAGGGCAACATAAAATGTGGGGCTCTGTGCTTTCTTTCCTTCTGAACAAGTGTTAGTGTTTTCTGCACAAACGCGATTCTGCGAAGCAATGTGAACACTTCTCCTTCCCAGGCACAGAGAAGGTGCTAGCAGGGAATTCTCTGCCTTTCTTTCCCCAGTGCTCTGCAAGCTCTCCAGGGCAACAGAAAATGTGGGGCTCTGTGCTTTCTTTCCTTCTGAACAAGTGTTAGTGTTTTCTGCACAAACGCGATTCTTAGAAGCAATGTGAACACTTCTCCTTCCCAGGCACAGAGAAGGTGCTAGCAGGGAATTCTCTGCCTGCCTTTCCCCAGTGCTCTGCAAGCTCTCCAGGGCAACATAAAATGTGGGGCTCTGTGCTTTCTTTCCTTCTGAACAAGTGTTAGTGTTTTCTGCACAAACGCGATTCTGCGAAGCAATGTGAACACTTTTGCTTCCCAGGCACAGAGAAGGTGCTAGCAGGGAATTCTCTGCCTGCCTTTCCCCAGTGCTCTGCAAGCTCTCCAGGGCAACATAAAATGTGGGGCTCTGTGCTTTCTTTCCTTCTGAACAAGTGTTAGTGTTTTCTGCACAAACGCGATTCTGCGAAGCAATGTGAACACTTTTGCTTCCCAGGCACAGAGAAGGTGCTAGCAGGGAATTCTCTGCCTGCCTTTCCCCAGTGCTCTGCAAGCTCTCCAGGGCAACATAAAATGTGGGGCTCTGTGCTTTCTTTCCTTCTGAACAAGTGTTAGTGTTTTCTGCACAAACGCGATTCTGCGAAGCAATGTGAACACTTCTCCTTCCCAGGCACAGAGAAGGTGCTAGCAGGGAATTCTCTGCCTGCCTTTCCCCAGTGCTCTGCAAGCTCTCCAGGGCAACATAAAATGTGGGGCTCTGTGCTTTCTTTCCTTCTGAACAAGTGTTAGTGTTTTCTGCACAAACGCGATTCTGCGAAGCAATGTGAACACTTCTCCTTCCCAGGCACAGAGAAGGTGCTAGCAGGGAATTCTCTGCCTGCCTTTCCCCAGTGCTCTGCAAGCTCTCCAGGGCAACAGAAAATGTGGGGCTCTGTGCTTTCTTTCCTTCTGAACAAGTGTTAGTGTTTTCTGCACAAACGCGATTCTGCGAAGCAATGTGAACACTTCTCCTTCCCAGGCACAGAGAAGGTGCTAGCAGGGAATTCTCTGCCTGCCTTTCCCCAGTGCTCTGCAAGCTCTCCAGGGCAACATAAAATGTGGGGCTCTGTGCTTTCTTTCCTTCTGAACAAGTGTTAGTGTTTTCTGCACAAACGCGATTCTGCGAAGCAATGTGAACACTTCTCCTTCCCAGGCACAGAGAAGGTGCTAGCAGGGAATTCTCTGCCTGCCTTTCCCCAGTGCTCTGCAAGCTCTCCAGGGCAACATAAAATGTGGGGCTCTGTGCTTTCTTTCCTTCTGAACAAGTGTTAGTGTTTTCTGCACAAACGCGATTCTGCGAAGCAATGTGAACACTTCTCCTTCCCAGGCACAGAGAAGGTGCTAGCAGGGAATTCTCTGCCTGCCTTTCCCCAGTGCTCTGCAAGCTCTCCAGGGCAACATAAAATGTGGGGCTCTGTGCTTTCTTTCCTTCTGAACAAGTGTTAGTGTTTTCTGCACAAACGCGATTCTGCGAAGCAATGTGAACACTTCTGCTTCCCAGGCACAGAGAAGGTGCTAGCAGGGAATTCTCTGCCTGCCTTTCCCCAGTGCTCTGCAAGCACTCCAGGGCAACATAAAATGTGGGGCTCTGTGCTTTCTTTCCTTCTGAACAAGTGTTAGTGTTTTCTGCACAAACGCGATTCTGCGAAGCAATGTGAACACTTCTCCTTCCCAGGCACAGAGAAGGTGCTAGCAGGGAATTCTCTGCCTGCCTTTCCCCAGTGCTCTGCAAGCTCTGCAGGGCAACATAAAATGTGGGGCTCTGTGCTTTCTTTCCTTCTGAACAAGTGTTAGTGTTTTCTGCACAAACGCGATTCTGCGAAGCAATGTGAACACTTCTCCTTCCCAGGCACAGAGAAGGTGCTAGCAGGGAATTTTCTGCCTGCCTTTCCCCAGTGCTCTGCAAGCTCTCCAGGGCAACATAAAATGTGGGGCTCTGTGCTTTCTTTCCTTCTGAACAAGTGTTAGTGTTTTCTGCACAAACGCGATTCTGAGAAGCAATGTGAACACTTTTGCTTCCCAGGCACAGAGAAGGTGCTAGCAGGGAATTCTCTGCCTGCCTTTCCCCAGTGCTCTGCAAGCTCTCCAGGGCAACATAAAATGTGGGGCTCTGTGCTTTCTTTCCTTCTGAACAAGTGTTAGTGTTTTCTGCACAAACGCGATTCTGCGAAGCAATGTGAACACTTCTCCTTCCCAGGCACAGAGAAGGTGCTAGCAGGGAATTCTCTGCCTGCCTTTCCCCAGTGCTCTGCAAGCTCTCCAGGGCAACATAAAATGTGGGGCTCTGTGCTTTCTTTCCTTCTGAACAAGTGTTAGTGTTTTCTGCACAAACGCGATTCTGCGAAGCAATGTGAACACTTTTGCTTCCCAGGCACAGAGAAGGTGCTAGCAGGGAATTCTCTGCCTGCCTTTCCCCAGTGCTCTGCAAGCACTCCAGGGCAACATAAAATGTGGGGCTCTGTGCTTTCTTTCCTTCTGAACAAGTGTTAGTGTTTTCTGCACAAACGCGATTCTGCGAAGCAATGTGAACACTTTTGCTTCCCAGGCACAGAGAAGGTGCTAGCAGGGAATTCTCTGCCTGCCTTTCCCCAGTGCTCTGCAAGCTCTCCAGGGCAACAGAAAATGTGGGGCTCTGTGCTTTCTTTCCTTCTGAACAAGTGTTAGTGTTTTCTGCACAAACGCGATTCTGCGAAGCAATGTGAACACTTCTCCTTCCCAGGCACAGAGAAGGTGCTAGCAGGGAATTCTCTGCCTGCCTTTCCCCAGTGCTCTGCAAGCTCTCCAGGGCAACATAAAATGTGGGGCTCTGTGCTTTCTTTCCTTCTGAACAAGTGTTAGTGTTTTCTGCACAAACGCGATTCTGAGAAGCAATGTGAACACTTTTGCTTCCCAGGCACAGAGAAGGTTCTAGCAGGGAATTCTCTGCCTGCCTTTCCCCAGTGCTCTGCAAGCTCTCCAGGGCAA